>CM053029.1:267369008-267426611 GCA_028564925.1 Lithobates sylvaticus
CATGTGCTTATAATAGTGGGGGTGTCTCTAGCAGTGGGGATTTCTCCTCTTCGTGTGAATTTACACTCAGGTCGGTAGTGGACCCTTACCTTGCGGTAAAGTGTTAACCGCAAATGAACTCGAAATTTCAGCTTCCTCTCCCCTCTGTCACTGTGCCTGGATGGATAGATCTCCTATCCCTGGGTCCAGGTGGTATTTTCCTTTTAATCTCACGGCAGATGCCGGGATGGATAAAGAAAAGGGGGGATGCCGTATAGTGTAGTATGTTTAAAGCATTCAGGCGTTTATTATTAAGTAAAAAGAGCGGTTCTCACAAACAATAAATAACAAAGTTCTTATCTTATACGAGCGCCAAGCTCGTTGCCTCCTTCAGTATGTTGTGCCATAACTTCATCAGAGGATTCTAGGAGGGCACATTGGTAATCTTTAAATAGTCTTTGTAATTGAAGTTAATCGGCGGCCATTTTCCCAGAGTCTATCTTATTCAAATTATGGCGGCCATTTTCCAAGATATCATGGGCGTGGCCATTTTCTTGGTTATCTACCATAGTGAAAAACAATACATGACCCTATCATGGGCGCGGCCATTTTTTGGGTTGTTTACATAGCCGTGGCCAGAGCCAAAGATGTATGTGTTTTCACAGGGTTCCTAATGGGAATTACAGCGGTATTCTGAATGACTTAAGGGCACTATAGGCACATAATTAAATGTGTCCAAGATATGAAACTGGCCCAGAGGATGGGCTAGGCCTCCATACTGATATGTGCATTATGAATACAAATAAATAAATATATTTAATAGTAGATAAAAATATTACAATATTAAGCAAGATATGGTTAATGACATAAATAATAAATAATATACTGTTCCTGTTTTCTAAAAAAACATATGTATAAAAATAAAAATCTAGCTAAAAAAAAAAAAAAAATTGAATTTCTTAATAGAAATGGACATAAAAATGAGCATAAAAAGTCGAACTGTAGTAAGAAAGGTAAAATTGAGATGAGAAAGGTGGGCTGGCACAGGGAGTTAAAAATCACTTAAAAAACAATTGAGGTCAAATTCAATATTCATGCCTCTAGGTGAGAATGTGTCTATTGAAAAGAACCACTTAGACTCTAGCTGGCTGAGGTTCCTTACTTTGTGCCCCTCTCGCCAGTGTTTGGTGTATGGTTCTATCCCCCAAAACTTTAAGTTAGTGGGATCTTTGTTGTGGCATAATTAAAAAATATTTGGATACGCTATGTTTGTCGTATCCTTTGAGGATATTTTGAACATGTTCTTTGATTCGTATCCTTAGTGGTCGTTTGGTACGTCCCACATATTGTAAGCCACAACTACATTCTAGGGCATAAACTGCTCCTTCAGTATTGCAGCGAATGAAATGATTAAAGCGGTTTGGTACTCACAAATACACATTCATCTTTTTTAAAATTGTTCTGCATACAGATCCCCAAATGAGCATTAAAAAAAAAAAAAAAAAGCATTACTTACCTTGCTGTAGTCATTCTTATGCCGCGTACACACGTTCGGACTTTGTCCGCCGGACCTAGTCCAGCGGACAATCCGCCGGACTTTCCAGCGGGGCTTCGCCGGACTTTCCGAGCGTGTGACTTGCCCACACACGCCCAGACTTCTCCGGCGGACAATCCGCTGGACAAAGTCCGCAGAACTTTTGAAAATGAACGGACTTGCCCACACACGGAGCAGTCCGTTCATTTAGAACGTAACTTCAGGTATACGTAGCTAGCGTAGGCAGTAAATGCCGGCGCGCTAGCTCCGTCACCTGGCATGGATTTAAAGGGACTCCCCACGCCGGAAAACGGCGTGGGGGTCCCCCCAAATCCATCTCAGACGCTTATCCGAGCACGCAGCCCGGCAGGCCAGGAAAGGGGTGGGGACGAGCGAGCGCCCCCCCCCCCCCTGAGCCGTACCAGGCCGCGTGCCCTCAACATGGGGGGTGCCCTGGGGAAAGGGGGGCCGTGCGGCCCCCCCACCCCAAAGCACCGTGTCCCCATGTTGATGAGGACAAGGGCCTCTTCCCGACAACCCTGGCCATTGGTTGTCGGGGTCTGCGGGCGGGGGGCTTATCGGAATCTGGGAGCCCCCTTTTAGAAGGGGGCCCCCAGATCCCCTGCCCCCCACCCTATGTGAATGAGTATGGGGTACGATGTACCCCTACCCATTCACCTAAGGTGTAAAATGTAAAGTAAAAAAACACACAATTTTGAAAAAATATTTTATTGCACTGCTCCGGGGGTCTTCTTCCGTCTTGGGGGTCTTCTCGCCGGACTCCTCCGCCATTTACCTAGCTCTTTTACCGAGCGGAGAAGTCCGGCTACCTTCTTCGTCGTCGCCGCCGTCTGGGGGTCTCGATCCGCCTTCGGGGGTCTTTCGGGGTCTTCCGGGGTCTCTTCTGTTCTTGCCGCTGTCGTCGCTTTCTGCGCCGCCTTCTTCTTCTTCTTCCTCCTCTTCTTCTTCTTCTTCTTCTTCTGATGTTGACACGTCGCGGGAGGATGCTGGGACTGTGACATCACAAGGGGGCGGGGTCACCATGTGACATGAGCATGTGACCCTGTCCCCTTGTCCCTATATAAGTCCCAGCACAGCGCGGCTCTGGCATTCCGGCCAGAGAGAGCGACGTGTCAACATCGGAAGAAGAAGAAGAAGAAGAAGAAGGCGGCGCAGAAAGCGACAGCGGCAAGAACAGAAGAGACCCCGGAAGACCCCCGAAGGCGGATCGAGACCCCCAGACGGCGGCGATGACGAAGAAGGTAGCCGGACTTCTCCGCTCGGTAAAAGAGCTAGGTAAATGGCGGAGGAGTCCGGCGAGAAGACCCCCAAGATGGAAGAAGACCCCCGGAGCAGTGCAATAAAATATTTTTTCAAAATTGTGTGGTTTTTTACTTTACATTTTACACCTTAGGTGAATGGGTAGGGGTACATCGTACCCCATACTCATTCACATAGGGTGGGGGGCCGGGATCTGGGGGCCCCCTTATAAAAGGGGGCTCCCAGATTCCGATAAGCCCCCCGCCTGCAGACCCCGACAACCAATGGCCAGGGTTGTCGGGAAGAGGCCCTTGTCCTCATCAACATGGGGACAAGGTGCTTTGGGGTGGGGGGGCCGCACGGCCCCCCTTTCCCCAGGGCACCCCCCATGTTGAGGGCACGCGGCCTGGTACAGCTCAGGAGGGGGGGCGCTCGCTCGTCCCCACCCCTTTCCTGGCCTGCTGGGCTGCGTGCTCAGATAAGGGTCTGAGATGGATTTGGGGGGGACCCCCACGCCGTTTTTCGGCGTGGGGAGTCCCTTTAAATCCATGCCAGGTGACGGGGCTAGCGCGGCGGCATTCACTGCCTATGCTAGCTACGTATACCTGAAGGCACGTGCTAAATGAACGGACTTTCCGATGAGCGGCAAGTCCGTTCATTTCAAAAGTCTGGCGGACTAGCCTACTAACGGCGGGATTGTCCGCCGGACTGCCAAGTCCAGCGGATAATTTTAAAACAAAACAAAAAAATTAGAATGACTTCCGGTCTGTCCTCCCGTGGGAGTAGGCGTGGTTTCGGCTGTCCCCCGGATCCGCAAAGACCCCTGGGAAATGTTTTGCATTCTTCCCATGAAGCCACGGGGGACGCCGTCAGCATGAAATCTCGCGAGATTTCGGCCACATCTTCCGAAATCTCGCGAGATGTCAGAGAATGTGAGATCGGCACAAATACGGTGGTGCATTCTGGGCCAGCAACCAGGAAGAAAGGGGCCTGTGTGGTTTCAGATGCCCACAGGCAAGATGGAAGCCATCTGGATCATTTTTTATAAGTTTTATTTGGGAAAGAAAACCGGCAGCAGTTACATGGAAAAAAACACGTGAGTAATGCATTTACAGCTCATAATCATGCACATTGTACAAAGAAAAAAAAAACCTAGGAGGCAGTGTTAAACCGCTTTAACCTCGTATGTATCTCCTGTACTTGTAGACGTAAAATTGAATTTCTTTTCATTCGGGCGCTTAGTTTTTTTACATACAAAACATCTTTTACAAGGGTAAAAGCCCTTTCCTGTCAAGAACGTTGAAGGGATATTTAGCTTAACTACTTCTTTGTATTATAGTCAGTTTCCATTTTGTGTCTCTCTAACATCCACTTCACAAATAGATATGCTCAAGTCTTGCTAATTTAGTTTTGTTTCTCTTGTTCAGGTTATCTTCTTGGTAGTTTTGTTTCTTGTAAAGCACGTGATATTTTAGAAATAATTAGTTTCACTTTGGTCATAAAATGTCTCTGTATATGATTGGATAATTTGTCAAAGGGCGGTACTTTCTGAAAGCCCCTTTAAATATTCACACTCAAGAATAAAGATTAGATTTGCTCAGAGAGACGTTGTTGTTTTGTGTCATTGTCTCAATGGGCTAATCTCACAGGCCTGTGGGGATTGAACAGCACACCTTACCAGAGATATTTAAGGGTTAAAACCGCCCCTAGATAATCTACATTTCCTTTCAGTTGGGGGCTCGGTCCGGGATCGATTATAATATGTCTGTCTGGTGAGTAGAATTGATATATGTATCTTCTCTCACCGTGACGCCTATTTAGAAATCGTTTCCTTTAAAGGGACCTGTAGATTTATGTAGAAGTTGTTTTTAGACCTCGATAATATGTTAACTGCTCTGAGAAGCAGTAATAAAGGCTGTTTCGGGTGAACAGTGAGAAAGCCCTGGGTGGGCTTTTATGGGCTCTGAGCAGTCCACGAATAAGACTGCGCAGCATTTGTTCCAGGTGAACAGTGAGAAAGCCCTGGGAGGGCTTTCCAGGACTCTGAGAAGTCCGTAGGAAAATGATTTATACAGTACTGTAATTATAAGAAAAAGTCTGATAAGGTGTGCTGGACAAAACCTGATCTCTTTGCTTATCTCATCTATCGCGTAGGAGTTTGTAAGATAATTTGTAAACTGTCTGTGTGGAATTTGTCAGCGTTGTAAGGTAAGACGACGCCTTCCACTGCAATGTGTTATAATAGAACTTAAATTAAAGCGGTGTTGCAGCTTAAAAATTTTTTTTTTTAAAGTCAGTAGCTGCTGACTTTTAAGAAGTACCCTTACCCTCCCAGGGCGCCCGCGATGTCGGTCGTGGAGGCCGAGATGTCCCTCTGTGCTCCGGTCCCAGCGCCGCCATCCTCAGTAAGGGAAACAGGCAGCGATTGCTGCCCGTTTCCTACTGCGCATGCACGAGTCGTCGCGTGGCCTACTGCGCATGCGCAAGTCGTTTTGTGAATGGGGAACGCAATGTGTTGTGGGACATAGTTCCCATAACACACCGTGCCCCATTCACTAGAAGGCGGCGCTAGGAGAACAGCACAGAGGAACAGGAAGAGGCAGATTAGGACAATCTGCCTAGCAACAGCCATTTCTGGTAAGTAAAAAAAATTTTTTTACATTTTTTTTCATTTTAAATTTGTACTTACATTTTTATCTATTTTTTTTTTTTCAGGGTGGCCCTCCACTTTAAGGCGACAGACGTGTCTTCCTGTGAACTCCCGGCTCCTTTTTGTGATTGATGGAAGTTCCCCAAATTGAAACGTAGAGTAATGCTACAGTATCCGGTGATGTATTGATGTTTACTCTTAATGATTTACAAATGAATGCTTTGAATTTATAGTATGAGAGTGAGCGTAATAGCAGTGTTAATAACACTTTTTTAAGGTAATACATAATTGACATAGTCGGTAGGATACTCTGAGGCTAACCTTTGATAAGAACATGCTATTTGAATAATTCTTTTTGCTACAGGCATCTCTTGCACAGATGAAAGCAGGTGCAAAATTTGTATATTTGGCTTTTTGCCAACATGGTTCAAGTGCTAATATCTCACTGACCGTAATAGATAGTGGAGAATTGTTTGTGGCATTAGTACTACAGCAATTGCAAGTACTGTTTGAACCAGTTGGCACTCTGCCAAAAAAAAATAAAAAATAAAATTTGAAATAAATAAAAATTGTTTGGTTATAAAAAATAAGAAAAGTAATAACGTACAAAGCTTGCTTGGGATCAGGGGAACCTCTGGCCATAAGGAGTGCTTATTGGCATTTTGCCCAAAAAAAAAAAAATCAGAATGTTTACAAAGAAAAAGAAAGATGAAAATAAAAAATGCTGTGGAGATCCCCGGCTGGACCGTGGCTCCCTATAGTATCCTAGCCCAAACATTGTCCACGATGGGTTTAACAGAGTCATGGGATGGTGGATTTAAGGGTTAAATCAACCTTCTCTATGCCTGTACCATGCGCCCCGCCTCCTCCCCCTTACATTCCACAACCAGATCAAGAGCTGCACAGACCTCATCACATGAGGACACAGCAAATATCAGAGTGAGCTTTAGCACAATAACTGATTTCTGACAGCGAAGGATGCTGCAGGATGTTTTGACATCCTTAACCACTTCCCGCCCGGTCAATAGCAGATTGACGTCCGGGAAGTGGTTTCGTTATCCTGACTGGGCGTCATATGATGTCCTTCAGGATAACAGACGCAGCGCGCCCGTGGGGGCGCGCATCGCGGCGATCGGTGGACACACCGCTACACTGATCTCGGTAAAGAGCCTCCGGCGGAGGCTCTTTACCACGTGATCAGCCGTGTCCAATCACGGCTGATCACGATGTACACAGGAAGTGCCGTTGATCGGCTTTTCCTCACTCGCGTCTGACAGACGCGAGTAGAGGAGAGCCGATCGGCGGCTCTCCTGACAGGGGGGGTATGCGCTGATTGTTTATCAGCGCAGCCCCCCCTCAGATGCCCACACTAGACCACCTGGGAAGCCCCCAGGACCACCAGGGAAGCCCCCAGCATGTGGATGGCCAGGTACATCCCCCATGGCCATCCACATGTTAAAAAAAATGCAAAAAATATGCCAATCAGTGCCCACAGATGGGCACTGATTGGCACATCATATTTATTAAAAAAAAAATGTTTAAAAAAGGGATGCCCAGCAATGCCACCCATCAGTGTCATCAGTGCCACTCATCAGCGTCCATCAGTGCCACCTATCAGTGCCCATCCGTGCCCACCCATGCCCACCTATCAGTGCCCATCCATGCCACCTATCAGTGCCACCTATATGTGTGCATCAGTGCCACCCATAAGTACCCATTAGTGCCGCCTATGAGTGCCCATCAGTGCCGCCTACGAGTGCCCATCAGTGCCACCTGAGTGCCCATCAGTGCCGCATACCAGTGCCACCTATCAATGCCCATCAGTGCCACCTATCAGTGCCCATCAGTGCCACCTGTCAGTGCCCATCAGTGCCACCTATCAGTGCCCATAATCGGTGCCACCTCATCGGTGCCACCTCATTGGTGCCACCTCATCGGTGCCCATCAGTGCCGCCTTATCAGTGCCCATTAGTGCCGCCTTATCAGTGCCCGTCATTGAAGAAGAAAACGCACTTATTTACAAAAAAAATAACAGTGACAAAGAAAAACTTGTTTTTTTGCAAAATTTTCGGTCTTTTTTTGTTTGTTGCGCAAAAAATAAAAATCGCAGAGGTGATCAAATACCACCAAAAGAAAGCTCTATTTGTTGGAACAAAATGATAAAACATTTGTTTGGGTACAGTGTAGCATGACCGCGCAATTGTCATTCAAATTGCGACAGCACTGAAAGCTGAAAATTGGCTTGGGCGGGAAGGTGTCTAAGTGCCTGGTATTGAAGTGGTTAAGCAAACACCAGTGCAGACACATTATCAAAAATGATTTCTCAGGAAATCAAAGGGGAAACTTTTATAAAAAGAGAAGAGGATGGCTTACAGCCAATAGTTGAGGATTTCTTTAAAAAAAAAGGGATCTTAAAGGGAAATTGTCTCGCCCTACATTAACATTAACCCAGTAAAGAAGGCAAATGGTGACTATAGGTTTGTACAAGACCTAAGGCCATCAATAGCCTAGTGGTACCGATTGCCCCAATAGTGCCTGATGTGCCATTAATATTTACCGCCATACATTCCGATGCAGAGTATTTTACTGTGATTGATTTATTGAACGCATTTTTATTTCCGTCCCTGTGGATGAGGAGACACAGCCAATCTTTGCTTTATGTTTTTAAAAAACCCGCCAACTAACATGGTGTAGAATGCCCTAGGGCTATATAGACTCCCCTGCAGTCTATTCCATTGTCCTCCAAACTACTCTCAGAACTTGGATACCAGGACACTGTTCATCCCTGCTGCAGTATGTGGATGAATTCCTCATCTGCAGTTCTACTCGGGTGGCCGCCCTGGAGGATGGGAGGGATCTTTTGAAAGTGGTCACAAAGTGTCAAAGAAAAAATTGCAATGGTCTCAGGAAACGGTTGAATATCTTGGTTTTGTACTCTCAAAAGGAGAAAGGAAAGTCAATCACAAAAGAGCTATGGCTCTTGTGGGTCTGCCCCGCCCACTTACTAAGAAAGACATGTTCACCTTTCTTGGTATGATTGGTTACTGCCGTCAATAGATACGTGACTGTTCCTACTAGGACAATCTCCTGAGACAAGCCACAGGTTCAGACATGCCAGACTGTATAAAATGGTCAAATGAAATGTGCAATATGCTTTTGTGTATTTGAAAAATGCTATAGCAATGGCTCCAGGGCTCGGCCTCCCTAACTATGGAAAAAATGTTTCATTTGTTTGCAAGGGAAAATTGTAAGGACTTTGTCAGGTGTCCTCGCTCAGGAGCATGGAGGCAAGTTGCACCCTATTGTTTTTTTTTTCAAAGATGGTTCCGGTGCAGGTGCCTGTGTGTCTCAGAGCTCTAGCATCCTATTCGATGATGGTTGAGATGGCCACTTCTTTCACTCTGGGGCACGACACTACACTTCACACCACCCACAATGTATCAATCCTGTTGAAAAATGTACATACACAGCACATGTCTGCTCAAAGGTTGAGTGGCTATGAGGTGATCTTGCTGTCTAATCCAAAATTGCACATCAAATATGCTTCTCCCACTACAGGACCAGCACCAATCCAAATGCCCTTTTAGGATTAAAAGGAGAGCAGGATGAGGTTGTGCCACAACATGATTGCATAAACCTCATTCACCAAGACACATTCACCAAGACACACAAATAGATAGCCAAGGGAAATGCTCTGGCTGATTAGCTGCTAAACAAGCTGCTACTTCACAAAATGCACAGATCCAAATGCCCATGCTAGCACCAGAATTTTTATTTTTTTGATCAGGTTCTTTCAGATTTGCAGGGATGTGCAGAAGAAGCTGATCTCAGAGATTGGGACAAAATAGATGTGCAGAAAGATCCAAAGACTGGACTTATCTGCAAAGAGGGGAAGCCATGTATACCAGTAGCTAGTGCATCATTTTTATTTCCCAGTACCATGGAATAGGTCACAGAGGCTGGAAAGCCACTTGTGAACTATTGGAGAAAGACTTTTACATTACAGAACTTTCCTGGCCAATTAAAGATTATGTAGCAAGATGCATCACATGTATCAGGAACAATCCAATCAACTCTTTTTACACATTTGCAGATTGACTTCACACACATGCCCAAACTAGGCAAAAGACAGGAATATCTTTTGGTAATTATGGACAAGTTCTCAAGATGAGTTGAACTTTTTGTAACCACAAAAGAAGATGCACAAACAGTAGTAAGGATCCTCGTTCAGGAAATCATTCCTCGATGGGGATGCCCACTTCTTATAAACTCAGACAATGGACCTGCATTTGTATCAAGGGTCTGCCAGGACTTGGTAAAAACTCTCAAGATAGAACGGAAGTTTCACATTCCCTAACACCCTCAAAGCTCAGGGATAGTAGAAAGAATGAACAGAACAATAAAAGACAAAATAAGAAAGGCCACAGGAGGAACCTTTGCCAACTGGAAGAAGGTCCTCCCAGCAGTCCTGGCAGAAATAAGAATGACCCATTCCAAGGCAACAGTGTATTCACCTTTTGAAGTCTTGATGGGTCGACCTTTCCCCACCCCATGGGCCAGAGCACATTTAATGATAGAAAAGGGAGATTTAGACTTATTACAGGAAGAATATGTAAGGAAATTGGTTGGAACATTGTAAACAGTTGAGAGAAATGTTGCTCGCACCTCTCCTTTTTCTTCACAGGAAGCTACTCACCCCTTCAAATTGGGAGACACCGTGGTGGTCCAACAGCTGAACAGAAATTAGAAGCAAGAGTATCCCTTTGGACCTCCTACCACAGTGGTTGCAGTGACCAGAACAGCCATCCTAGTGGAAAATTGCCAGTCCTGGATCCATGCCAACAGAGTGAAAAAGGTTGCCCAAAGCCCCAAGAGCAGGAAGAAGATCTTGGATACAGGAGGCCCTCAAGCAGAAGTCCAAGCAGACGAAAGAGGAGTTCCTGGGAAAGCAGGTCCGGCCAGAGAAGATGACCTCGCTTATTTCACAACAGACTTCTGGCAAGGCATTCTGCCTACTGATCCTGATCAGGCACAGTGACAGAGGGGAGAGGAAGCTGACATTTCCAGTTAATTTGCGGTTAACCCTTTACCGCAAGGTAAGGGTCCACTACCTACCTGAGTGTAAATCCACATGAAGAGGAGAAATCCCCACTGCTAGAGACACCCCCACTATTATAAGCACATGCCCAATATCTGCATATTTTGCACACCTGTATGCGCTTTCACTGAAAGAAGAAAAATCGCACAATAGACTCTCAACTGCATTTATTTTGCATTTTATGGACTTGCATGGAGCAAATTTGCACCTATGTATACGCTATTACTGTGTTAGGTGTTTGCACCGTACAATCTGCACAGATCGTTTAGCATCTCCATATCTGCACTTTATTGTTCTTAGTGCTTAATTCTTGCATACTGCTACCAGCACAATTGGATTATTATTCTCATATCACCTATCACACATCCTTAGTGTGATTGTATCAATCTCATTATTTGCACTTTACCGTGCAGTTTGCACCCATCATTCTGTGCACTTTCACATTAGCACCTTTGCGATTATTTTCACGCACTGTCAAATACTGCTCATTTGCACATTTTTATATTCTTGTGCACCATATTTTTTTGCTATCACGTTTTTATATATAAATAGATTTTATTATTTTTCTAATTTGTGGTTTTAGGTGCTATTAGCTATTTTAAGCATTTGCACTTATTTGACGTTATTTATTTATTTATTTTATGACAGTAGTAATTTATACACTGTGTATACACATTCCTTTTGACTGCTACCTTTAGCAGCACAGGCTATTAGCTAATTCAAGCATTTGCACTTTAGTTTCAATATAAATTTTTTGTGACAGTAGTAATTTATGCACTGTATATACACTTTTCTTTTGGACTGCTACCTTTAGCAGCCCAGTCCAGAGATTGGACTATTATTGGAGTAATACCACCGGTAATAGACTTTGCTGGAGACAGTCTCCCACCTAGGTGTCTCATTTATACACTGCTATTTAGCAGCAGATACTTACCTTTATACTGCTACCTTTAGCAGGAGTTTCTTATAGCCCCCTGGGAACAGCGCAACATCACTCCTTTTACTATTAAGCAGACATATTTGTTGCAAATGTCTGATCACAGGATGTATGATAAACAGCTGTCTTGGTTGTGTCCAAATGCCATTCACACCTCCAGCTGTGAAAAGGCATTTTCCCAGAGAACTTTTGGAAGTGATGTCTAGGTGCTAAATGACCATCTCCTAATCAATGAAAATACCTAACAAATTGTTTAGTATTTCAAAGAGGCACACTCCCCCCACCCCCTTTTTACAGTGTATAAATTAAGTTAGGCTCCCAGCTTCAGTTAGAACAATATATTTGAATGTATACCATGTACTGTACAGAATTGTTCTCCATGTTTATGGACAGGCCTGTATATTAAACCAGAGGTGGCTCTAGGCTTTGTGAGGCCTTAGGCATAACTTAAAAATGAGGCCCCACTCATGTCCATAAGGCCCCTTTCACACTGGGGCGGTGCGGGCGGCGGCAGTAAAGCAGTGCTATATTTAGCGCTGCTTTACCGTTGTTTTAGCGGCGGTATTCGGCAGCTAGCGGGCGGTTTTAACCTCCACTTGTGGCCGAAAAAGTGTTAAAACCCCCGCAAAGCGCCACTGCAGCGGTGCGTTGCCGGCGGTATTGCCGCCGTATTACCGCGGTGTCCCATTGATTTCAATAGGTAGGAGCGGTATAGGAGCAGTGAATACACTGCTCCTTCACCGCTCCAAAGATGCTGCTAGCAGGACTTTTACTTTTTTTTTACTTTTACCGTCCTGCTAGCGCACCGCTCCAGTGTGAAAGCCCTCCGGCTTTCATACTGGAGTTAAAGGACCCGCTTTTGGAACATGTTCTTTTAGACCCTGGGGGACGGTTTGTCATATTGCTGTTGTTGATAGAGGCCCAGATGTTTGCTTTTGTGAACATATATGTTCCGCCCCCTTTCTCAACATCTGTACTTTATGCAGTGTATGACAGACTGGCTCCTTATATGGTCACTAGACTCATTATAGCAGGGGATTTTAATGGCATTCTGGATCGGACCTTGGACACCTTCAATCCAACCAGACTCCCGGACCCTGAACTAGGGCAATGGGCCACGGCCCTGCAGCTCACAGAGGTCTGGAGATGGAAAAATCCACAAGCACAGCGCTACTCCCACTCATCTGCCGTCCACCGCTCGGGCTCTAGAATAGACCTGGCTTTTTGCTCTTCGGCTATACTTCCTTATGTGGCCTCGGCAACTTATCTGCTGGCGGGGATCTCAGACCACTCCCCCCTAGAGGTCATTCTGCAGCTTGGAGGGGGGGACCGCAGGGGTAGTTGGCAGCTGGCAACACGCTGGCTACAGGATGACAGGGTGGAAGAAAATATGCAAGGGGAAAATTACCCAATATTGGGATTATAATGACAATGTAACCAATGCACAGGTGACCTGGGATGCCTTTAAGGCAACTATAAGAGGGGATTACATCTCTGCAATTAAAGCTGCCAGGGTGGACTACGCCTCTGAGACTAAAGACCTGGAGTCTTGTGTGAGCACAGCAGAGGAGGTATTCGCGTCTGATCCTTCTCCTGGGGCATACTCCTCCCTGGCACAGGCTCAAAGGGCACTCTCTCTACACCTCTCAGGTTCGACTGCCTCTTCGGAGAGGTTGCTCAAGGCCAGAATATTTGAGTCTGGGGACAAGAACGGGAGGCTTTTAGCCAGTCTGGTGGCCGACCCCAAATTTCAAACAGTTATACCCACAATACATACTGAGGCAGGGGGAGTCACTTCAAACCCGTCTGATATCCTAAATGAATTCAAAATATTCTATTCCTCATTGTACAGGTCTACCACTTCGCAGATATCCCCTGAACATCTCTCGTTTCTCCGCGGGCTGGCTCTGACAGCTCTGACGGAGGAGGACATGGCCTCGCTGGAGGCCAAAGTCTCAGTGACCGAAATTGAAACAGCAATTCGCTCACTTCCCCCTAACAAGACGCCGGGCCCTGACGGGCTCCCAGGAGACTGGTACAAAATGTATATAGCTGACTTGGCCCCACGTCTCCAAAAGCTGTATGCCCTTAGTTTAGAAGCAGGAAGCCTACCTGACTCGATGTCGCAAGCCCACATAGTACTCATACCAAAGCCAGGGAAGGACGCCTCATATTGTTCAGCATATCGTCCCATATCCCTTCTTAACTATGATTTGAAGATCTTAACAAAAGTGTTAGCCACCAGACTGATGGGGATCCTCCCGTTCTTAGTAAACATGGATCAAACGGGCTTCATGCCAGGGAAGTCAACTGATGTCAATATTTGTAGAGTGTTCACCCACTTACAAATCCCTCCTACAGAACAGAATACCAGAGTCTTAGTTGCCTTGGACCTTGAAAAGGCATTTGATTCTGTTGCCTGGCCCTACATGGAGGAGGTACTCAAGATTTATGGTTTTGGCCCCGTTTTTAGGAAGTGGATTCAGCTCTTATATCAGAAACCGACAGCACAGATTAAACTTGGCGGGGTGTTGTCCTCATCATTCCCGGTGGAGCGTGGTACCCGACAGGGGTGTCCTCTATCCCCCGCTCTTTTCTCCCTGATGGTTGAGCCCCTGGCGGTTGCGCTGCAGTCCTCGGATGCTGTTGGGGGGGTGCGGGTCAGGTCCCTGGAGGAAAAAATATTACTTTATGCCGACGATATTATCCTTTTCCTCCGGGATCCAGGGCCCTCCCTCCGGGCAGCGTTGGAGCTCCTCTCACGCTTCGCTGACATGTCGGGGCTAAAGGTCAATTGGGACAAATCCCAGATAATGCCAGTGGACCCAGGTGCTAAACAGTTGGCGGATTCATCACTTCCATTGCAATGGGCGGAGAATATAAAATATCTTGGCATTATTATTTCCCCCAGAGTACAGGACTTTTGTAGGCTTAACCTTCTTCCTGTTCTACAAACTACTCAGAATAGGCTGAAGGATTGGGCTAACCTCCCCCTCACGCTGATTGGACGGATCAATTTGATTAAAATGAAATTGCTTCCCCCTCTTCTATACGTAGTGCGCCGTTCTCCAATATGGATACCCAAAGTTTTTTTTAAGCGACTAAATTCTCACATATCCAGTTTTTTGTGGGGTTCCGCCCCTCCCCGTTTCCGATTGTCTATACTACAAAGACCTTGGACACAGGGGGGCCTAGCCTGTCCTGATTTTTTCCTTTATTTTATTGCGGCGATGCTCACCCATGCCCACAACTGGCTTGCATCGGATGCCTCTAATGCAGCGGTTGCCTTGGAGGCTGCAGTTGTGGGGTCGTTTGAGGCATTGCGGAATGTTTTATTTCGGGGCCATAGGGCTCCACATCCTCTCACTACCTCAATGAAAACGGTGCTGAGAGCATGGTCCAGGGCAGCTGGCCCCCAGGTGGCCGATCCTCAGGTGCACTCCCCAAATACTCCACTATGGATTAATCCTTCTCTACCTGAATTCTACTCCATACCAGACCCGGTCATATGGGCATCGCGGGGTATTAGATATCTACATCATATCTGTGAGAATGGTGCACTACTGACATTTGACCAGCTCAAATGTAGATTTAACTTACCCAATGTGTATTTCTTCCGGTTCCTGCAGCTCCGCCACACTTATAGGGCACAGTTCGGAAGCGCTCCCATAACCCTCTACCAGTCAAATACAGAATTGCTCCTACGTCAAGAAACATTGACCAAACCATTATCCACAATTTACTCCCCCTTTAGACACTTGGTCTCCTCTAGAGATCGGTTGATCCAGTTTAAAATACTACACAAATTTTATTATACTCCATACAGGCTTCATAAAATTTACCCAGACTGCACGTCGCAGTGTTGGCGCTGTCAAGCTGACTCTGCGGGGTTCATCCACATGATCTGGTCATGCCCGGAAATCCAGCATTACTGGTCATTGATTACAACCTTCATCACTACACTAACAACAATTCCTATACCCCAAAATATGGAGATTTGCCTGCTTGGCTTGGTGGATGCTCTGGCCCCCTCAAGGGCAGTTCGCACATTACTGGGATTGCTCCTCTTTTATGCCAGGAAACTCATTGTTCTCAGGTGTAGGGCACCCGTGTCTGCCCTTACTCTGAATGCATGGAAAACATTGGTTAACTTTGCAGTACCCTTGTATAAAGAAACATATTCCAGCAGAGGATGCCCCCTAAAGTTTCAAAAAGTTTGGAACATATGGCTAGAGTCTGAAATGACAACTGTAGAACGGGAAGACCCTGTAGGACTACCGGTCTGATTTGATTTGCATATGAGGGGATGGTTCCTCTGACTGCCCCCCCCCCCCCCCCCGGGGGTGCATTCCCACTGACCATGTATCTATAGTTACCCACTCATAGACTTATTCTTGAGAGATGCCTGTCATTTATCACATATTCATGTAAATTGCTGAGCATTATATTTATCCTGTTAAAGATAGCAGCAAGCTAAGGGGTTGTTTTGTTGTTTGTTCACAAGTTAGGCTAGAAGTTTAGGTAGGATATGCCTTGCCTAAAGTTTTATTTTCCTCGAGCCGGGGTATGCTCAGAGGCTCTGTTATGTAATTTTTCTTTCTCTACCAAAATAAATAAAAAGAATTAAAAAAAAAAAAAAAAAAAGGACCCGCTTTTTTCAGGCGCTATTTTTGTAGCACCTGAAAAACGCTTAGGTGTGAAAGGGGTCTTAGGGAAAAAATAATTCAAGCGATAAAATTGAATTGCATATAAGAGTACTGGTCAGTGCTCTCAGTACTGGTGTCTGGGCACTCCATCTCACCGCTGATTTCAGCAACCTCTCTCTCGCTCTCTCTGTGCTGGTGTTAGTGTACACTCTGCTAGTGCTGGTGTCAGTGTACACTCTGCTTGTGCTGGTGTCAGTTCTCTGTGTCTCTCAGTGCTGTACTTACATAGAGCTTCTTGAACTCGGCCTCATAGAAGAGAAGGGGCTGTGCGAAATTTCACCACCTCGGAGGTTTCATCATCCCTGTTGGGCAGCAGTAGGTCCCCTCCGACTCATAGTGGAAGAGCTCCTGGTGGAAGATAGCCGTAGAGAAGCCGATCTTGAGCAGTGCCAGCGCAGAATGAAGAGCGCCTTGCCCACCATGGCTGAGGATTGGCACTGGGCTGAGCTGGGACCTCCCGACCACCGCAGTGGAGCCCTGGGTGGCTGGGGATGAGGGTGGGGTATAGTAAGGTCAGGGGGACCCGGATTGTCAATCACAGGCTGGCACACTGGGACACTGGCAGAGGGCTGAGCAGACCTGACTGTAAACCCCAGTGACATGCACACCCCCCAAGTCGCATGTACCCCCCAGTCACATTTGCACCCTAGTCACATGCACACACCCCCCAGTCACATTTGCACCTCCCGTTGCATGCTCACCCTCCCCCCGTCGCATGCACACAACCCCAGTCGCATGTACCCCCCGTCACATGCACACACCCCCGTCACATGCACACACACCCCCGTCACATGCACACACACCCCCGTCACATGCACACACACCCCCAGTCACATGTACCCCCCCAGTCACATGCACACACACCCCCGTCACATGCACACACACCCCCGTCACATGCACATACATCCCCAGTCACATGTACCCCCCCAGTCACATGCACACACACCCCCGTCACATGCACACACACCCCCGTCACATGCACACACACCCCCGTCACATGCACACACATCACCAGTCACATGTACCCCCCAGTCACATGCACACACACCCCCGTCACATGCACACACACCCCCGTCACATGCACACACATCCCCAGTCACATGTACCCCCCAGTCACATGCACACACACCCCCGTCACATGCACACACACCCCCGTCACATGCACACACACCCCCGTCACATGCACACACATCCCCAGTCACATGTACCCCCCCAGTCACATGCACACACACCCCCGTCACATGCACACACACCCATGTCACATGCACACACATCCCCAGTCACATGTACCCCCCCAGTCACATGCACACACCCCCAGTCGCATGTACCCCCCTAGTCACATGCCAAACCCCCGTTGCATGCACACACACCCCCCAGTCACATGCACACCCCAAGTCACATGCACACACCCCCCGTTACATGCACGCACACACACCCCCATTCACATTTGCACCTCCCACTGCATGCTCACCCTCCCCCCGTCACATGCACACACCCCCTAGTCACATGCACACACACCCCCGTTACATGCACACACACCCCCGTCACATGCACACAACCCCCCCCCCCTAGTCACATGCACACAACCCCCCTCAGTCACATGCACACACCCCCGTTACATGCACGCACACCCCCAGTCACATTTGCACCTCCCATTGCATGCTCACCCTCCCCCTGTCGCATGCACACACCCCCCAGTCGCATGCACACACACCCCAGTCGCATGCACACACCCCCCAGTCACATGCACACATCCCCTAGTCACATGTTCACCCCCCCTAGTGACATACACACACCCCCAGTCACATGCACACACCCCCTAGTCACATGTTCACCCCCCCCAGTGACATGTTCACCCCCCCCAGTGACATGCACACACCCCGCAGTCACATGCACACCCCCAGTCACATGCACACCCCCCCTAGTGACATGCACACACCCCCCTGTCACATGCACACACCCCCTAGTCACATGTTCACCCCCCCAGTGACATGCACACACCCCGCAGTCACATGCACACCCCCAGTCACATGCACACCCCCCCTAGTGACATGCACACACCCCACAGTCACATGCACACCCCCCTAGTGACATGCACACACCCCGCAGTCACATGTTCACCCCCCCTGTTACATGTACCCCCCCCCCCCCCCCCTAGTGACATGATGATGCACACACCCCCAACATGTACACCCCCAATCACATGTTCACCCCCCTAGTGACACGCACACCCCCCCCCCCCCAGTGACATGCACACACCCCAAATCACATGTTCACCCCTGACATTCACCCCCCCCCAGTCACATGTACCTCACACACAGAGGCTCTGTCCCCTCAGCCCAGTCAGCGTATCCTCAGCTCGGCTGCACACAGACAGGCTACGAGTGAACTGGAATTGGCTCCGCTCCCACCGCCGAAGCCCCGCCCCCACCGCCGAAGCCCCGCCCCCTCGCGATCCTGCTGAATTGCTAGCTGTCCCTGGCCCTTGCACAATATATCGGCTCAAGGGACGGACAGCATTTGCTGGCGGGGCGGTGAGGGGCGGGGCAGTTTTCCAATGGAGTTTTATTGACAGGAGTGGAGAGTCCTGGGCAGTGATCTGATGGGGCGTGGTGTGAGCAGAGAGAAGGAGGACTGTTTGTAAACTGAACAAGGCGGGCACCAAGCTCCGCTGCGCTGACTGTACTAGGGTTGATGCAGGAGGATAGCAGAGGCGGCTCTTTAGGCGAACTAGGGGGCGGCGAGGCCTAATTGGCCTAATTAGAGAGCCGCCTCTGGAACCTCGTTTGCCATGTAGGTGCCCAACCCATTAATTTTGCAAGGTTTCCACATCCTGCGGAGAAGTTATTGCCCTGCTTAACTTAGTATCACCCGCAAATACAGAGATTGAACTGTTTACCCCATCCTCCAGGTCGTTTATGAACAAATTAAACAGGAACCCTGGGGGACCCCACACCCATCCCTGACCATTCCTAGTACTCCCCATTTATCACTACCCTCTTAACTCGCCCATGAAGCCAGTTTTCATTTTATAAAAGTTAAAGGTCCACGGAGTCTGAGGACAGACGCGTTCTATGATCAGTAACAAAACCTCCTGCAGCACTGAATGGCAATTCTGAAAGCACATTGGATGCAGGGCAGTCCAACAACTCAATAGCATACTAAACAAGTTCTGGCCGGTGGTCTATTCTCATGACCCAGTAAGTCAGTGGATCGTCAGCTGGAAAGCTATCTATCTCTGTTTTGTCCCTGAAGTAATCGTCCACCATGTGATGCAGACGCTGCTGACGGGATGTGGAAGCTGACAGCCCTGGCGGCGAGGACTAAAAAAATTCCAAAATGTCTCACTTAGGAGGACACCTTCTCCAACGCTCCTCTCTTGACCAACAGAAGACTCAAAACTACATTTTCCATGACACTGCAACCTACTGGAATCAGGAAGAACGTTCAATAAAATCCTCTTTAACGTGTCCTTAAGAGATTTTATCTTCTGCACTCTCTGTGGGGACGGGATGAGTTCTGAGACCTTCCCCTTATAACAGTGGTCAAGGAGGGTTGCCAAACAGTAATCATCCTTCTCCTTTACGTCAGGTATTCTTGGGTCATTTTGCAGGCTTTGAAGCATGAGGTTGCCTATGCGCCTCAAATTTGCAGAGGCTTGAGAAGCAGACTCCTCGGGTCACTCAGGATGACAGCATCTAGAACTTCCTCCTCCCATCCATGTACTACTCCCAAGGGTCCTGGGGTTGGAAAGCCATCGCTTACAGATTGATGCATGTTTTCCTTTTCTTCGAAGCCTATGAAAGTGCCAGAATCCTCATCCTCCTCACCTCTCTCCTCCTGTGTGTTCTGTGACATAGGAATGATGGTGTCTGGATAAAGTGGGCCTTGAGAGAAAAGGAAGTCCTCTTCTTCCTCCTGCTGCTCTGCCTCCAGTGCCCTGTCCATAATTCCATGCAGAGTCTACTCCAGCAGGAAAACAACAGGGATTGTGTCACTGATGCATGCACTGTCACAGCTCACCATCCTTGTGGCCTCCTCAAATGGTAACAATACAGTGCATGCATCCTTAATGATCACCCATTGGCATGGGAGAAGAAAGCCTAGGCGGCCTGAGCCTGACGTCGTGCCATATTCGTACAGGTACTCGTTGACGGCCGTCTGCTGCATGTATAGCTGCTGCAGCATTGACAAAGTCGAGTTCCACCTGGTGGGCATGTCACAAATCAGGCAGTTTACGGGCAGGTGGATTTCCAGCTGAATTTCAAACTCACTAAACAGAGGAAATGATGCCCTGCCTGAGGACTGACCACCACGTCCACCTTTGCCTATGCAAAACAGATTACAGTGCACACATACAAAAATTACATTTATCCTGCAAGGCTAGATAAAAACACCTGAACATATTCAAAGATACAGGGTTTGGTCACACTATATGGTCATATAGTGCTAAGCCCACTTACTGCGACAAAGTACCCAGAATTAGTGGGTCCTACCCTAGAAATAGAATGAAAGAACTTTCTATTACTAGGGTAGGACCCACTAATTCAGGGTACTTTGTCGCAGTAAGTGGGCTTAGCACTATATGACCATATAGTGTGACCAAACCCCCGTATTTTTGAATATGTTCAGGTGTTTTTAACTAGCCTTGCAGGATAAATGTAATTTTTGTATGTGTGGACTGTTTTTGGTCTTATAGCAGCACCATCTTGAATGTAAAGCATTTTAGGGTGTGCCCCCCAAGTATGTTTTTGCACCTTTGCCTGTGGACACATTTGTTGCTGGCCCCCTTACAGTGCCAAGGGAACTCTCCTTGTTGTCCTCCCAGACATTATTGGGCGGGAGGGGGGCAGTGCTTTTAAGCAAATGTAAAGAAGAAGTTGAAATCTGTACGTAGCTGCACTTTAATCAATGTAAAGAGGTGCACTTTCATTTGAGTACTCACACTACACAGACACACTCCACAGATTCACTATAATATACTGCAATATAATGCGCCAAACGTACAGTGATGCACAGAACTGTATGGCGTTAAACTGGCAGTAACGCACACAAAAGTGAATGGCGTTAAACTGGCAGTAACGCACAAAACGATATGGCGTTAAACTGGCAGTAACGCATACAGAACTATATGGCGTTTGTAAGGACACCCCAAGTATGAAAGGGGTTAAAGTCATTTAGGATATTCCCTTCCCAAACACCAAGGCAGCTACCGAACACTTCCATCAGCCGCACAAGGAACCCATACAAATAATTCTCTCCCAATACGAGACGAGGCTCTGTATTGAGGTTCAAACCGGAATGAATCTTTATTGAAACAAATGCAGGCTCTTTTTATACATTTGAGAATACTGCAGGCCCCACAGGAACAATGACCCGGATCCACCCACAACATCACACAATGGTTACATAACGAGCCCCCAATACACATTATTCTGAGTGTCAATACAGACAACAGATGAGTTCATTAGCACACTTAATAATAGGTGAAGGGAAAACTTCCTCAGACAAGATTAACACGATTTACTTATCCAGACAAAAGCAACATCGTTAAGCAACTCTTACATTGAACTTCTTGGAATGCCCATATTAGGAGTTATACTTCCTGGCCACAGACCTCACAGTGTACAGGGGATAAAATCTTCATATTTCTTGAGAGATATTGTTAATGAATATTACTGTCCCATTTGAAGTAATCCAATCATATTCTCGGGGTTCATTCTTTTCTTGGTCACCCTGCGCCCAAAAGGGACTCCCGTCACAGTGTTAAACTGGCAGTAACGCACACAGAACTATATGGCGTTAAACTGGCAGTAATGCACACAGAACTACCGTATTTATCGGCGTATAACACGCACTTTTTCCCCCTTAAAATCGGGGGAAAGTCGTGGGTGCGTGTTATACGCTGATCCCCCCCAAAAAAGTGGCAAAAAAAAACAAACGGCACCGAAAAACAGCGGCCACCGCCGAAAAAAAACGAGCGCCGCCGAAAAAAAAAAACGAGCGCCGCCGAAAAAGACTGATCTGTCTGTTCCGCTCCGCTCGCAGTCCCGCCTCCCTGCACTCGCTTCAGAAACAGCAGGGAGGCGGGACTGCGAGCGGAGCCGAACAGACGGCTCAGGCTTTCTGCCGGCGCTCGGTCTTTTACGGCAGCGCTGTCTTTCTAGGCGGCAAATTTAAATGTGGGCAAGCTGCAAATGACGCTGGCAAGCTGCAAATGACACTGACAAGCTGCAAATCACACTGGGCAAGATGCAAATCACACTGGGCAAGCTGCAAATCACACTGGGCAAAGCTGCAAATGACGCTGGGCAAGCTGCAAATGACGCTTAAATGTAAGTGTTTTTTTTCCCTAAACTTCCCTCCTAAAACTTTTTTTCCTTTAAAATGCCTAAACTTGGGGTGCGTGTTATACGCCGATAAATACGGTATATGGCGTTAAACTGGCAGTAACGCACACAGAACTATATGGCGTTAAACTGGCAATAACGCACACAGAACTATATGGCGTTAAACTGGCAGTAACGCACACAGAAGTAAATGGCATTAAACTGGCAGTAACGCAATAAAATAGACAGTGTTCAACCGTCACTACACTGACACTATCTGAACTGTCCCTAATTTAGCTATACACTAATGTAAAGATTACTGACACGGTCTCACTACACTACACTGAAACTATCTGAGCTGTCCCTACTTTACACTAATGTGTGTATGAATGACACGGTCTCACTACACTACACTGAAACTATCTGAGCTGTCCCTACTCTAGCTGCACACTATGCAAAGCTGAATGATGGTTCTTAGAAGTTTTTGAGTTAATTAATATTTTAAGTGATAAAAGTTTCTGATAATATATGAAACACACAAAGGTTATATGTAATAGGTGATAGTCTTTGAAGGTCACAGAACATATAGTGACAGAGGGCAGAGAGATATGGCTTTGCTGTATAGATACATACATTTTTGAGTCACTATGTCAGGACAATGGGTGGAGTTATATAACTTAACTTAGACTGAAACCATATAAGAATGGGTGTTATTATTAGGAAATGCTGACATAACATTATGAAACAGTATAAGAATGATGAGGATTGTATGGTAGGTAGGAAAAGAGGCGGAGAGAGTGAAGAAGGTAAGGGAGGTGGAGAGAGTGAAGGAGAAAAGGGAGGTGGAGAGAGTGAAGAGAAGGAACTCTACACTTTGGAGCCTCCGTCATTCTGAGGCCATAACCATGCCATGTTACCAGCAGTGATGTAAGTAACTCAGTTAAAATAAACTGAGTTACTTAACGCAGTTACTTTAGAGGGTAACAAGTAATCCAACTGATTAGTCTTTCCCTCATGGTAACTCCATTCCCATTACTTGGGCGGCGTTACCGCAATTACATCTACTGCCCAGGAGGCCCGCCGTGGCCGCGCTGCCTGGCTGTTCGTTCCGCCGAGGGGAGGGGGGCTTTCGCCCGCTGAGCTGAGAATAGGCTGAGACTCAGAGAGGCTGTCTGGACTGCCCCATTCTGCCCCACCTATCCAGGGAGAATGTAGGGAGGCGGGGCGGACACTTAAAAATGAAGTCACCTGACTCCAATCAAGTGAAGGGGAGGGTCTCTCTCTCTCCCCATGAGGAAAGGCATCCCTGGAGGCAATCAAGTAAGTGACTGTCTGGCGATTCAAATTGCAGTGCAATCGATCCATCCCAAGTCCACCACCACCTCTGCTTCTTACTGATCCCATCCCTACCCACCCACCATCACTTCTACAACAGAGGTGATGGGGGGGATAGGGTAGGGATGAGATCAGTGGTGGTGGGGGATGGGATCAGTAAGAGGCAGAGGTGGTGGTGCTGGGCGAGGATGGCACCACCACCGCTGCCACCCCCCCCCCCCAAGTACCACAGCTGCCACCCCCCCCCCCAGTACTGTACACCACTGCCACCCCCCCCCCCCCCCCCCCCCAAGTACACCATCACCACCCCCCAAAGTACACCACCACCACTGCCACCCCCCCCCCCCCCCCCCCCAAGTACCACCAGTCAGGCTAAAAGATGCCATGTAGTGCTTCAATTGGTCTGTCTAGGGGACAGGAGCCACACCGGGGCAGAGATTCTGTCAGCTCTGCAGGGGCAGGCTGAGAGAGGGTGGACGTCAAGGCAGCTTGAGCCAGGAATGGTTGTATGCGACAATGGCACTAACCTTCTCTCCACCCTCTGACAGGGACACTTGACACATGTTCCATGCTTGGCACATGTCCTGAATCCAGACGTCTACCTGCGTGTTTTTTATCGCTCGATATAAGAAAAGCAATTGACACTGTCTCATGGCCATCCTTACAATATATTCTTCAAAAATGGGGATTTGGACAGCATTTTTTTAAGTGGATTTCATCCTTATGCGACAAGCCCAATGCATTTTTTAAATATGCTAGTTTTAAATCAGACCCTTTCCCTATTGGAAGATGCACCCGTCAAGGATGTCCTCTCTTCCCCCTCCTATTTGCGCTCCTCATTGAACCCTTGGCCCATTTAATTAGATCTTATCCAAACATAAAAGTTATTGAATTAGCTGGATGTCATCATAAATTGTCTTTTTGCAGATGACATCTTACTCTTCATGTCATCTCCCACATCTCTCCATGTTTTGCACACATTTTGGGCTTAACAGTTAAAGTGTTTGTAAAGGTAAATACAATTAATATAAAAAAATAAAATAAAATAACAAACATGTCTATACTTACAATACCTACTCTGTGCAATGGAATCGCACAGACAGGCCAGGAACCTCCTCTTTTTGGGTCCCCCGCCGGTGCTCCTGGTCCCTCTTTTCTGTTTCCATGGGGGCACTTATGCGTGCTCGCACCCGAGTCCCTCTGCTGCGTCCATTGACACAGATAGAGGGTCTCAGCCCCATCCCGGCTCTTTTGTCACTGGCTTTGATTGACAGCACTGAGAATCAACGGCCCCCCGTGCCCCAGGAAAGCCAGCAAGGTCTGGAAGTGAGGGGATGAACAATCTGAAGACGTGCATGCTCTGGATCGAAAGGGGTCTCAGGTAAGTAAAGGAGGTTGAGGGGGCAATGCTGACACCTAAACATTTTTTACCTTAATTCAAGGAAGGCATTAAGGTAAAAAATGTTTAGACTTTACAACCACTTTAACTATCACAAATCAATTGCACTCAATATTTCAACATTTCCTTACCTCTTTTAGACCTTCAGCTTGCTAAAGATTCATTTTCCTTCTCTTGGACACATCATAGACTTCCATACCTAGCAGTGGCGTAACTAGAACCTTCAGGGCCCCGATGCAAGAAACTATGAAGGGCCCCCCTGACCCCCGGACAGGGTCCTTTCCTCCGAGCACGGTGACGGAACAACAGGGTCACAAGTGGGTGACTGCATATAAAGGAACCGATTTCTCCATTTTCCCCTGCTTCTCCTCCTCTCCCTCCCGCAGGCATTCTGCAGCTGCAGGAGGAAAATGGAGAGATCGGTTCCTCTATGCCAGTGTTTCTCAATCGGTCAATTTGTGAAACTCTGGCTTCCTTGGGTTAAGCATTGTTTACCTCCAGACTTTGATAACACACTATTATTGCCTTGGTAATTTTACTCTATTTGCCTTGACTATACTTTCTATCCATTAGGGATCGCATCACCACTTGTAAACCCCCCCTCATCCCCCCCCCTTTTTTTCTACCCGCTTCTCCCTATCTACTCCTATTTTTTTCTTTCTTTTAATATTGTGTGGTACTTATAAACCAGTGGCGGTGCATGCATAGAGGGCGCAGGAGCGCCGCCCCCCCCCCTCTCCTGCACTGCTCTATCACCAATAGATAGATTCATGCATTGCATGAATCTATCTATTGTCACCGCTCCCGCCCCCTATTCAGGTGTCCGGCCCCTGATTGGGGCGCCGGGCATCTGAATTACAATGGGGGGGTGTTTCTGGAAGCGCCCTATTAGAGCTGTAAAGCTCTAATAGGGGACCTTATTAGAGCGGTGTGCTCTAATAGGCTTCCCTAAGTGTAAACAGCGGGCGCACTGCTGTGCTTTCGCTGATTACACAGTATTGTGTTAGAGAAGCGAATACATCGCTTCCCTAACACAGACCCGCCTCTCAGCCAATCAGGTTGCCAGGTCTGTTACCTGTAACCTGATTGGCTGAAGTCACAGGCGCTGTGATTGGACGCTAGGCGTCCAATCATAGCAGAAGACAGGAGGAGCGCGGGAGAAGAAGACATCGGACGATGAGACACCGCTCGCCGCCTGACACCGTCACCAGCTGCACACCAAGACAAGGTAAGTGCAGAGGGCAGGCAGGGGGCACAGTGGCAGCACTTTAAGGGGCACAGTGGCAGCACTTGGAGGGGCACAGTGGCAGCACTTGGAGGGGCACAGTGGCAGCACTTGAGGGGCACAGTGGCAGCACTTGAGGGGCACAGTGGCAGCACTTGAAGGGGCACCGTGGCAGCACTTGAGGGGCACAGTGGCAGCACTTTAGGGGCACAGTGGCAGCACTTGAAGGGGCACAGTGGCAGCACTTGAGGGGCACAGTGGCAGCACTTGGGGCACAGTGGCAGCACTTGAGGGGCACAGTGGCAGCACTTGGGGCACAATGGCAGCACTTGGGGCACAATGGCAGCACTTGGGGACAGTGGCAGCACTTGGAGTGGCACAGTGGCAGCACTTGGAGGGGCACAGTGGCAGCACTTGGGGCACAATGGCAGCACTTGGGGCACAGTGGCAGCACTTGGAGGGGCACAGTGGCAGCACTTGGAGGGGCACAGTGGCAGCACTTGGGGCACAATGGCAGCGTTTGATGGGCACAGTGGCAGCGTTTGATGGTACAGTGAGGCTGTTTGTTTGCGCCCCCCCAAAAATTTTGAGCACCAGCCGCCACTGTTGGGGGCTGGGGAGTGCAGGGCCTGGTGCAGCTATGCATGGTAGCCAATCAGTTTTTAACTTCTTTTTTTTTTTTTTTTATTACATTTCTTAACAGACAAACAAAACAAAACACAACAAGACATCATACACACTGAACCAAAAATATAATAATACAATTTCAAAATCCAGTATATATCAATTATTAATTAAAAAAAAAGAGCAAACGATTTTTAAAGTAAGCATTATTTCCTTCTTTTCCCAAGGACCCCCGAAATTTCTCATATAGGAGCATACCCATTTTAAACAATAACCCCCATGGGCATTCAATGCTGTATACGGTTTGTCCAGCCACTTTGCCCACAATTTATCATACTTACTAGGATAACCCCTAGTTATGTAAGTATCTCTATACAATGGAAGATTATTATTTACCAATTGTTCCCAATATGAGAGCGTAGGGGACCGAGGTTTCTTCCAATGCAGCGCAATAGCTTTTCTTGCGTAAAATAATGTTATATTAGCAAACACTCGCTCTGACACTATGGGAAGAATATTCTCTACCAGGCCCAGTAGACAGACATTGAAACCGGTAAGGGAACAGAAGTGATAGAGTTCAATAAATCCATCACTTCCACCCAAAAGATAACTATATACGGTCAAGTCCAGAAAATATGTGTAAAATCCCCCTGATTCACGCCACATCCCCAACACTCCGAACAACACAGAGGATTTATCTTTTTAAATCTATGTGGCGTAATATATGCTCTATGTACCAATTTATATTGAATCATATGATCTCTTAAAGATATCAAAGATCGCAGAGGGAAATCCCACACACCCCTCCAATCCTCCATATCTAAATCTGCTATATCTCGCACTCACCTAGCTCTGAAAACCTCTAATGGCAGAATATAAATTAATATAAGATGAGAATACAATCTCGAGGTGG
Organism: Lithobates sylvaticus; assembly: GCA_028564925.1. Classification (NCBI taxonomy): domain Eukaryota; kingdom Metazoa; phylum Chordata; class Amphibia; order Anura; family Ranidae; genus Lithobates; species Lithobates sylvaticus. Next base: position 267,396,998 of record CM053029.1, read on the forward strand.
GCTTATCCAGACACTCAGACCTAAGCACTAGTTCTAAAGTGGATTGTCTAATCGTTAAACTATCCTGTGGAAATTGTGGATCAAAGGTATGAAGAAGCTGGAAATATCTAAATAGGTAGGAGCTTAGGACATTAAAGGTCGAAGTAAGTGTAGAGAAGGTAGATAGTTTCCAATCAGTAATCACATGAGAAAGTAGCTTAATATTATACTTGGTCCATGCAATAGGCTCTGGTGCTTTAAAAAATTGAGGAAGAGTAGGATTAAACCATAAAGGAGCACTTGGAGAAAAAGCACCCTTAGGATAATGCTCACATCTAAGACCAGCCTCCCAAGCTCGAATAGTGATAAGCATTGAAGGGGTCAGCTGATATGGTGCCCTACGGTCCCTAGATAAAAAAAGCCTTCAGGGCATCCACCGAGCCTACTACTGCCGCATCCAATCTAGTAGAGGAGTTCTATATATCAGGATTCAGCCACCATGCGGCCGTAACCAACCGAGTGGCTAAAAAAAATCTATACAAATCCGGGAAGGCTAGTCCTCCCTGCTCGCAAGGCAGCATCAAAATAATTTATTTGTACCTGGGATTCTTCGATCCCCATAAAAAAGATGAAAAGATTTTTTTTAACTTTGTAAAAAAAGGACATAGGAAGCCGCAGAGGAGAGTGTCTAAATAAATACATAAATTTGGGTATGATTTTCATTTTTAGAAGAATGATACGTCCTAATAAAGACAATGGTAGAGACTTCCATACTTTCAGTTTCTACCCAATATCTCCCAGAATTGGCATCAAATTCAGAGGAATAAATTCAGAAGCTTGGAGCGAAATTACAACTCCTAAGAATTTGAAATTCTCCACCCACTATGAGCCTCCATATCTATTGGAAACAACAAGGACTTGCTCCAATTTACCTTCAACCCTATAACTATTAAAAAAGAGTCCAATATCTTCAAAGCCCCTTAGAGAGAGGGTACGGCATCGTTTAAAAATAATAAAAGGTTGTCTGCATATAAGGCTACCCTCTCCTCCAACACAACCAATCCACAATCCCTTAATATTCGGGGGATGTGCGTAAAGCCTCTGGCACAGGCTCCATAGCAATAGCAAAGAGGGTTGGAGAGAGAGAGGGCAGCCCTGTCGAGTTCACCTAAACAATGAAAAAACTGTTGACAATCTTCCCCCCATCTTCACTGCAGCTGTTGGATTTCTATATAAGACCTGCAACTAGAGATGCACCGATACCGATACCGGTATTGGTACTGATACTTGGCCTTTTCAGGGGTATGGGTACTCGGGAAAATTTACCGATACCAGAAACTGATACCGGAAGTGATGTCAGCTTGGGCGGAGCTGGGGAAACGGATAAGGTTGCGGACTCTCCACGTGGCGGTGAGTGCGGTTTCCCTCATGATGTGTTTTGCTGCTGCTGCGTCTGCTGCTGCATCTGCTATAGCATCTGCTACATGGCTGCCCCACATGGCGAGCGTCCTCCTTACACCATGTCCCCTTGTGGCGGCCGGTGAGTGCTCTTCTCTATAACTGTTGCTTGCTTACTTATGTTATGTGTCTTACATCACTTGCCTAACATGGTGACTGGCCTGTGTTACTTAGTTTGTCCCACATTGTCTCTCTCTCTCTTGCCTAACATGGTGGCCAGCGTTTATGTTACACTTAGTTTGTCCCACATTGTCTCTCTCTCCTTCCTAACATGGCGGCCAGCCTGTGTTACTTAGTTTGTCCTACTTTCACTCTCTCTCTCTTGCCTAACATAGCGGCCAGCCTGTGTTACTTCGTTTGTCCTACTTTCTCTCTCTCTCTCTTGCCTAACATGGCGGCCGGCCTGTGTTACACTTAGTTTGTCCCACATTGTCTCTCTCTCTCTCTTGCCTAACATAATGTCCACTGTCCAGCATGGCGGCCGGCCTGTGTTTGTGTGTGTTACACATAACTTAGTGTGTGTCCCACATTGTCTCTGTTGCCTAACATGTCCATCATGGCGGCAAATGACTGCTGCTGTTACATAAATCATCATTGACTTTTGCCTAACATTTTCCTGCATGTGCCTTTCTGAGACCATCCTCTGCTTTTTGTATTGTACAGATACCCGAGAGGGAGGCGTGCTGACGTCATCGCTGTCTAGAACGGGTGTCTGCAAGCCGGCCGGCTTATACAATTTCCCATATGAGCTATTTTAAAGATTTTAAATATAAGTGCAATATTTTTTGTGCAATAAATTGTTCCTTTAAACTGAGTTACACTATGGTGATCTTTCTTTCCTTGCTGAGATCAAGATTGCTGCCTTCAGACTGCCTATTGAGTTGGGATCCCTGGTTTGCTCTCAGTATACTCGCAGAGGATTACTACCATTTGTGTTCTGAAGTCTGGATGCCGTGTTGATATTACAGGCTTTACAGCGCTTGCCTTCTGGTAAGCGCATAAGTTGCATGGTGGTGGTTCACTTTACTTGTGGTGTATTCATCCATGGGATTTTTGTCACTTTAATCAATGGACTTTCTATATTCAATATTTATTCATGTGATTATTTCATTTTTGTCACTTGTTTTTTCTGCTTTTCATTTAATACTACCCATAATTGCACATGCAATATTGCAGTAGGATTTGGGGTATTGTTCTATATAGTTATATAACTTACCACTATTGACACTATATGGTTTATATTTCATTTAATTTGTGCGCGGCTTTCATTTCTTCTTTTCTGTTTTGTGATTGTGCATATCTCGCAATTTCTAGCTGCAGCCCCCCCCCCCCTTTTTTAATTTCACGTATTTTTTAGGTTAGCGCGGTATACACTTCTTTCCTGTCGCATCATGGCAGCATACACTCTGGGTTGTGACTCCGCCTCCACAACCTGATAGGACCACATAGTTATAAGATGACGATATGGCCCCCTTCCCAGCATTCTCTTATTTTTCCTCACCTGTTGAGACCGCACGGACATAACCCCCTTACCACTTCGCCCCAGCCAGGTTCTAGCCTCTCCTGGTTGGAAGTCCTTACCGGTACAGCCTCTAAACGAAGCTAAATGGAAGGAACCCCACTCTGGTGATCTCAGGGGTATGTTGCTAATTCTCTCTCTGTGTCCTTGGATAAAGCCTTAAACAGGCTTATGTTTTACAAATTGCCTATGGTTTTAAGCCTTAAACAGGCTCTAGTATTGCTGCTGAAACCATCATAATAAGCCTTAAATAGGCTTAGCACTGCATCATGCATCCCTGGCATATAAGCCTTAAACAGGCTTGGCCATATCTGCAGTGGTCTCCAAAATACCTTATTTGTCTATCTTACCTTGTTCCGCTTTCTCTTTGGGTCTCCTGGGCCCTGTAGTGCTTCCAGGGATCCCGGGACGTGTGTTGAGCGTCCCAGCGAGTCTGCACATGCGCAGTGTGCAGCTCTGGGCATTCTATTGACTTTGCCAGTTCCCAAGATGGCGCCGGCCGCCGCGCGGCGCTACAGCCTTTTACTGTGTATCTATTTAGGCTTGCCTATTTCCTTCCATGGAGACTCTTCCCCTAGCAGATCACCGTCAGCCTATTAGGTAAGGGGGAGGATTTTGGTAAGTAGTGAAGATTAAAAAAAAAAAAAAAAAAGAGAGCAATCCTAATGCTGCCTAAATGGTTAGCTCTACCAGGTCCGCAAAATCATCTGAATCAAGGCACAGAGAGACTTCACGCAGGAGAAGCCATTCCGGCCACAGACGGAGCCGCTCCAGTCGCAGGAGAAGATGCTCAGGCCACAGAGGGAGTCGCAGGAGAAGTCGCTCCAGATCATACTCTAGACACAGCCGCTCCTACCATAGAAGATCTCCTGTCCATAGACAGCGATCCCCAGTGCGACCCTCTGGAAACACATGCTGGATATGCGGGGCCGCAGCTCTCCCCGATAAATTAACCTGCCGTAGATGCCTGGAGGAGGCTACTAAGGAAAGAGAACCACAGTCTAGAGAGACTGAAGCTCCACAGATTCTTACTCCGGAGACAGAGTTGTCAACGCAAAGTGCCTCACCTGCTCCTCCCAGTACATCAAGAGAGCAGGATTCCCCATCTGACAATGAGGGGTTGGAAGCCTCTGCAGGTTTTGATTTTTTCGCTAATTGAACCATTTGTCAAATCGGTTAAAGAGGCGATTGGCTGGGAGGAACCCCAGAAAGCTCAACTGAAACGGAAGAAATACTTCCCGAACCTCAAATGGGACTCAGAGGCTTTTCCGTTCATTGAAGAATTGGACGATTTAATTAAGGGAGAATGGCAAGGACCCGAGAAAAAATCGAGCCTTAATAACAGGCTTATCAAATGATATCCCCTGAAGGGGCCTAAAGTGAGTCCTCTCATCTCTCCTCCTATTGTAGACGCATCTCTTATGCGATTAACCAGGCATGTGACACTGCCAATTAAAGATGCTGTGACATTCAGGGATGTCCTGGATAGAAGGATCGACACGTATATGAAAAGGGCCTACCTAGCAGCAGGAGGGGACTTTGTGGCAGAGGCATCGGTAGATGCGATTAAATCGGCATCAAGGGCCATGTTGGCATATGTAATGGCCAGGTGGGCACTGTGGCTGAAACCCTGGTCGGCGTATCCTGTCTCTAAGTCCAATTGGTGCCGCATCCCATATGACGGCGAGAATCTTTTCGGGGCAAAGTTGGATTCAGCAATTTCAAAAGTGACCGGTGGGAAGTCGGGACTGATACCATCAGACAGGAAACCGAAGCAGCAGAGACCTCCTCCCTTTAGGCGTAATCTGCCAGACAGATACAGGGATGCAAAAGTCTATAGGCCGGGGAAAGAATACAGGAGGAGCTAGAAGAACCCCCAAACATCTTTTATGAAGTTACAGAAACCCAAAACTCCCGCTTCCGGTGACCAAAAGTCTTTTTGAAGGTACGCCCGCCCAGCCAGCGGTAGTGGGGGCAAGGCTTTCAAAATTCAAGCTGGCTTGGGCAGAAGCAATAAGGGACCCATGGACAGTGGCCACTGTCCGTTTCGGGCACAGATGGTCTTTCAGAAGATGTCCCCCAGGGGATAATTTTTGTCCGACCAGGCTTCCACCATTCCCCGTTATTTCTGGTCAAAATAAATCAGGGGACCTTCGTCCAGTCTTAGATCTTAAAAACCTCAATCGCTCCATTTGAGTGGAGTCATTCAAGATGGAGAATTTACAATCGATCCTCCAAGCCATAAAACCTGGGAGACTGGAAGCTTTCCATAGACATCCAGGACGCCTATCTTCACGTCCCAATCCATGTCGCCTTTCAGAAGTTCCTTCGGTTCTTGGTGAATCAGGGCCACTTCCAGTTTCAGAGTCTCCCGTTCAGGATCTCTACTGCTCCCAGAACTTTCACGAGGGTCCTGCTACCGGTGATAGCGTCCTTAAGGGAGAGAGGATGGAGAGTCCATCACTACCTGGACGACATTCTCCTCCTTTCAAGCAGCCTGGAGTCCCTTATCCAACATCGGGAGGTCCTAGTTGCTACACTACAAGAACTGGGCTGGTTGATAAACTGGAAAAAAAAAAAAGCAATGCTCGTCCCACCCAGAGGATGATCTTCCTGGGTGCGGAGTTGGATACCCGGACAAACACAGTGGAACTACCGGTAGAGAAGATTTCCCCACTGATTCAGAGGGTGAGAAGAGCAATATCAGCAACATCCCTGCCGGCCAGAGCATGTCGTAGTCTCCTAGGCTCTCTGTCTGTGACCATTCCTATTGTCCAGTGGGCCCAATGGAACGCGAGACCCCTTCAAACTTCCTTTCTGCACCAATGGGACAGCTCATCCATGAACCAACCGATATACATCTCAGAGGAGGTCAAACAATCTTTGCAGTGGTAGACCCGTCCCTGCAATCTGACGAGATGCAAGCATATAGTTCCCCCTCCTCAGGAAACAGTAACCTCGGATGCCAGCCTGGAAGGATGGGGGGCACACTACCAAAATCATGCGGCCCAGGGCCGCTGGCCATTCACGATCCAGGATGCAGTCTCAAACGTGCTGGAGATGAAAGCAGCCTTTCAGGCCCTCCTGGCCTTCAGTACTTACCTGAGGGGGAAATTAGTCCTCCTGAAGATGGACAACAGAGTGGCTGTCGCCTATATCAACAGGCAGGGGGCACTAGAAGCTCCTCTGATGCAGGAAGTTTGCCCTGTGATGGAGTGGGCACAATTGAACCTACCGGATCTGAGAGCGGCCTATATCCCAGGGGTCGAGAATCTCCTAGCCGACTCACGCAGAAGTTTTGTTTCCAAAAACGAGTGGTCTCTGAGTCCCCAAGCGTTTACGCTCATAACCCAGACCTGGGGCTCACCGGACATAGATCGAGCGCTACACCAGCAAATGCAAACATGTCAGAGGTTCTTATCGAGAATCCTCTTTCCTTCAGCAGAGGGAGTAGATTGCCCTCAACATCCCTGGTATTTCAACCTCAGCTACATCTTCCCTCTAACTCCCCTCATAGCGAGGTTCCTTCTGAGGCTCAAGAGGTCGGTAGCACTAGTAGTGGCGGTGATCCCCTTTTGGCCGAGGAGACCATTGTTCACTACTCTCCTTCAATTGAGCACAGTGGATCCGCTTCCTCTCTTGCTGTCAACAGACCTGCTCTCCCAGGACCAGCTTCTACATCCGAACCCGGAGAGGTTACATCTGATGGCCTGGAGGCTGAGAGGACTAGGTATCTAGAACAGGGCTGTTCTCAGAGGGTAGTGGAGACATTACTTCAGGCTAGTAACCCGACTACCAACAACACCTACCGAAGGATCTGGGAGAAGTTTACCACTTTTTCTCAACAACAAGGTTGGGACATATCTTCTCTGACAGCCCCTCCAAATCCTGGATTTCCTTCAGTCAGGCCTAGAGAAAGGGCTTCGATCCAGCACCCTGAAAGTTCAGGTATCAGTCTTATCCGCTCTGACCGGGTCAAATGGGCAACAGTAGATTCTGGAACAGGATCCTCTGGTCATCCAGTTTCAGAGAGCCTGCCTTAAACTAAGGCTACCTAGGAAACCTTCATTCCCCGCATGGGACCTCTCAGTTGTCCTGAAAATCCTGTCTAATGAACCCTTCTCTCCACTCGACAACATTTCCCTTTGGGACCTGACATTCAAAGTTTCATTCCTGATTGTGATTACCTCAGCAAAGAAAGTCTCAGAGATGCAAGCCTTGATGGCCAAAGAACCATACCTGGTCGTCTACCCGGACAGAATAGTACTAAAACCTTCAGATCGTTTTGTACCTAAGGTAACCTCCTCATTCCACCTTAATCAAGAGATCAATCTTCCAGCCCTTATCACAGATCAAGGTGATCCTCATCCTCTGGATGTCAGGGGCAATGTCTTGAAGTATCTCTCAGCAACCGAATCTATCAGGAAATCGGAGAACCTCTTAATTGTTCCATATGGCCATAGGAAAGGTCAGGCAGCATCGGCTCGCACCATCGCCTCATGGCTAGTAAAGGCTATCAAAAAGGCCTACTCACTGAGTAAACTACAAATTCTGGAGGGCTTAAAGGCACATTCCACCAGGGCAGTGGCAACTTCTTGGGCAGCCTATTGTAGGGTCTCGGCAGAGACTATTTGTAAGGCGGGTTTTGTAGTTTTTATAATACCAGTAATCTCATAAAACACCTCAAAATGAAACACAAGACTGAGCATGGCATGGACTGTCACTAGCTCTTACACTCAGCAGATGACACTGCAGCAAACCCTTGCCAGACGTGAAAAATTTTCCATGGATAACCCAAGGGCTCAAAAAATTTCTAAAGTAGTTACCCAATTCATCGTTCTTGATAATCAGCCACTATCAATAGTTGACAATGTGGGTTTTCGGCGACTTATGAATCTTTTGGAGCCAAAGTACGAAATTCACAGCTGCCGTCATGTCACAGATGTCCTGTTGACACAATTACACAACACAGTGAAAAAACACATTACCAACATGTTACAGGAGGACATAAAGGCTATCAGTTTATCCACGGGCATTTGGAGCAGTAGTGTGAGTCCCGTGTCTGTAATTAGCTTAACTGCACAGTGGATTGAAGCCAATTTCACTCTGTACCAAGTCATGCTGCACGCAAAGAAATTTCAAGGCTCTCACACAGGCCAAGCTATAAGAAGCATACTAGAAGAAATGCTTGACACTTGGGCGATTCCCAAAAGTTCTATCCATGTGGTAGTCCGTGATGCCAGAAATATGAAAAAAGGTGTAGAAGATGCTGATCTTCAGAGTCTTTCATGTGTGGCACATACACTGCAGCTGGCTGTCTCAGAGGGGCTTTTATCACAGCGCAGCATTATGGAGGCTGTGGAAGTTGGGCGCAAAATAGTTGGGCACTTTAAACATTCAAACCTGGTATACTCTCGGCTGCAAGATATTTAGATCCAGCTTGGTCAACCCATTAAAAGACTTCAACAAGATGTTCAGAATTTTTACATGCTGCAGTCTCTGATAGAGCAAAAACGGGCCATTGGAGTATATGTGTCAGAACATGAGCTGCCTGCAACGATCACTGCAAATAAGTGGAATCTCATGGAGAAGATGATCAAAATCTTGGCTCCCTTTGAAGAGTTGACTCGGCATGTGAGTTGTTCAGATTCTTTTGCCTGGGATGTAATTTCTGCATTGACTGTGCTACAGCGATTATTATCTATAGAAGTGGATGAGGACCACAGTGTGAAAACGATGAAGAACACATTGCTTGGTGCTTTGCAGAAATGGTTCTCTGACATGGAGTAAAATCCACTTTACTGCATCGCTACCTTACTCGATCCAAGGTAAGCAATTAGTTATTGCTGGCTGCTATTTTGACTTGTTTTTATTTGAATATTGAATCTGATATCATTTTGTTTTTTGGATGAAGGTGATATTTTACAGTGTTATCACTTGCTTGCATTTTGCAAGTGATAACACTGTAAATCTCACCTTCATCAAATAAAACACAAAACAAAATGACAATTTGACAAACACACTTACCTGCTCTGCCTCTGTGTAATGGTTTTGCACAGAGCAGGCCAGACAACTGTTTTTGCCGTGTCCCCTGCCGTCACCTTTCCTTCTAGCAGTGCCCCCACAGCAAGCTTCCACAGTTGTTGCTTTGCTTGCATGATGTTGTCTAATGTCTTGTATTTTTCTTCTTCTAGGTATAAAGATCGGTTCTTCTCAAATGCAGATGCTGGCAGGCAGGCCAAAGAGATGTTCGTGCTGGAAATGCAAGAAATATCTTCTGTACAGATACTACAGGCACAGGCAGCAACACCTGAGGTGCTTGAGAAACCAGCTACCAAAAGGCCTCGCACTGAGCAACAGCCAGATACCAGTGTGACTGTGGACAGTGTTTTCCAAGAAATCGCTTATTCATCTACATTTGAGAACAGTGCTCCCACAGCTGCTACCATACAACGAGAAGCATATCTTGGAGAGGTCACTGTGCCTCGTTCGGAAAAACCTCTTGAGTATTGGGCAGTCAATAAACTGCAATTTCCCACTCTAGCCCAAATGGCATAAAAATATCTTTCAGCTCCTTGCAGTAGTGTGGAAAGTGAGAGATTGTTCAGTGCAGCGTCACACATTCTGACTGACACCAGAAACCGTCTTCTAACTGAACATGCAGAGATTATTCTGTTTCTTAAAAAAAACTTGCCACTTGTGTTTGAATTTGAAAAGTTAAGTAATCTACCGCCTGTTACTGTCCAACTGTAAGGCATCATGCACAGTTGCACGCTTCAGCTCAAAGCAACTGCTCCACCTGGTATTTGAGCAGTTTTTGAGCGTTTCCTCTGCCTGTTAACTCCCCTCAATGTTGGCCTTTAAAAACAAAAAAAAATTTGGCCTTTTTAACTCCATGCCACAAAATGTTTCCTTAAGTGTAAAAGTGAATCACCTATGGTGTGCACATTGCACACTATAGGTGATTCAACGTGCAATGCATGTGGGACACATAGCCTAGGCTAATATGGAGCAGCACAGAGCTAACACTACAGGCAAACGAAAGGCTCAAAAACAGGGAGCTCAAAGCCTGTAGGAGCAGCTACTTTGAGCTTTATTGTGCATGTGGCCTTACTGCTGCTAAGTCCTTGGCCTTGCCATCCTGGAATGAACCTAATTTTGGTGTGTGAAAATTTTTTTTTCAGGAGTTTAATAAGAAGTTGAACTAAAAGCTAGCACTTGAGGTACTGTTCAGTTGCTCCTCCTTAGGCCTAACATAATTTTTAGCGTTTCCTCTGCCTGTTAACTCCCCTCCATGTTGGCCTTTAAAAAAATTTTTTTTGCCTTTTTAACTCCATGCCACAAACCTTTTCCTTAAGTGTAAAAGTGAATCACCTATGGTGTGCACATTGCACACTATAGGTGATTCAACGTGCAATGCATGTGGGACACATAGCCTAGGCTAATATGGAGCAGCACAGAGCTAACACTACAGGCAAACGAAAGGCTCAAAAACAGGGAGCTCAAATGCCTGAAGGAGCAGCTACTTTGAGCTTTATTGTGCATGTGGCCTTACAGTAAGGACCGGAATTTAATGCACTGCAAGGAAATGTCATGCAGGTCCGCCCATGACAGTGTGTCAGGTTACACAGCAAGCAGGAGTGAGTTAACAATTTTAGGGGTGGGCAGCTGGGAGAGCTGGGAGGAGCGGCCATATAAAAGAGGGGGGCGGAGCCGGGAGGTCAGTGCGGGAAAGACAGAGCACGAGGAGGCAGGTTTTTCACTCTGCTCCTCAGTGCTTCCAAAAAACATGGCCGACGGAGGGGATTTTGCGGCGATCGTGAGGGCGGCGGCAGCGCAGCAAGGACCCGGATGGGTCATGGAGCAGATAGCAGCGGCCCTGGATGGCTCAGGAGGGGGCTCAAGAGACCAGGCAGCAGTGAGGGACATCCAAGATGGCGGCGCCGGACAGCGTGGCCGAGTGTCCAGGGCGCCGGAGCGCTACTCTCCAGGGGCCACAGCAGGACCTTCAAGACTGGTAAGGAGCCCGAGGGGGGAGCGATCCACCCCCCCAGCCAAGAGAGTGCAGAGGGACAGCGCTGGAGGGTCACACAAGCAGGCAGGACTCAGGCCTGGGGGGGGAGGGGGGGCGAGGGGCCGACCGGGAAGAGGATCCTTAACATCAGATGGCAGTGCTACAACAGCCTCAGCAGCCCCAGCACCTTCACACGTGGTGGGGGGCAGTAGGAACACTGGGGGGAGGGGGGGTGGGGGGGCCGCGGCAAGGGGGAGGAAGATGGCCGGCGCATCAGGCTCTTCAGGGACCACGTCCGCCCCAGCAGCTCTGCACGAGCAGGGGGGAGGGGATTCAAGGGCAACTCGGGCAACGGCCAGGAGGGGGGTCACACCCCCCGGACATGCCTTTTCAGCGAACCCCCCAGAGGCTCTGCACGAGTCAGGGGGGGAGGACGGAAGGGTCAGAGGGTCATCACGGGTGGGGGGAGGGGGACCCACTCAGCACAACGGGCAAGGGATGGCGGGACGCCACCAGCAAGCACGGCAGTGACCCGAGTCAGCAGGAGCGGAGCCCGAACCGGCCCACCTGCGCATGCGAGTTTGGATCAGCCAGGGACCAGCCAGCAGCCCGAAGTGGGAACGGGCAGGCGGGATCGTAACTCTTACAGGACCCCCTCCCCTAGGGTGCGTGCCTTGTCTTTTACGCAGGAGGACGTTTCTCGGTCTGAAGGTGAATTGTCGGAAGAGGAGGAGGAGCTCTGTCGCCCTATCCCGCCGGTGGAGGCCCGTGCAGCGGCTGTGGGAATCCCGCCCGGTCAGCCCGGTAAGTCCACTGACAATAATTCTTTTGTAAAAGTTTTACAATCCCTGTTAGGGACAGGTAGCAGTGGGGGAAGCCCAGGGATACCTCCCGCATCGTCGTTGGCAGAGACGGACCAACCGCGAGCGGTGAGCGGGAGGGCGGATACTAGTCCTGGGCAACTGCAGGAATTGTTGGAAGGGTTAAAGGTGCTGATAGGCCGTTTTGGCGAGAGGAGGGATGCTCCAGCAGTAGGGGTGAGTATGGAAGTTGGAGAAGTGGGGGCTGGTGTAACAGTCGGGGGAGGGGTGGCGGCAGAGGCCACGGCAGGAAGTCAGCCGACCTCCGTTGTGGTGGGAGCAGAGAAGGGGAATGAGGTGGAAAAAGGGGAAAAGGAACAGACGGTGAGGGATGATATAGTACGGATGGCCGATGCAGCAAAATGAGAGGTCTATGTCTGTTTTGAAGGACCGCTCGGGGCTCATTTAAAACAGGAGGTCAGGGAGAAGATTTGGAAGGGGGAGTACGTGGAGATTTTCTCCTTACTCCCCCTGGAAAAATTCAACCTGGACAGGGTAAAACCGGATAGTAGCAAAAAGGATGATGAGGAAAAAAGGAGGTATAGACTCATTCCGAGGACTTTTGCCAATTGGCTCCAGGCGTTTGCCATTTTGGCGGGAGTGATTGGGGAGAAGAACCCCGAACATTGTTCGGCGTTGTTCTGCTACATGGACGCAATTGGGGAGGCTTATCGGGTGTACGGTGGAACGGCGTGGCTGCGGTACGACGAGCAGTTCCGCCAGCGTAGGGCTGTACGCCCGGCTTTAAGGTGGGATCACAAAGATATTAGCCTCTGGATGAAGCTGATGGCGTCGGCTAAGACGCCGACTCAGACATTTCAAGGGGGGGCCGGAGGCAGCCAGGCCTCGGGACCTCCGGCCGGTAAGAAGTGGGGGGTATGCTGGCAATTTAATGAAGGGGCCTGTAAGTTTGGAGGGACCTGTAAATTCAAGCATGAATGTTCAGGATGCGGGGGGGGTCACACCCTCGCCAGATGTTTTAAAAAAGGCAAGCGGGGAGGCGAATCTGGCCACAAGAGGGACGACGCCGGTGATGTGGGAAAGGATGCAACCTTTCCTAAATAGATATCCAGACAAAGGGGCGGCGGTTTTGTTGAGCAGGGGTTTCAGGGAGGGTTTCAAGATTCCGTGTAACTTGTCAGTGATTCCACCACTGGCCAAGAACTTGAGATCCGCCTTGCAACACCCTGAGGTAGTGTCGGAGAAACTTTCCAAGGAAGTGGGGTTGGGTAGGATGGCGGGGCCTTTTAAGGTTAAGCCGTTAGAGGACCTGGTGGTGTCGCCGTTAGGTGTGGTACCCAAGAAAGAGCCGAACAAGTTTCGGCTCATTCACCATTTGTCGTTCCCAAAAGGGGGCTCGGTCAATGACTTCATAGACCCAGATGAGTGTACGGTGTCTTACACGTCATTCGACGCCGCAGTGCGTTGGGTGCGTCGGTACGGAAAAGGGGCGCTAATGGCAAAATCTGACGTGGAAGCAGCATTTCGGCTATTACCGGTACACCCGGAGAGCTTTCGGTTATTGGGCTGTTGCTGGGAGGGCGAGTTTTATGTTGATCGGTGTTTACCGATGGGATGCTCCATTTCTTGCGCCATGTTTGAGGCGTTTAGTTCCTTTTTGGAATGGGTAGTGAGGGATGTGACAGGGATCGATTCTGTCATCCACTACCTGGATGATTTCTTGTGCGTGGGTCCTCAGTCTTCCAATGTGTGTGCGATACTGTTGTCCACGTTGCAGCACATTGCGGACAAATTTCGGGTGCCATTGGCAGCCGATAAAACGGAGGGCCCGCGGACAGAGTTGAGTTTTTTTGGGCATAGTAATAGATTCCATGGCCATGGAATGTAGACTGCCGGAAGAGAAGGTAGGGGATTTGAGGAAAATGGTGGGAGAGGTTTATGGTTGGAAAAAAGTTCAGTTGCGCACGTTACAATCGTTGTTGGGAAAGTTGAATTTTGCGTGCAGGATTATTCCCATGGGTAGGATATTTTGTAGGCGGTTGTCGGCAGCGACTAAGGGGGTGCGGATACCGACACATTTCATTAGGCTTAACAAGGAACATAGAGAGGACTTGAAGATATGGGATCAGTTCCTGGAAGGTTACAATGGCAGGGCGGTTTGGATGTCGGGACCGGTCAGTAACTTTGATGTGGAGCTGGTGACAGACGCTGCTGGATCTACAGGTTATGGGGCTTTCTTCCAGGGACAGTGGAGTGCGGAGCCTTGGCCGCAATCATGGTTACGGGTGGGTTTTCAGAAAAACTTGGTACTGCTGGAACTGTTTCCGGTGGTGCTGGCTTTGGAGTTGTGGGGGGAGTCGTGCAGGAACCTCAAGTTGAGGCTGAACTGCGATAATATGGGGGTGGTTCAGGTGATCAACAACATGTCTGCGGCTTCTCCTCCTGTCATCAGATTGATGAGACATCTGGTGTTGCGTTGCATGCGGTTGAACATCTTTTTGTATGCTGTTCACATCCCGGGGGTTGGGAACACTTTAGCTGACGCCTTGTCTCGCTTTCAGTGGGACAAGTTCAGGGAGCTGGCGCCGACAGCAAGAGCGGAGGGTGTTCCATGCCCGGGCTGGATGTGGGATTTAGCATTGGAACCGCGGCAGAGTGGATACGGAGGTCTGTAAGTGAGTCGACATGGCTGGCCTACTCTAAAGTGTGGAAAGAATGGACTGACCTTCGGGGTATGGCACAAGCCGGGGGGGAGGACCCGGGAGACAGGTTGTTATTGCTGGATTGGGTGGCCAGGGATATGGAAATGGGAAAATCGGTGTCGTCTATTGAAAAGAGGATGGCAGGGCTTACGTTTTGGTTTAAATTGAGGAGAAGGGAGGATCTAACGAAGGATTTCTGGGTGAAGCAAGCCATAAAGGGGTATCGGAAGTTGCATAGGAGCAAGGACAAGCGGCGCCCCATCACATTTGGGAACTTGTTGGATATAAGTGTACAGCTTAAAGGGGCGTGTCAGTCAGCGTACGAGGTGAGGTTGTTTTCAGCTGCATTTGCATTGGCATTCTTTGGAGCGTTCCGTATTGGGGAATTGGTCAGCCCATCAAAAGAGGTGGCGGGGGGCTTGATGGTTCAGGATGTGGATATAGGGGAGGATAAGGTGATGGTCAGGTTGAGAAGATCAAAAACAGACCAAAGAGGACGAGGGACGCAGGTGAGTTTGTATGCTGTACAGGGGTGCGGTGTTTGCCCTTTACTAACGGTGACAAAGTTTCTGGCAGTAAGACCAGGGGGGGAGGGTCCGCTGTTGTTACATGCGGATGGACGGTACTTGTCCAAATTTCAGTTTGTGGCGGTGTTGAGAAAGTGTTTGGGGAGGTTGGGATTGGATAGTAACGCCTACGCTTCACACTCCTTCCGCATTGGGGCAGCTATTGAAGCCGCCAGGTGTGGGTTGGATGAAGCGGATGTGCAAAAGTTAGGGAGATGGGAATCTCAGCGATTCCGCAGTTATGTTCGGCCACAGTTGGTGTGTGAATAAAAAAAAAAAAAAAAAAAAAGGGGTTTGGTTGTTGATTTAATTAAAGTGCCAATAGTAGTATTGGTGGGTATGTAGGGGTACTGCATAAGGTGGATGTAGTAAGGGGTGTTGTGCGTGTAACGTTGTTCTTGTTGTTACAGATGCAGGGCGACAACTCCTTGTATGGATCCTCGGCCATTCTTACGTGTGCTGGGGTGCCAGAAGGGGGGACGTGAGACCAGGTGGGAGACAGCTGGGCATCTCCAGGAGGGATGCAGTTATCAGGTGGTTAGTAGGGATGAGCCGAACACCCCCGTGTTTAGAACTGACCTTGCACAAAATGACATTTGTAAAGGAAAAAAAGAAGCCATTTAAAACCACTTGCGGCTTTAGGTTTGATCTTAAGTAGAATCTGAACAGGTACATTATGAAGTGTAGCTCCATCCCAAAAAAATCTATTTTTTAAGCTTTTTGGAGAACATAGGGAGGGGTTATCACCCCTGTAACATTTGCTGTCTTTGCACATCTGTTCAGAACATGTCACCTCACTTTCCGTCCCAATGACAAATGTTTTTGGAAAAGTGGGGTTTTAATTGAAACAAGGATTGGTGATAAAGCATCAGTAGAGAGGAGATACCTTTTTCCCAAATTAAATCTAACAGGATAGAATTTCCCTTCATTGGGGTAGATTTCCTCTCACTTCCTGTTTTCTCTTTCCATTTGCAAGTAGGAGTCGTTTGTAAGTTGGATGTTTGAAAGTAGGGGCCTGGCGTATATACTCTGCAGAAATTTGCCCTATTAGATGTTGGTGTAGCCACAAGACTGGTGGGCACAGGAATGGGCCCTGCTGTGAGTTAATAGATCAAGATTTGTAATTGCATGCACCTGTTGAACAGGGCAGAAAAATTGGGGGTGGTGGTGGTGGTGGTGGTGGACGGTTTTGCCACAAGACTGTAAGCTCTCACAGTTACTCTTGGTGGGCGCAGGAATGGGCCCTGCTGTGAGTTATTAGATCAAGATTTGTAATTGCAAGCACCTGATGAACAGGGCAGAAAAATTGGGCCTTTGGCGGTGGTGGTGGACGGTGTTGCCACAAGACTGTAGGCCCTCATAGTTACTCTTGGTGGGCGCAGGAATGGGCCCTGCTGTGAGTTATTAGATCAAGATTTGTAATTGCAAGCACCTGATGAACAGGGCAGAAAAATTGGGCCTTTGGCGGTGGTGGTGGACGGTGTTGCCACAAGACTGCAGGCCCTCATAGTTACTCTTGGTGGGCGCAGGAATGGGCCCTGCTGTGAACTATTAGATCAAGATTTGTAATTACCCGCCCCTGTTAAACAGGGGCTGAAAAATTGTGCCTTAGGCACTGGTGCTGGTGCCACAACACTGCAACCCCTCACAGAGACTGTACTTGGAGCACAGCAGTCACACGAGTTGCGAAGCATTTTTTTTAAAAAAATTGTAAGTACACGCCCCTGTTAAACAGGGGCTGAAAAATTGTGCCTTAGGCACTGGTGCTGGTGCCACAACACTGCAACCCGGCCCTCACAGATACTGTACTTGGAGCACAGCAGTCACACGTGTTGCGAAGCATTTTTTTTAAAAAATTGTAAGTACACGCCCCTGTTAAACAGGGGCTGAAAAATTGTGCCTTAGGCACTGGTGCTGGTGCCACAACACTGCAACCCGGCCCTCACAGAGACTGTACTTGGAGCACAGCAGTCACACGTGTTGCGAAGCATTTTTTTTAAAAATTGTAAGTACACGCCCCTGTTAAACAGGGGCTGAAAAATTGTGCCTTAGGCACTGGTGCTGGTGCCACAACACTGCAACACGGCCCTCACAGAGACTGTACTTGGAGCACAGCAGTCACACGTGTTGCGAAGCATTTTTTTAAAAAATTGTAAGTACACGCCCCTGTTAAACAGGGGCTGAAAAATTGTGCCTTAGGCACTGGTGCTGGTGCCACAACACTGCAACACGGCCCTCACAGAGACTGTACTTGGAGCACAGCAGTCACACGTGTTGCGAAGCATTTTTTTAAAAAATTGTAAGTACACGCCCCTGTTAAACAGGGGCTGAAAAATTGTGCCTTAGGCACTGGTGCTGGTGCCACAACACTGCAACACGGCCCTCACAGAGACTGTACTTGGAGCACAGCAGTCACACGTGTTGCGAAGCATTTTTTAAAAAATTGTAAGTACACGCCCCTGTTAAACAGGGGCTGAAAAATTGTGCCTTAGGCACTGGTGCTGGTGCCACAACACTGCAACACGGCCTCACAGAGACTGTACTTGGAGCACAGCAGTCACACGTGTTGCGAAGCATTTTTTTTAAAAATTGTAAGTACACGCCCCTGTTAAACAGGGCTGAAAAATTGTGCCTTAGGCACTGGTGTGGTGGCATGGATCATTGAGGAGGAGGAAGAGGATAGTCAGTGAACATAAGAGGACAGTCACTCAGCATCAGCATAGGCAGTCTGAAGGGATGTGACATTAAAAATTATTCGGTTATATCCGCCTCAGGTGCCTGGTAGCTGGTGGTGATCCAAGACTGATTCATTTTGATGAATGTCAGTCGATCAACCGAGGCGGTGGACAGGCGCACCCTATGATCAGTCACAAATCCTCCAGCAGCACTGAATGTGCGTTCGGAAAGAACGCTGGAGGCAGGACAGGCCAGTAGCTCAATTGCATACTGTGCAAGCTCTGGCCAGTGATCCATCCTCAGGACCCAGTAAGCCAGAGGATTTTCGGTGGGAAAGGTGTCCAAGTCTGACCTTGCCCCAAGGTATTCCTGCACCATGTATATCAGACGCTGGCGATGGTTGCTGGAACCGATCATACCTTGGGGCTGCGGACTAAAAAATTGTCTGAACGCATCGGTCAGACGTCCACCTTCCCCACCGCTCCTTCTGCCACTGACCGAAGCCTCAGCAACTCGTCGCCCAGGACCAGGAGTTTGTAGCCTCCCAGTTTCTGGGAACGCGTTGCACAGACCTTTCTGCAAGGCCTCCCTGAGATGTCTCATCCTCTGCTCCCTCTGCGACGGCAAGATAAGGTCCGCAACCTTACCCTTGTACCGCGGATCAAGGAGAGTGGCCAGCCAGTAATGGTCCCTCTCCTTGATCCGAAGAACACGAGGATCCTTCCGCAGGCTTTGCAGGATCAGGGAGGCCATGCAGCGTAGGTTAGCTGAGGCATTCGGTCCGGAGTCTTCTGGGTCACTGAGGATGACATGATCGCCAGCCACCTCCTCCCAGCCACGTACAAGTCCACTGGCTTGTTGGGACTGTACATCATCCCTAAAAGACTGCTGCTGCTGATGCTGAGTGCCAGGCTCCACCTCCATGCTCACACAATCCTCCTCCTCCTCCTCCTCCTCCTCCTCCTCATCCTCTTCCTGTGTGATGGGTGGGACAGAAGGAACACTGTCCGGATAAAGGGGGCCTTGAGAGGCAAGGAAGTCCTCCTCTTCCTGCCTCTGTTCTGCCTCAAGTGCCCTGTCCATTATCCCACGCAGCGTATGCTCCAACAGGTGGACAAGAGGGACAGTGTCACTGATGCATGCACTGTCACTGCTCACCATCCTCGTGGCCTCCTCAAATGGTGAGAGGACAGTGCATGCATCCCTGATCATGCTCCACTGACGTGGGGAAAAAAAACCAAGCTCCCCTGACCCTGTCCTGGTGCCGTAGTCGCAAAGGTACTCATTGATGGCCCTCTGCTGCGTGTGCAGTCGCTGCAGCATGGCCAACGTTGAGTTCCACCTGGTGGGCATGTCAGATATTAGGCGGTTCTTGGGCAGGTTCAGCTCCTTTTGCAGCTCAGTCAGCCGAGCACTGGCATTATAAGATCGGCGGAAATGCACACAGACTTTCCTGGCCTGCCTCAGGACATCCTGTAAGCCTGGGAACCTGCCCAAGAACCGCTGCACCACCAGGTTGAGGACGTGAGCCATGCAGGGCACATGGGTGAGCTGCCCCTGTCGCAGGGCGGAGAGGAGGTTGGTGCCATTGTCAGAAACGACCATTCCTGGCTTAAGCTGACGTGGCGTCAACCACCTCTCGGCCTGCCCCTGCAGAGCTGCCAGAACCTCTGGCCCAGTGTGGCTCCTGTCCCCCAAACACACCAGCGCAAGCACGGCATGGCATCTTTTTGCCTGCGTACTTGCGTAGCCCCTTGTACGCCTACGGAGCACCGCTGGTTCCAAGGACAGAGCACTGGAGGAAGAAGAAGAGGAGGGGGTGGAGGAGAGAGGTGTGTCACAACCAGTAGCAGTAGTCGCGTTTTGGAGGCGTGGTGGCGGGACAACCTCCAACACTACTGCACCTTGTCCTGCATCCCTCCCAGCTGCCAATAGAGTGACCCAATGGGCCGTGAAAGAAAGGTACCGTCCCTGTCCATGCCTGCTGGACCATGAGTCAGCGGTAATATGCACCTTACCGCTGACCGCCCTGTCCAGCGAGGCATGGACATTGCCCTCCACATGCCGGTAGAGAGACGGAATCGCCTTCCGCGAGAAAAAAGTGGCGTTTGGGAACCTGCCACTGAGGAACCGCACATTGAACAAACTCACGGAAGGGGGCCGAGTCTACCAACTGAAAAGGCAGCAGTTGAAGTGCTAGCAATTTAGCAAGGCTAGCATTCAACCGCTGGGCATGTGGATGGCTGGGAGTGTACTTCTTTCTACGGTCCAGCAGCTGGGGCAGGGAAATTTGCCTGCTGCATTCGGACGTCGGTGTACTGCAAGTACTTGGTTGTGACACACCGAATTCTACACCTTCAGTCCTCTCAGAGCAGCTTTCAGAGAGGACTGAAGGTGTAGTGGGGATGGAGATCCCAGCTGAGGAGGAGCAAGGAGAGGTCCGCTTAGTTCTTTGGTGTGGGTCTTTTATGTGTGCCTGCCAACGAGCTGCATGGCAGGTCGCCATATGTCTGGTCATGCTTGTCGTGCCCAAGCGGCTGATGTTTTGGCCACGCGAGATACGCTTGAGACAAATATTGCAAATAGCAGTGGTGCGATCTGCTGCACTCGTCTCAAAAAAGGCCCACACCAAAGAACTTTTCTGATAACGTGCAGAGGCAGCGCCCTGCACAGGCGGAGCTCTGCGGTGTTGTACAGTTGCTGTGCTGGCCTCTACCTGGCCTCCAGGGGGCATCCTGCCTCGTTGGACATGTGACGCCGCATCCTCCTCCTCCTCGTCCTCCTCCTCATCCTCTCTCCCTTGAGGCACCCACGTGGAGTCAGTGACCTCATCATCCCCTCCCTCTTCACCACTAGAGCAAACCTGGCAGTAAGCTGCAGCTGGTGGAACTGTACTGCCAGATTCCTCAAGCTGGGTATCGTCATCCGAGCCTTCGAATCGTTGGGCATCCTCCTGAGCATGTACCCAACACTGTGCTCAAAGAGTTCGGGGGACTCCTCAGGAGGACATGGTGGGTCTAGGGAAGGGGTGGCTGATGATGCTCTGTCAGTACCCTGAGCCTGGGTGAGAGAGGATGAGGAGGATGAGGAGGGCTTGGTCATCCATTCTACCAAGCCTTCAGCATGATGCGGCTCCACATGTCCAGCTGCCGAAAACAAAGACGCGCGTGTCCCATGGCCACGTGCTGATGACGATGCACGACCACGTCCACGTCCACGGCCACGTCCACTAGAAACAGAGCCTGCCTGCCCTGTGTTCTTGGCTCTGCACGCTCTGCCTCCCCTTGGCGGTCTTCCAGCCATTGTAGTCGGTAGTCCTGTGGGTGCTGCTGAGAAGAAAATATAGGAGCTCTGTGTGATGCCACTAACACACTAGAAGTCCTATGGGTGCTTCTGCAAAGAAAATAGAGGAGCTCTGTGTGATGCCACTAACACACTAGAAGTCCTATGGGTGCTTCTGCAAAGAAAATAGAGGAGCTCTGTGTGATGCCACTAACACACTAGAAGTCCTGTGGGTGCTTATGCAAAGAAAATAGAGGAGCTCTGTGTGATGCCACTAACACACTAGAAGTCCTGTGGGTGCTTCTGTAAAGAAAATAGAGGAGCTCTGTGTGATGCCACTAACACACTAGAAGTCCTGTGGGTGCTGCTGAGAAGAATATATAGGAGCTCTGTGTGATGCCACTAACAACACTAGAAGTCCTATGGGTGCTTCTGCAAAGAAAATAGAGGAGCTCTGTGTGATGCCACTAAACACACTAGAAGTCCTGTGGGTGCTTCTGCAAAGAAAATAGAGGAGCTCTGTGTGATGCCACTAACACACTAGAAGTCCTATGGGTGCTTCTGCAAAGAAAATAGAGGAGCTCTGTGTGATGCCACTAACACACTAGAAGTCCTGTGGGTGCTTATGCAAAGAAAATAGAGGAGCTCTGTGTGATGCCACTAACACACTAGAAGTCCTGTGGGTGCTTCTGCAAAGAAAATAGAGGAGCTCTGTGTGATGCCACTAACACACTAGAAGTCCTGTGGGTGCTGCTGAGAAGAATATATAGGAGCTCTGTGTGATGCCACTAACACACTAGAAGTCCTATGGGTGCTTCTGCAAAGAAAATAGAGGAGCTCTGTGTGATGCCACTAACACACTAGAAGTCCTGTGGGTGCTTCTGCAAAGAAAATAGAGGAGCTCTGTGTGATGCCACTAACACACTAGAAGTCCTATGGGTGCTTCTGCAAAGAAAATAGAGGAGCTCTGTGTGATGCCACTAACACACTAGAAGTCCTGTGGGTGCTTATGCAAAGAAAATAGAGGAGCTCTGTGTGATGCCACTAACACACTAGAAGTCCTATGGGTGCTTCTGCAAAGAAAATAGAGGAGCTCTGTGTGATGCCACTAACACACTAGAAGTCCTGTGGGTGCTTATGCAAAGAAAATAGAGGAGCTCTGTGTGATGCCACTAACACACTAGAAGTCCTGTGGGTGCTTCTGCAAAGAAAATAGAGGAGCTCTGTGTGATGCCACTAACACACTAGAAGTCCTGTGGGTGCTGCTGAGAAGAATATATAGGAGCTCTGTGTGATGCCACTAACACACTAGAAGTCCTATGGGTGCTTCTGCAAAGAAAATAGAGGAGCTCTGTGTGATGCCACTAACACACTAGAAGTCCTGTGGGTGCTTCTGCAAAGAAAATAGAGGAGCTCTGTGTGATGCCACTAACACACTAGAAGTCCTGTGGGTGCTTCTGCAAAGAAAATAGAGGAGCTCTGTGTGATGCCACTAACACACTAGAAGTCCTATGGGTGCTTCTGCAAAGAAAATAGAGGAGCTCTGTGTGATGCCACTAACACACTAGAAGTCCTGTGGGTGCTGCTGAGAAGAATATATAGGAGCTCTGTGTGATGCCACTAACACACTAGAAGTCCTGTGGGTGCTTATGCAAAGAAAATAGAGGAGCTCTGTGTGATGGGACTAACACACTTCAAGTCCTATAGGTGCTTCTGGGAAGAAAATAAAGCTCTGTGTGTGTAATGGGACTAACACACTTCAAGTCCTATAGGTGCTTCTGGGAACAAAGTATAGCTCTTTGTGTGTAATGGGACTAACACACTTCAAGTCCTATAGGTGCTTCTGGGAAGAAAATATAGCTCTGTGTGTGTGATGGGACTAACACACTTCAAGTCCTATAGGTGCTTCTGGGAACAAAATATAGCTCTGTGTGTGTGATGGGACTAACACACTTCAAGTCCTATAGGTGCTTCTGGGAAGAAAATATAGCTCTGTGTGTGTAATGGGACTAACACACTTCAAGTCCTATAGGTGCTTCTGGGAAGAAAATATAGCTCTGTGTGTGTTATGGACTAACACACTTCAAGTCCTATAGGTGCTTCTGGGAAGAAAATATAGCTCTGTGTGTGTGATGGGACTAACACACTTCAAGTCCTATAGGTGCTTCTGGGAAGAAAATATAGCTCTGTGTGTGTAATGGGACTAACACACTTCAAGTCCTATAGGTGCTTCTGGGAACAAAATATAGCTCTGTGTGTGTGATGGGACTAACACACTTCAAGTCCTATAGGTGCTTCTGGGAAGAAAATATAGCTCTGTGTGTGTAATGGGACTAACACACTTCAAGTCCTATAGGTGCTTCTGGAACAAAATATAGCTCTGTGTGTGTGATGGGACTAACACACTTCAAGTCCTATAGGTGCTTCTGGGAAGAAAATATAGCTCTGTGTGTGTAATGGGACTAACACACTTCAAGTCCTATAGGTGCTTCTGGGAAGAAAATATAGCTCTGTGTGTGTAATGGGACTAACACACTTCAAGTCCTATAGGTGCTTCTGGGAAGAAAATATAGCTCTGTGTGTGTAATGGGACTAACACACTTCAAGTCCTATAGGTGCTTCTGGGAACAAAGTATAGCTCTTGTGTGTAATGGGACTAACACACTTCAAGTCCTATAGGTGCTTCTGGGAAGAAAATATAGCTCTGTGTGTGTGATGGGACTAACACACTTCAAGTCCTATAGGTGCTTCTGGGAACAAAAATAGCTCTGTGTGTGTGATGGGACTAACACACTTCAAGTCCTATAGGTGCTTCTGGGAAGAAAATATAGCTCTGTGTGTGTAATGGGACTAACACACTTCAAGTCCTATAGGTGCTTCTGGGAAGAAAATATAGCTCTGTGTGTGTGATGGGACTAACACACTTCAAGTCCTATAGGTGCTTCTGGGAAGAAAAATATAGCTCTGTGTGTGTATGGGACTAACACACTTCAAGTCCTATAGGTGCTTCTGGGAAGAAAATATAGCTCTGTGTGTGTAATGGGACTAACACACTTCAAGTCCTATAGGTGCTTCTGGGAAGAAAATATAGCTCTGTGTGTGTAATGGGACTAACACACTTCAAGTCCTATAGGTGCTTCTGGGAACAAAGTATAGCTCTTTGTGTGTAATGGGACTAACACACTTCAAGTCCTATAGGTGCTTCTGGGAAGAAAATATAGCTCTGTGTGTGTGATGGGACTAACACACTTCAAGTCCTATAGGTGCTTCTGGGAACAAAATATAGCTCTGTGTGTGTGATGGGACTAACACACTTCAAGTCCTATAGGTGCTTCTGGGAAGAAAATATAGCTCTGTGTGTGTAATGGGACTAACACACTTCAAGTCCTATAGGTGCTTCTGGGAAGAAAATATAGCTCTGTGTGTGTGATGGGACTAACACACTTCAAGTCCTATAGGTGCTTCTGGGAACAAAATATAGCTCTGTGTGTGTGATGGGACTAACACACTTCAAGTCCTATAGGTGCTTCTGGGAAGAAAATATAGCTCTGTGTGTGTAATGGGACTAACACACTTCAAGTCCTATAGGTGCTTCTGGGAAGAAAATATAGCTCTGTGTGTGTAATGGGACTAACACACTTCAAGTCCTATAGGTGCTTCTGGGAAGAAAATATAGCTCTGTGTGTGTGATGGGACTAACACACTTCAAGTCCTATAGGTGCTTCTGGGAAGAAAATATAGCTCTGTGTGTGTGATGGGACTAACACACTTCAAGTCCTATAGGTGCTTCTGGGAACAAAATATAGCTCTGTGTGTGTGATGGGACTAACACACTTCAAGTCCTATAGGTGCTTCTGGGAAGAAAATATAGCTCTGTGTGTGTAATGGGACTAACACACTTCAAGTCCTATAGGTGCTTCTGGGAAGAAAATATAGCTCTGTGTGTGTGATGGGACTAACACACTTCAAGTCCTATAGGTGCTTCTGGGAAGAAAATATAGCTCTGTGTGTGTAATGGGACTAACACACTTCAAGTCCTATAGGTGCTTCTGGGAAGAAAATATAGCTCTGTGTGTGTAATGGGACTAACACACTTCAAGTCCTATAGGTGCTTCTGGGAACAAAATATAGCTCTGTGTGTGTAATGGGACTAACACACTTCAAGTCCTATAGGTGCTTCTGGGAACAAAATATAGCTCTGTGTGTGTGATGGGACTAACACACTTCAAGTCCTATAGGTGCTTCTGGGAACAAAATATAGCTCTGTGTGTGTAATGGGACTAACACACTTCAAGTCCTATAGGTGCTTCTGGGAAGAAAATATAGCTCTGTGTGTGTAATGGGACTAACACACTTCAAGTCCTATAGGTGCTTCTGGGAAGAAAATATAGCTCTGTGTGTGTAATGGGACTAACACACTTCAAGTCCTATAGGTGCTTCTGGGAAGAAAATATAGCTCTGTGTGTGTAATGGGACTAACACACTTCAAGTCCTATAGGTGCCTCTGGGAACAAAATATAGGAGCTCTGCCTGCCTGCCACGAACACACTACAAGTCCTATAGGTGCTTCTGGTAACAAAATATAGGAGCTCTGCCTGCCTGCCACTAACACACTACAAGTCCTATAGGTGCCTCTGGTAACAAAATATAGGAGCTCTGCCTGCCTGCCACGAACACACTACAAGTCCTATAGGTGCTTCTGGTAACAAAATATAGGAGCTCTGCCTGCCTGCCACTAACACACTACAAGTCCTATAGGTGCTTCTGGTAACAAAATATAGGAGCTCTGCCTGCCTGCCACGAACACACTACAAGTCCTATAGGTGCTTCTGGTAACAAAATATAGGAGCTCTGCCTGCCTGCCACTAACACACTACAAGTCCTATAGGTGCTTCTGGTAACAAAATATAGGAGCTCTGCCTGCCTGCCACGAACACACTACAAGTCCTATAGGTGCTTCTGGTAACAAAATATAGGAGCTCTGCCTGCCTGCCACGAACACACTACAAGTCCTATAGGTGCTTCTGGTAACAAAATATAGGAGCTCTGCCTGCCTGCCACGAGCACACTACAAGCCCCTCTTTGTCAATCAATCTTTGTAACTGAATCTATCTAACTCAATCTCTGCAAGTGAATCTCTCTAACTATCTAAATGCAGCAGAGTGTCACAGAAACAGCCTGCTCAATCTGCGCCGGAACAGCATGTGACCGGCGCAGACGGCGTGGCGGCGTTTTATAGGGGGGGGCGTGTACTACAGCCCCTGAGCTGTAATTGGCTACAGGCGTCCTGCCTGTAGCCAATTATGGCTCTTCGAGTTTCCGGGGCTGTGATTGGCCAAGCATGCGGGTCACAGTGCATGCTTGGCCAATCATCAGCCAGCAATGCACTGCGTCGGCCGCGCCGGCCGCAATGCATTGCGGGGCCGCTCGCATCACACGAACGTGATGCGAGCGGCCAAAATAGTTCTGGCTCGCCGAGCGAGCGAACGCCCGGTGCTCGATGCGAACGTGGGTTCGCATCGAGCACCGGGCCCATCCTTAGTGGTTAGGTAGGCCTGGTATGATGTGGGGCAGGGTGGTCCCGGAGGTTGAGAGATACGCCTGGCTAGATAGACCACCTGAAGTGTTGGTCATTCATGCAGGCGGCAATGACTTGGGTGTAAGGACCGTGAGGGACTTGATAGCTGATATCAAGGCGGACATTATGTTCCTCCGGGCCACTTTCCCGGGCACCATTCTGATTTGGTCGGATATGGTAGCCAGGACCAACTGGCGCATGGCCAGGTCGGTGTTTAGGATTAATAAAGCCAGAATCCGGGTCAATAAAGTGGTGGGACGGTTCATAGCATGGCAAGGTGGCCTAGTTGTTCGCCACCGGGAGTTGGAAGTAAATGTAGGGATGTACTTGAGGCGGGATGGAGTGCATCTTACAGATGTGGGTATTGACCTCTGGTCATTGGGTCTGCAGGAGGGTATCCAGGCGGCCCTGCGGGTGTGGAGGTGCCATCAAGGGTGAGGTGGTCCCCCTTTCAGGCTGTGGCGTTAGTTGTTTGTTGGTCAGTGACGGCAGCAGTTATACTGGTGGTATGTGGGTGGGGGGCTCATCAATAGATGGCCCCTCCTTGTTACATCAAACGTTGTTGATGTCCAATGGTTTTGTGCACTGCGGGTATGTTGGTTATCGGGCGGTACGGTAGAGACCCATTTGGTTTCTTTAGCCCGCAGTGCCCCCTTGTGTTGATATCAGTTGATATCAGGTTGTGTGATAAGTACTTAGCTCCGTCACTGACCAACATGTATATAGGGGTTTAACCTGTTTTGTTTTGTTTTCAGCAAGGGGTCTGAAAGTGTTTATTGTTTATTGTTATTGTTATTTATGTTTTATTTTCTAATAAGAAACTGGAGTTCTTATTATTGGTTATTTAAATAAATTAGCTGTTATGGCCATTTTACTCCATAACCGGTGTGGTCTCTCATTTATTAATTAAGTTAAGTTTATGGGGTTTTATGGTTACAGCTAAGGGGTTTGATCGTGACTACACTAGTCAAGTAAGGACCGGAATTTAATGCACTGCAAGGAAATGTCATGCAGGTCCGCCCATGACAGTGTGTCAGGTTACACAGCAAGCAGGAGTGAGTTAACAATTTTAGGGGTGGGCAGCTGGGAGAGCTGGGAGGAGCGGCCATATAAAAGAGGGGGGCGGAGCCGGGAGGTCAGTGCGGGAAAGACAGAGCACGAGGAGGCAGGTTTTTCCCCACCCACCCTCCCCTTTTTTATAGGTATGTGATGGCATGTATTAATGTTTTCATTGTCGTTTCAGGTCTTTGGAAGAATTCTTTTTTCGTCATGACAGCTGGGGGGGTTGGCGTTAGTTGTTTGTTGGTCAGTGACGGCAGCAGTTATACTGGTGGTAAGTGGGTGGGGGGCTCATCAATAGATGGCCCCTCCTTGTTACATCAAACGTTGTTGATGTCCAATGGTTTTGTGCACTGCGGGTATGTTGGTTATCGGGCGGTACGGTAGAGACCCATTTGGTTTCTTTAGCCCGCAGTGCCCCCTTGTGTTGATATCAGTTGATATCAGGTTGTGTGATAAGTACTTAGCTCCGTCACTGACCAACATGTATATAGGGGTTTAACCTGTTTTGTTTTGTTTTCAGCAAGGGGTCTGAAAGTGTTTATTGTTTATTGTTATTGTTATTTATGTTTTATTTTCTAATAAGAAACTGGAGTTCTTATTATTGGTTATTTAAATAAATTAGCTGTTATGGCCATTTTACTCCATAACCGGTGTGGTCTCTCATTTATTAATTAAGTTAAGTTTATGGGGTTTATGGTTACAGCTAAGGGGTTTGATCGTGACTACACTAGTCATGGCACTGCTGCTAAGTCCTTGGCCTTGCCATCCTGGAATGAACCTAATTTTGGTCTGTGAAAAATGTTTTTTCAGGAGTTTAACCACTTCAATACCAGACACTTAGACACCTTCCCGCCCAAGCCAATTTTCAGCTTTCAGCGATGTCGCAATTTGAATGACAATTGCGCGGTCATGCTACACTGTACCCAAACAAATTTTTTATCATTTGTTCCAACAAATAGAGCTTTCTTTGGTGGTATTTGATCACCTCTGCGATTTTTATTTTTTGCGCAACAAACAAAAAAAGACCGAAAATTTTGCAAAAAAACAAGTTTTTCTTTGTCACTGTTAATTTTTTTTGTAAATAAGTGCGTTTTCTTCTTCAATGACGGGCACTGATAAGGCGGCACTAATGGGCACTGATAAGGCGGCACTGATGGGCACCGATAGGGGGGGCACCAATTAGGGGGCACCGATGAGGTGGCACTGATGATGGGCACTGATAGGCGGCACTGATGGGCACTGATAGGTGGCTCTGATGGGCATTGATAGGTGGCACTGGTATGCGGCCATGATGGGCACTCAGGTGGCACTGATGGGCACTCATAGGCGGCACAGACGGGTACTTATGGGTGGCACTGATGCACACATATAGGTGGCACTGATAGGTGGCATGGATGGGCACTGATAGGTGGCATGCATGGGCACTGATAGGTGGCATGGATGGGCACTGATAGGTGGGCATGGGTGGGCACAGATGGGCACTGATAGGTGGCACTGATGGACGCTGATGAGTGGCACTGATAACACTTATGGGTGGCATTGCTGGGCATCCCTTTTTTTTTACTTTTTTTTTAATTAAATATGATGTGCCAATCAGTGCCCATCTGTGGGCACTGATTGGCATATTTTTTAAATTTTTTTTAACATGTGGATGGCCATGGGGGATGTACCTGGCCATCCACATGCTGGGGGCTTCCCTGGTGGTCCTGGGTGCTTCCCTAGTGGTCTAGTGTGGGCATCTGCGGGGGGGCTGCGCTGATAAACAATCAGCGCAGACCCCCCCCTGTCAGGAGAGCCGCCGATCGGCTCCCCTCTATTCGCGTCTGTCAGACGCGAGTGAGGAAAAGCCGATCAACGACTCTTCCTGTGTACATCGTGATCAGCCGTGATTGGACACGGCTGATCAAGTGGTAAAGAGCCTCCGCCGGAGGCTCTTTACCGAGATCAGTGTAGCGGT
>CM053029.1:267427090-267928277 GCA_028564925.1 Lithobates sylvaticus
ATTTATGCCAGGGAAATCCACATCAATTAATATTAGAAGGACGCAATATATGACACAAATGAGAGAGTTTATCCCGGAAACAAGTGCCTTGGCATCGCTGGATACAGCCAAGGCATTTGATTCTATAGAATGGGAATTTCTGCAGACAGTCCTGGAAAGGAATGGATTTGGGGAAAAATTTAGAAAATGGGTGAGAATAATCTATAAACAACCATGCTCCAATTTGCTAATAAACGGTATATTATCCCCTACAATAAAACTATATAGAGGAACAAGACAGGGCTGCCCAATGTCACCGCAATTATTTGCTCTGGCAATTGAGGCACTGGCAAATAGATTCAGACAATCAGATAAATATAAAGGGATTAAAGTAGGAAAAAAAACTGAACACATAGGCTTATATGCGGACGATATTATATTATATATGGGAGATGCGCAAGCATCTCTGACGGAAGCAATGAGAATAATAGAAACATACGGGAGGTTCTCAGGGTTAAAAATAAATTGGCAAAAATCCGCACTGATGCCTTTGGGAACAGGTAATGAAAGGAGAGCTCAGACCCCATTAAAAATAGTTGAAGTTTTTAAATATTTAGGAGTAAATATTACGTTGAAACATGAAGACGAGATGGAAGCTAATATACTCCCACTAGTAGAACATGTGAAGAGAAAATTGGAAATATGGATAAAGCTACCAATATCAATGGCAGGCAGAAGTCACCTGATAAAATCTATTATATTACCCAAGTGTTTATATGTATTTGCACACTCCCCAGTAAAAATACCAAAACAGATATTTAAAAAATTAAACTCGCAGATGACTCGGTTCATTTGGGCATATGGAAGATGTAAATTAAAATTTAATAAACTACAAAGACCAAAGACAGAAGCTGGACTGGCCCTCCCGGATTTATATTTATATTATTTGGCAGGGCAATTGAAACATCTAAGATCATGGGTAGGACAGGAAAAAAATAACAAGGATAGAGGAATATCTCCTTAGTAAAATGCAAATAGATGATTTAATGACGGGATTAGAATTAAAAGATCTGAGGAGAGTGGGAGTAAAAATTCTCCTTTTGAAAGTGGCAAGGACAGTATGGAGAGAGGCTAAGAAACTGACGGGATTTGTTGGAATCCCAACAGAAACTGCGCTTTGGAACAATCCAAAATTTGAACAACTGGAAGCCTTTGAGGATAGTAAATTTTGGAAGCAGAATAAGATAATAACTTTTGGTCAGCTATATGACAAAAATGTGATACTAACCTATGTAAACAATATAATTTATTGAGTAAACAGTTCTACAGATACCTTCAGCTGAGGCAGGTGCTACAGACACAGTTTAGAAGAGAGGAATTAAAAATATATAAATATCCCCTTATAGGCATCCTGAGATCACAGGGACCTAAGGGATTGATAGCAAAGATTTACACACACCTGTTACAGAAGAAAATAGAAGGCGAACCATTGAAAATAAGGGATAAGTGGCAGGAGGCTATCCAAGACATGAGCGATCATGAATGGGATGAAGCCTGCAATTCCCACTGGAAGGTATCCCCTGCAATGAATAACAGGATAATACAGATGAATATAATACATCAGACATACTTGGCTCCAAATAGATTGCACAAAATGGGGAGGATGACTGAACCAAGATGTACTAGATGTGGGCAGGGGAGAGCAGACTTCCTTCGTGTAATGTGGTAAAATAGGAAAATATTGGCAACAAGTAGCTAGGAAAATAGGAAAAGTCCTGAATAAAACTTTTATAGCTACGATGGAATTATGTTTGTTGGGGATATTGAGGGAAGAGAGAGATAATAGAGATAATAATACCTTCTTAAGGGAGGTACTGTTTCTGGCAAGAAAACAAATAATAGAAAAATGGATTCAGCCATATCCCCCGACAGTAACCCAATGGGTGAGAGCAGTAAACGAGGTCCTACCCTATGAAAAAATAATGTACGAACAAAGGGGAAACGGGCGAAGGTATGAAAAAATATGGGCAAAATGGAATAGAACATGGCTAACAGTGGATAGAGGAATATCTGAAAATATAGTATTAAGTGACCACAGAGGGTGAGAGAGGAAGGAATGAAAGAGAGGAGCAAATGTAACTATAATTTGTATTATATAAAGAAATGTAAAAGTATATAAAAATGTATAATGTAAATTATTATGTAATGAAAAATTTGGAATAAAGAGTTTTGAAAAAAAAAAAAAAAAGATAGTGGGAAAATAAAATACTTGGAATTGAAAAAAAAATGAAAAAATTATAATCTTGACCTAGGAGGACGAGGTCCATATGAAGTAGGAGGTTGAGGTGGCGGTGGATGTGGCGGTGTAGGTGGAAGCGGCGGTGGAGGTAGCCAACACTGGTTCAAAAATACAACAATGGCTGGGTAAGGCTAGTGGTGAGTGATGTGCCGAATTCTGTCCCCCGTCGCATAGTGTCCGCCCTGTACTGCGCTTGCTCAGTACGTAGGACAAGGGGATTTTGAAACTCTCCGAAGATTATGCGCGGTGACTCCAGGTTCAAACCACATCATCCGAGGTTAAAGCCTAGCCAAGCGAGCCTGTGAGGGGCCCTGTTACTATGTGCTACTGTATGTCCACTTGGATGGTGGGGCTTGAACCTGCACTCACTGCCCAGGCGACGTTCATCTTTGGAGATTTTGTGAATCTCCTTGTCCTCTGTCTTGCACAAGCACTGCGCCTGCACAGTAAGTGGCCGGACACTAGCCGATGGCCAGACAGTTTTTGTCAGAACACCGGTATACGTGTCTATTCTGCACAAGGTACGGACAAGTCCTGTGGGATCCATGCCTGGTTCATTTTAATGAACGTGAGCTTGTCCACATTGGCTCTGGACAGGCGGCTGCGCTTGTCTGTGACAACGCCCCCTGCCGTGCTAAATATACGTTCAGATAATACACTGGCTGCAGGGCAGGCCAGCACCTCCAAGGCGTAAAGGGCAAGCTCAGGCCATGTGTCCAATTTGGAGACCCAGAAGTTGAAGGGGGCAGACCCGTCATTCAGTACGTGTAGGCGTGTGCACACATACTGCTCCACCATGTTGGTGAAATGCTGCCTCCTGCTAAGACGTTCCATCTCAGCTAGTGGTGCTGGTTGTTGTGGCGTGCTGACAAAGCTTTTCCACATTTCGGCCATGCTAACCCTGCCTTCCAAGGTGCTGGCGGTGCCCCGGCTGCGTTGGCGACCTCTTCCTTCTCCTCTGCCTTCGCCTTGTGCTTCCACCGTACCCCCGCTGCCAAGTGGGAATGCCACCAGCAGCGCGTATACCATTGTGCGCTTGTACTCGCGCATCTTACGATCACGCTCCAGTGAGGTAATTAAGGACGGCACGTTGTCCTTGTAACAGGGATCCAGCAGGGTAGCCACCCAATAATCAGCACCAGTTAAAATGTGGGCAACTCGGCGGTCGTTGCGGAGACACTGCAGCATGTAATTGCTCATGTGTGCGAGGCTGCCCAGAGGCAAGGAAAAGCTGTCCTCTGTGAGAGGTGTATCGTCTGTGTCCTCTGTATCCCCCCAGCCACGCACCAGTGATGGACATGATCTGGTCTGGGTGCCACCCTGCTGTGAACATGGTTCCTCCTCCTCCATCTCCTCCTCATCCTCCACCTCGTCATCCTCCAGAACTGTGCCCTTGCTGCCAGACAATTGTGTACCTGGCGCTTGTTGGTGCAGGAACCCACCCTCGTAGCCACTTGTAAATGACTGCCCTGAAAGCCTTGGAAATGAACCCTCTTCCTCCTCCTCCTCCTCCTGTGCCACATCCTCTTCCATCATCGCCTGAAGAGTTTTTTCAAGGAGGCATAGAACTGGAATAGTAACGATCAGAACGGTGTCATCGGCACTGGCCATGTTGGTGGAGTACTCGAAACAGCGCAACAAGGCACACAGGTCTCACATGGAGGCCCAGTTATTGGCGGTGAAGTGGTGCTGTTCCGCAAAGCTACTCACGCGTGCGTGCTGCAGCTGAAACTCCACTATCGCCTGCTGCTGCTCGCACAGTCTGGCAAGCATGTGCATGGTGGAGTTCCACCTTGTGGGCACGTCACATATGAGACAGTGAGCGGGAAGGCCGAAGTTATGCTGCAGCGCTGACAGGCGTGCAGCAGCAGGGTGAGAACGCCGAAAGTGCGCACAGACGGCTCGCACTTTCTGAAGCAGCTCTGGCATATCGGGGAAATTCTTAAGGAACCTCTGGACCACCAAGTTCAGCACATGCGCCAGGCAAGGGACTGCCTAGGCCCAGAGCTGCTACGAGATTTCACCCATTATCGCACACCACCAGGCCGGGCTTGAG
This sequence comes from Lithobates sylvaticus, assembly GCA_028564925.1. Lineage (NCBI taxonomy): Eukaryota > Metazoa > Chordata > Amphibia > Anura > Ranidae > Lithobates > Lithobates sylvaticus. The sequence continues at coordinate 267,431,425 of CM053029.1, forward strand.
GCTCACTGCCACCAACCACAAAGTTTTAAAACTGCCTGCTGTCGTTTAGCCCTGGCTGTGCTGAAGTTGGTGGTGAAGGTGTTACGCTGACCGGATGAGGAGGCGGTAGAGGATGAGGAGGCGCAGTAGGAGGAGTTAGCAACAGGAGGCAAACTGAAGTGCCCTGCAATCCTCGGTGGTGGAAGGACATGCGCCAAACTGCTATCCGCCTCAGGCCCAGCCGCCACTACATTTACCCAGTGTGCTGTTAGGGAGATATAACGTCCCTGACCGTGCTTACTGGCCCACGCATTGGTAGTTAGGTGGACCTTGCCACAGATGGCGTTGCGCAGTGCACACCTGATTTTGTCCCCCACTTGGTTGCGCAGGGAAGGGATAGCTCGTCTGGAAAAGTAGTGGTGGCTGGGCACGACGTACTGTGGGACAGCCAATGACATCAGCCTTTTAAAACTCTGCGTCTCCACCAGACGGAATGACAGCATTTCAAAGGCGAGGAATTTTGAAATGCTGGCATTCAGGGCCAGGGATCGCGGGTGGCTAGGGGGGTACTTCCTCTTCCGCTCCAGTGTTTGGGAAATAGAGAGCTGAACGCTTCCATGGGACATTGTGGAGATGGTTGGTGACCCAGGTGGTAGTGTTGCTGGCAGATCCTCTGTTTGCGGGTTGGCAGGTGCCACTGTCACTACAGAGGTGGATGAAGAGGCTGAGACTGCAGCAGAAGAGGAAGCAGGAGGAGCCAGAGACCTTTCTTGGTTTTTGAGGTGTCTACTCCACTGCATTTCGTGCTTTGCACTTAGATGCCTGGTCATGCAGGTTGTGCTCAGGTTGAGAACGTTTATGCCTCGCTTCAGGCTCTGATTGCACAGCGTGCAAACCACTCGTGTCTTGTCATCAGCACTTTTTCTGAAGAACTGCCACGCTAGGGAACTCCTTGGACCTGGCTTTGGTGTGCTCGGTCCCTTGCTGTGTTGGGCAGTAGCAATTACACTATGTTTGTCATTTCAGATGGAGGGCTCCCGCGCCTCATCTGGATCCTCGGGCATTCATATGTGTGTTGGGGAGCACGGAGAGGGGATGCCAGACCAGGTGGGAGGCAGTTGGGATGTGTCTAGGAGGGAGGCCACCATACGTTGGCTGGGCAGGCCGGGTATGATGTGGGGCAGGGTGGTCCCCGAAGTGGAGCGATTCGCGTGGTTGGACAGGCCACCTGCGGTACTGGTCATACACGCGGGTGGGAACAACCTGAGGGTGCGGACAGTGAGGGATCTCATTGCGGATATAAAGAAAGATCTGACATACCTGCACGATACGTATCCGGACACGCTGCTAGTGTGGTCAGATATGGTGGCCAGAACTTCCTGGAGGATGGCTCGATCGGTATACCGCCTTAATAAGGCGAGGATTTGAGTGAATAAGGTGGTGGGGAGGTTTTTGGCATGGCAAGGTGGGCTAGTGATTCGCCATAGGGAGTTGGAAAAAAATGTGGGCCTCTATTTGAGGAGGGATGGGGTCCATTTGACGGACGTCGGGATCGACCTTTGGTCTTTGGGTTTACAGGAGGGGATACAGACAGCCCTGCGGGTATGGAGGTGCCTTCAAGGGTGAGGGGTCATCCTTTAAGTCTATGGCGGTGTTTTATTGTTGGTCAGTGACGGTGGCAGTTATGTAGTTGGTAAGTGTGTGGGGGGCTCATCATAAGATGGCCCCTCCGGTGTAGTACATCCAAGTAATTCGATGATTACTATGTGTGCACTGCGGGATAGGGTGTTGTCTCCGGGCGGTTTAAGTGGAGACCTACTTGGTTTCGGTTAAATCCCGCAGTGCCCCCTGGTGTTTTATATATATATTTATATATAGGAAGGCCAGCATGGTGGCCTGCAATTATGGGAGGAGCCCGGAGGGTATACATACCAGACCTCTCCACGCGGCCGGTGTCGGTTCCAGCGCGCCGTATTGTACGTCACCAGGCCGACAAACAACTCAGTACACGTTCCTGAGTTGTCCTACGCTCCTCGTTTCCGGATTACAGATTCGATTCCCCATCGCACCCCCAGTTCGTTTCGCTTCAGCGTCGCAGGTAGGATTTATGCTTTTTCGTCGTTACATCGAAACCCCTGTTTGTCCCACTGAGTCATTTCGACCACCATGCCATTGTTTGTTTGTTTTCTACCACACAATTCACCCCACTATCTCTGGTTGTTATGCACCGCTACCCAGTTCAAGGATCCCCTCACTCACACGTACACCGCAGCCCCCCCCCCAAACCCACCAGAGCATCTGTCACTGCCCCCCCACACACTTCTTGCAGTCACCGCAAGTTCGTGTAAATGGGCCCCCACACCTTGCAAACCTCAGCAAGTCGCTCCACTCCTTGCCTTTCACGGCAACCCAGCCAATGTGAGGCGGGATTCCTTCCTTTTTTGTTTTTACACCCCAGGGGTGAGCAGCAAACATCATCTCCAGCCAGTGTCTTTTTTCTTTCTAGTTTATATTCGGGTGGTTAAACACCCTTCCCCCCGTGACACTTTGGAGCTGATACATGGGCCTCCAAATGCAAATCTTTTTTCAGGGCTTATCTACAATTGTATTGAATGTTTTTTGACTATTTATGCATATCTGCACACTGCACTCAATATGAGCAACTCTCAGGGTGATGAATGGGCTAGCCTCATGTCCACATACATGGCTTGGGGATCGATCCGTTTAGATCACCCAACACCTATGCTCATGTATGGGCTGTTGTCCTTGTGTATGTTTTTCCTTTAATTTTGTTTCTGCTCCCTCTATATGCACACAGCTATATGGCCATATACATACTGTGTACTACTAAGACACAGGGCTGTAGCGTGTCCATATAATAAACCTCGAGCTAAACATGAACAATATTAACAATGTACCATCTGAAACAATTTACAATGTAACCATATACCAATTGTGGATATTGCCATCTGAAGAGATTCCATGTCCTTTGTTCTCTCAACATGTTCAATATGCTCTTGTTGTATACTAATATGTGTACAATTACAAGCTATGACCCACATACTCAGTGGGAATGTGACAATAAAGGTAACCATGGAGACACGTTCTCCCATCTGCCACACCATATAGGCAGCAAACATAAGGGAATCTTCCCTCACTTCAGGGTTCCCCCTGTAGTTTGAGTGGGCGTCTGAGTCCCTGGATGGCGCCCCTGCCCCTTCCCCCACCCCGGTGGATACGTGCGGTAGTGGGGTGTTCCCCCATACGTGACTTCACAGCAAGGGTAAGGAGGAGCGCCCACCATCCAAGCTCCTCCAATCCCGTTCCCTCGGGGTGGCTTGGGCGGGCTCGAGCTCCCTGACAGGGAACCACTCCCCTTGCTGGCGGCGTCCCGGAACGCAATCGGACCTTTCCTGATCACTGCGCATGCACGTGGCCACGTGCATGCGCGTGATGCGGGATGTCGCGCCAGTGCGACGATTGCGGAGCTGATGCGACCCCGGAAGGACCTCCCGGACGCCGGGGAGGCCACTCCAGGCGGCGTACGATGCCGTCATGGCCCCCACGGACAGTTGGGCCTTGCAGGTATGGGAATGGTTAATGGGAGGGGATGCCCCTTCATACCCCCTCCCCTTCCTTCCCCCTCTTCCCTCCTCCCATTTATCCGCCCCTGTTTCCCCGTCCCTCCCCTCTCCCAGGGACGCCCTGAGAGGGCCCTAATTGACACCACATGGTGTCTCAATATGCACACCTGTCTTTAATTGGGTACAACCCATAAATACCACATGGAGAGGTTCAGCAAACATATCTCCATGTGATGATCCAAGAACCACGCCATACAAACACAGTGAGTATAATCCCCTCTAACTCTATGCCTTTTCTCAGGGACAACCAACTTCAGACATAGTGTATGACCCTGTTTCTATCTCCAGACCGTGTGTCCCGCCTTTGGAACTCGCAACCCATACAGCGTACTCTGGCTTGCAACATATGGGCTTTAAAACGCACCTCGCAGCCTGAGCAAGATACACCAACTTCATTAGGTAATCCTATATTGCCATATGGTATCTGACACACTTGCATGGCTTCCCTGTTCATGTCTCCATTTGTTTCACACTCACACATACCCACACCCCCACATGGCCCCAACTCACATCCCCCCACTCCACACCCAATGGCACCCATCGTATACCCTCACTCATTTCACACCCATACTATCTGGCATTTTCTCCACTCCCTTCAAATTGGCCCTCTCGTCCTAGCGACTTATAGTATCACTAGTACAGCACCAAACTGAGCATCAGCTCTTTGACTGACATCACAACAAGCCACTTTGGCACTTCACTCCACCCATCTTCTCACCCCCTTTTCTCCTCTCTCCATTCCTCCCCCTTCCCCCCTATCACTATTCCCCCTTCCTCACCTTGTCCTCAACATTTCCCTTCTCCCCTTCCACCGTTCTATCCTGTCACACCCTCCCCCCCCCTCACCTCCACCCATGTGGATGCTGCAGCATCCCAACGTCCATCCATACATGTGCACGCCATGTATTGCCTTCCCCACTCTTCCCCTTCCCCCCCCCCCCCCCTTTCCTCCCCCATCCTTCCCTCCCCCATCCTTCCGCCTCCCTCCCTTTCTCCCTTCCTCCCTTTCCTCATTCCACTTGTTTTCGCCTCCCCCTTTTTCCTCACACCCTCTCCCCCTCACACTTCACTTCCCACCTGTCACACATTCCCCCCCTCCCCCCCTTTCCCCCCCCCCCCCTTTCCCCCCCCCTTTCCCCTTTTTTCCTCACAAACCCCCCCCCCCTCTCCCCCTCACACTCCACTTCCCACCTGTCACCCATCACCCTCCCCCCCCCCCCCCCTTTTCCCTCCCCCCCCCCCCCTCCCTTCTCTTCTTCGGTCCCTTACCTCCTTTTCTTTAGCCATGAGCTCAGATACAGTAACATACAAATCGGCACCATTGGAAATACACGGAAATGGCATAACTACAATTTTATTTCTCCCTACCACTGTTTCAAATGTATCAGACATTGTTTATTCGTAATGGCAACCCCTTATGACATACATCTAAGTATATGATCTTGGATCCTACGACAGGTGTGCAGAACGGGGGAACTCAAGGAACCCCCATTCCCATTTCCTTCCCCACATTCCTCCCCACCACCCCCTCCCAACCCCTCCCCGGCCTGCTTGGCCCACGGACGGACCCGTGGGAAGCCTACACATTGGATGTGACCCCTCGTAAGTCCCGTTGTCGGATCGCCTCGCCTGCCGCGCGCCCGCTGGGGGGCGTTGTAGCGGGACGCTACCTAGGACTCGGAGCACACCGACCCAGAGGGAACCCCATCACACACAAGGAGTAATCTACAAGAAGTTTACACACTGGGTAAATATTTCATAGTACAATGTGATAATATGCTACACTCCCTGATGTGAAAGGCCAATTAGAGACAAATATATGTAAATTAAGTATTGTTACAATATGTTGTTCTTACCCTTTCTCTTCCAAACAGACAAAATCACCTCTGAGGAAGACCCTCCACCAAAACAGGTCGAAACGCGTCAGGTTCACTTTTACCCCCAACATTTGGTTATGTAAACTATACTGTTGTAAAAGTCTTTTGTCTGTTAGTGTAAATCCTCTTGAAAAATTTCTGTATTGTTTTACTCATTTGGGACCCATGTCTCCTATTTTTACCTATATGTCACATGTGACATCTTTAATCCAATAAAGATTCATATTTAGAATATAACATTACCTTTCAGAGAACTTATTTCTTAAACGCTGCCTAAAAACCCCACCAATTCCTCTTGGGGGGATTCCTTCCTTTTTTGTTTTTACACCCCAGGGGTGAGCAGCAAACATCATCTCCAGCCAGTGTCTTTTTCCTTTCTAGTTTATATTCGGGTGGTTAAACACCCTTCCCCCCGTGACACTTTGGAGCTGATACATGGGCCTCCAAATGCAAATCTTTTTTCAGGGCTTATCTACAATTGTATTGAATGTTTTTTGACTATTTATGCATATCTGCACACTGCACTCAATATGAGCAACTCTCAGGGTGATGAATGGGCTAGCCTCATGTCCACATACATGGCTTGGGGATCGATCCGTTTAGATCACCCAACACCTATGCTCATGTATGGGCTGTTGTCCTTGTGTATGTTTTTCCTTTAATTTTGTTTCTGCTCCCTCTATATGCACACAGCTATATGGCCATATACATACTGTGTACTACTAAGACACAGGGCTGTAGCGTGTCCATATAATAAACCTCGAGCTAAACATGAACAATATTAACAATGTACCATCTGAAACAATTTACAATGTAACCATATACCAATTGTGGATATTGCCATCTGAAGAGATTCCATGTCCTTTGTTCTCTCAACATGTTCAATATGCTCTTGTTGTATACTAATATGTGTACAATTACAAGCTATGACCCACATACTCAGTGGGAATGTGACAATAAAGGTAACCATGGAGACACGTTCTCCCATCTGCCACACCATATAGGCAGCAAACATAAGGGAATCTTCCCTCACTTCAGGGTTCCCCCTGTAGTTTTAGTGGGCGTCTGAGTCCCTGGATGGCGCCCCTGCCCCTTCCCCCACCCCGGTGGATACGTGCGGTAGTGGGGTGTTCCCCCATACGTGACTTCACAGCAAGGGTAAGGAGGAGCGCCCACCATCCAAGCTCCTCCAATCCCGTTCCCTCGGGGTGGCTTGGGCGGGCTCAAGCTCCCTGACAGGGAACCACTCCCCTTGCTGGCGGCGTCCCGGAACGCAATTGGACCTTTCCTGATCACTGCGCATGCACGTGGCCACGTGCATGCGCGTGATGCGGGATGTCGCGCCAGTGCGACGATTGCGTAGCTGATGCGACCCCGGAAGGACCTCCCGGACGCCGGGGAGGCCACTCCAGACGGCGTACGATGCCGTCATGGCCCCCACGGACAGTTGGGCCTTGCAGGTATGGGAATGGTTAATGGGAGGGGATGCCCCTTCATACCCCCTCCCCTTCCTTCCCCCTTTTCCCTCCTCCCATTTATCCGCCCCTGTTTCCCCGTCCCTCCCCTCTCCCAGGGACGCCCTGAGAGGGCCCTAATTGACACCACATGGTGTCTCAATATGCACACCTGTCTTTAATTGGGTACAACCCATAAATACCACATGGAGAGGTTCAGCAAACATATCTCCATGTGATGATCCAAGAACCACGCCATACAAACACAGTGAGTATAATCCCCTCTAACTCTATGCCTTTTCTCAGGGACAACCAACTTCAGACATAGTGTATGACCCTGTTTCTATCTCCAGACCGTGTGTCCCGCCTTTGGAACTCGCAACCCATACAGCGTACTCTGGCTTGCAACATATGGGCTTTAAAACGCACCTCGCAGCCTGAGCAAGATACACCAACTTCATTAGGTAATCCTATATTGCCATATGGTATCTGACACACTTGCATGGCTTCCCTGTTCATGTCTCCATTTGTTTCACACTCACACATACCCACACCCCCACATGGCCCCAACTCACATCCCCCCACTCCACACCTAATGGCACCCATCGTATACCCTCACTCATTTCACACCCATACTATCTGGCATTTTCTCCACTCCCTTCAAATTGGCCCTCTCGTCCTAGCGACTTATAGTATCACTAGTACAGCACCAAACTGAGCATCAGCTCTTTGACTGACATCACAACAAGCCACTTTGGCACTTCACTCCACCCATCTTCTCACCCCCTCTTCTCCTCTCTCCATTCCTCCCCCTTCCCCCCTATCACTATTCCCCCTTCCTCACCTTGTCCTCAACATTTCCCTTCTCCCCTTCCACCGTTCTATCCTGTCACACCCTCCCCCCCTCACCTCCACCCATGTGGATGCTGCAGCATCCCAACGTCCATCCATACATGTGCACGCCATGTATTGCCTTCCCCACTCTTCCCCTTCCCCCCCCCTTTCCTCCCCCATCCTTCCCTCCCCCATCCTTCCGCCTCCCTCCCTTTCTCCCTTCCTCCCTTTCCTCATTCCACTTGTTTTCGCCTCCCCCTTTTTCCTCACACCCTCTCCCCCTCACACTTCACTTCCCACCTGTCACACATTCCCCCCCCTCCCCCCCCTTCCCTCCCCCCTTTTCCCCCCCCCCTTCCCCCCCTTTTTTTTTTTTTCTCACAAACCCCCCCCCCCCTCTCCCCCTCACACTCCACTTCCCACCTGTCACCCATCACCCTCCCCCGCTCTCCCCCCCCTTTTTCCCTCTTTCCCCCCCCCCCCCCCTCCCTTCTCTTCTTCGGTCCCTTACCTCCTTTTCTTTAGCCATGAGCTCAGATACAGTAACATACAAATCGGCACCATTGGAAATACACGGAAATGGCATAACTACAATTTTATTTCTCCCTACCACTGTTTCAAATGTATCAGACATTGTTTATTCGTAATGGCAACCCCTTATGACATACATCTAAGTATATGATCTTGGATCCTACGACAGGTGTGCAGAACGGGGGAACTCAAGGAACCCCCATTCCCATTTCCCTCCCCACATTCCTCCCCTCCTCCCCTCCCATCCCCCTCCCCTGCCTGCTTGGCCCACGTACGGACCCGTGGGAAGCCTACTCATTGGATGTGACCCCTCGTAAGTCCCGTTGTCGGATCGCCTCGCCTGCCGCGCGCCCGCTGGGGGGCGTTGTAGCGGGACGCTACCTAGGACTCGGAGCACACCGACCCAGAGGGAACCCCATCACACACAAGGAGTAATCTACAAGAAGTTCACACACTGGGTAAATATTTTCATAGTACAATATGATAATATGCTACACTCCCTGATGTGAAAGGCCAATTAGAGACAAATATATGTAAATTAAGTATTGTTACAATATGTTGTTCTTACCCTTTTTCTTCCAAACAGACAAAATCACCTCTGAGGAAGACCCTCCACCAAAACAGGTCGAAACGCGTCAGGTTCACTTTTACCCCCAACATTTGGTTATGTAAACTATACTGTTGTAAAAGTCTTTTGTCTGTTAGTGTAAATCCTCTTGAAAAATTTCTGTATTGTTTTACTCATTTGGGACCCATGTCTCCTATTTTTACCTATATGTCACATGTGACATCTTTAATCCAATAAAGATTCATATTTAGAATATAACATTACCTTTCAGAGAACTTATTTCTTAAACGCTGCCTAAAAACCCCACCAATTCCTCTTGGGGGGATTCCTTCCTTTTTTTGTTTGTTTCAGTTTTCCATTCTCTTCACACACCTTTCACTACATATCCTTGTCTCTCGTACTTATTTGGCTCAGTACCCAGGCGTTAGTAACTGTCACATACTTCTATGCATGTCACTCTGTTTTCGAAGCACAAGTCTTCACTACGCAGACAAGGTCACCTAGTCTCATGACTTGCTGGCAGTGCAAGTATTAGCTGACCGAACCCACGTCAAACTACTACAGATCGAAACATCCCTACTTAGCAACCAACCAGCAGCCACTCTCCCCAGTACCGCCCTGGTGGGGCTCTGGTTGAACTAGTCCGTGCCGAGCACAGACGGACACCCGAGCATCGGTTACCTGGTCAGTCACCTCCTGGCTTACCTCAGTTGTCAAGCATTCTCTGAGTTTCCAAACAGGCCAAAGAAACAAACTCACCCAGCGCTCACGCGCATCCCCGATTGTTACCATACCGTCGTACGGTATCCTGCTTCGTTTCCCACATCTCCCCTCCCCATCCAAGCAGAACACCATAGTTTTGATTAAAATCTCCAGGCGTTAGTAACTGTCACATACTTCTATGCATGTCACTCTATTTTTCGAAGCACAAGCCTTCACTACGCAGACAAGGTCACCTAATCTCATGACTTGCTGGCAGTGCAAGTATTAGCTGACCGAACCTACGTCAAATTGCTACAGATCGAAACATTCCTACTTAGCAAACCAATCAGTAGCCACTCCCCCCAGTGCCGCCCTGGGGGGGCTCTGGTTAACCAGTCCGTGCCGAGCACAGACGGACACCCGAGCATCAGCCACCCGGCCAGTCACCTCCTGGCTCACCTCGGGTGTCACGCATCCCCCGAGTTTACATATAGGCCCATGGAACATCCCACTTAGCGCACGCGCGCAACCCGTTTGTCCCCATACCTGTCACACAGGTATCCCGCTCTGCCCCCCCTCCCCCCCTTTTTGCCGCAATCTACAAACGCATATATATTCTCTCCTGTCCTTCAAACTCAAAAAAAAAAAAAAAAAAAAAACCCGAGAGAAACATGCATCCCCCCTCCCTCCCCCCCCCTCTTTTATTCTAGCAGACGCCATGTCTCTGGCCGGCAGCGACGATCTCACCCCCGCCCCATCACCTCCCGAAGCGGGCCCGGCAGACAACTTCTCACAAGCCTTCAGAGCTTGGACCATCCCCAGACTCTCAGCTGAGCTGAGGCGCAGGAATATCCCCTACCCCATCACGGCCAGGAAAGCTGAACTGTTCAGACTACTGTTCCCCAGCCCATCCCCACCAACCCCACCAGACACTCAGGCATCACTACAATCAATTGCCTCGGCAGTGTCCCAGCTACACACGCTGGTCTCCTCCCTATCAACTACCATCTCTGACGTCCAGGCCAGAGTGGGGACCTTGGAGCTCCAGCAAGTAACCCCCACTCCACCAGCTGTCGCCCCCGCCACCCCCGCATCATGCATTACAGGTACGCCCCACGGCGGTTTTTCTGTTTTCCCCGCACATCTCATCCCAGCAAGCATCAGGAAGGAGATACTAGATGGCCGCGACATCAACCTGGCATCCCTTCTGATTTCGGTACACGATGTAACAGAAAACAAAGCCTACGCTTGGGGCGACGTTTCCGTTGTCCTGAAGGCGAAAGACCACAGGCTTACACGAAAGCTCACGGTCACGGAGTTCGTGCTTGCTTTCGGCATGTTTCGGGATGTCATCTGTTCCATCAAACCCGACAGGAGGGAAGAACTAGACCTCTACCTTCATGCAGTCACAGATTTAGGGTACAAGTACGGAGGCAGCGCTTTCTACGACTACCATCGCTCCTTTTCAGCAAAGGCAGCAGCCAAGCTCAGTCAGTTCCAGGCAACCACTGACTGGAGCGCCATCGACACCGAACTCTTCTGTCGCCATTTCGCTGGCCTTCGCTCCCCACTTTGCACTAATTGCCAATCCTCCACCCACACCGCCAATTGGTGTTCAGAACCCGTTGGTAGACGCCTCCCCAACTTCCCCTCCGCCCCGCACACATCCCAGTATTCAGACGCAACCCCACTACACCCCCAGGAAGACAAACTCGGACGGCCCGTCCGAACTTTAGGAGGGGCGCAGATATGCAATAACTTCAACTTGGGGATCTGCAACTTCTCACGTTGCAGACTCCTCCACGTCTGCCTCATCTGCCGCAGAGCCCACCCCAGGATCACCTGCGGGCTTAACAAGCTCAGCTCGGCCTGACTAAGCCGTATTGATATCGGATGGCTGCAATCCTACCTCACCTCACACCCGTCACCCTCACTAGCAGCCTTTCTGGTACAAGGCTTCACCACAGGCTTTCACACGGGGTTTATCACACTCCCCGACACCACCCACGAGTGCAAAAACCTGCTGTCAGCAGCCACCGACGAGGAAGCCATCAGTACCCTACTACAAAACGAACTTGACCGAGGGTACATGATCGGCCCCTTCTCTCACCCACCGTTTTCCGTTTGGAGAGTTAGCCCTATCGGGCTCGTAAAAGGAAAGTTTTCAAATAAACTCCGTTTAATTTATGATTTGTCCGCGCCTTATTCTTCTCACACACCTAGTTTAAATTCCCTCATACCCTCAGAAGAATTTTCCCTCAAATACTCCTCTGTCGACCTTGCTATCCAGGCCATCCTAGACACAGGTGAGGGCGCCTGGCTGTCCAAAGCAGACGCCTTCAAGCTGCTACCAATCCAGCCGTGTCTGTGGCGCTGGCACGGAGTCAGGTGGAAAGGTCAGTACTACTTCGCCACGAAACTGACCTTTGGATCCAAAAGCAGCCCATGGCTCTTTGACACGCTCGCACAGTCCCTGTCCTGGATTCTCTCACACCACGCATCCTGTCAGAAAGTGATCCATTACTTGGACGACTTTTTGCTCATCGAAGACCCCAACCGTCCCCCCGTAGACCTTAAGAGTCTAAGGGAGGTCTTTTCCAACCTCAATGTCCCCATAGCAGAGAAGAAGGTAGAAGGCCCAGCACATCGCATCACCTTCTTAGGCATCATACTAGACACTCAGGCCATGCAGGCCAGCCTACCACCAGACAAGTTGACTCGCATCAGGGAAGTCATTCATTCCTTCACGGCCACCCAGGGGTGCTCCAGGAGGCAACTCCAGTCCTTACTCGGGATGTTAAACTTCGCAGTAAGAGTCATCCCTCAGGGACGATCCTTTGTCTCCCGCCTCCTAGTTTTTCTCACAGGATGTCAAGACCCAGACCAGATCTTCAAACTTGATCAGGCAGCCATAGCCGACCTTTCCATGTGGGACCACTTCCTGGCCGACTGGAATGGCATTTCCATGTTCATTCCGGCAGCATCTCCCTCTTCTCCCCAGATAGTCACTGACGCCGCTGCCTCCACGGGCTTCGCAGCTATTTTTGGCCCCCACTGGTTTGCCGGTCCATGGCCGCCAGAGATCTTGGCAATCCCCGGTTTCAGCCAATCCTCCTCCTTATTCGAACTATAACCAATAGTGGCAGCAGCACGAACCTGGGGAAGCAGTTGGGCAGGCCAGACGGTTTTCGCCACCGATAATCAGGCCACAGCCGACATCATAAACAAATGCCGGTCCAGGTCCTTGACCATTATGGCCTTCCTGCGCAGGCTTGTTCAACTATCCCTGCTACACCAGTTCAAAGTCCTCTGCGTCCACATCCCGGGCAAGTGTAACACCTCAGCCGACGCTCTGTCCCGATTTAATTTCCCGTTGTTCTTTTCACAGGAACCCGGAGCCTATCCGACCATGTCTGCTATCCCTCACTGGTCTCAACTAACCCTAGTCTGAGTCACCACCTTCACGGCGCCACCAGTCTTATAAACTTCTCATTGTCACACAACACGCTGAAAGCCTACCAAGCTGCTTGGAGGACGTACCTCCGGTTTCTGGACACAAGCCACGGGGGGTCACCAGGGGACCTCCACCACATCCTAGCCTTCATTTCTCACTGCTACACTCGGCTGGTGTTATCACACAATACCATCAAACTTTATCTAGCCGGTATCCAGCATTTCATTTCCTTACAAGACCCTTCTAAACCATCTTTGTTCGCCTCCCACGCAGTCAAGGCAATCCTGCGCGGCATCCTCAAAAAACAGCCGCAGGTCAATACCAAACGCCTCCCAGTAACCGGTGCCATTTTTCGGGAATTATCGACCATGCTCTCGCATTCCCCATTCGGCCTTTTTCCCAGCCTGGTCATCCAGGCAGCCATGTACCTGGCCTTCTACGGCTTCTTACGGCCCAGCGAGTTTTCAGTTACCGGCCCTAGCTGCAAGACGCTACGCAGGCGGCACCTCGTACGCCGTCAGACCTTTTTCATCCTGCACCTCGAAGCATCCAAAACGCAGCAGGCTGGCCCAGGCACCGACATCAAGCTGTTCGAAACTCTCAACGCCTGGTGCCCCGTAGCAGTTCTAGATCAGCTACTAGCACACCTACCTGATCCCTCACCTGACAGCCCGTTGTTACCATTTCCGGTCAGACCCTTTTTTTTGTTTTTTGTGTTTTTTTTTGTTTGTTTTTTTTTTTTCTTTTTTTTGTTTTTTTTTTTTTGTGTTTTTTGATTTTTTTTTTTTTTTTTTGTTTTTTTTTTTTTTGTTTATTTTTTTTTGTTTTTGGTTTTTTGTTTAGTGTTATTTTTTTTTGTTTTTTTTTTTTTTGTTTTTTTATTTGTTTTGTTTTTTTTTTTTTTTTTTTTTTTTTTGTTGGTTGTTTTTTTTTTTTTTTTTTTTTTTTTTTTTGTTTTTTTTTTTTTTTTTTTTTTATTTTGGGGTTTTTTTTTTTTGTTTTTTTTTTTTTTTTTTTTTTTTTTTTTTTTTTTTTGTTTTTTTTTTTTGTTGGTTTTGTTTTTTTTTTTATTTTTTTTTTTTTGTTTGTTTGGTATTTATTTTTTTGTTTTTTTTTTTATTTTTTTTTTTTTTTTTTATTTTTTTGTTAAATTTTTTTTTGTGTTTTTGGTTGTTTTTTTTATTTTTTTTTTTTTTTTGTTTTGTTTTTTTTTTGATTTTTGTTTATTTTTTTTTTTTTTTTTTGTTTTTGGGTTGTTTTTTTGTTTTTTTTTTGTTGTTTTTTTGTTTTTTTCTTAGCAGCAATCAATTCATCACGCACGTCAGGATCCTCCTCCGCAACTTAGGTCTTGACCCAGCGAAATTCTCAGGTCACTCCTTTCGCATCGGAGCAGCCTCCGCGGCCTCCCACAATGGAGTCCCGGATCACGTGATCAGGAAGATGGGACGGTGGAAGTCCACCTGTTTCGCCCGTTACATTCCCGATCCCCAGACAGAAATGTCCTGGGCTTTCGGAAACCTTGCCTTGTAGCATTTGCTTTTGCCAAACAATAAACCATTACCTCCCTAAAAACAAGTCTTTGCGCCCTTTTCTTAACTACTCTCCTAGCAGAAAGGGCCTCACGGCTCAGCTCACCAGGGGCTTACCTTACGGTAGACCAGGGCACACTTCAGGTCTAGTTTTGTTGTCTGTCTTGTGGCGTGTTTATGTTTGCTCCTTCACATCGTTAAGGACCGAGGGCTCCGACCATAAATAGGAAGGCCAGCATGGTGGCCTGCAATTATGGGAGGAGCCCGGAGGGTATACATACCAGACCTCTCCACGCGGCCGGTGTCGGTTCCAGCGCGCCGTACCCGCCCACCCATTCCCCTTCTCAGAACACTCTAATACGTTTCTCTACAGAAACAGCCATTACTTCTCAGGTAAGCGCCCTTTTCTTAACTACTCTCCTAGCAGAAAGGGCCTCACGGCTCAGCTCACCGGGGCTTACCTTACGGTAGACCAGGGCACACTTCAGGTCTAGTTTTGTTGTCTGTCTTGTGGCGGGTTTATGTTTGCTCCTTCACATCGTTAAGGACCGAGGGCTCCGACCATAAATATATATATACGGTAACTTACTTGGTTATGTTATAAGTGTTAGCCCCGTCACTGACCAACAAAAAGAGGGTATAACCGATGGTTATTTGTGTTTACGGTCATATGTTATGGTTATTTATGTATGGTTATTTATATGGTTTTATATGGTTATTTATATTTTGGAATAAAATGGAGTTAATTTTAATAAAGGCTGTTGTGGCCATTTACTCCACAAAGCACGGTGTGGTCCATTATTTAAAGGGGGGTAAGGGAAAAGGGGTTAGAAAAGGGTGGTCACAACATGGGGGGGGGTTACTAGGCTACACA
Organism: Lithobates sylvaticus; assembly: GCA_028564925.1. Classification (NCBI taxonomy): domain Eukaryota; kingdom Metazoa; phylum Chordata; class Amphibia; order Anura; family Ranidae; genus Lithobates; species Lithobates sylvaticus. The sequence continues at coordinate 267,446,871 of CM053029.1, forward strand.
GGTCATGTGCTGAGTTCCTCTGCCCATTATGAGGGGTTTCCAACAACCAATTGCTGAGTTCACGTGTATGAACAATAGCTCTTCCCATTAGGAGGGGTTCCTACAATCCCTGTGCAGAGCTTCAGGTTCTTTACACCCATTCTGCCCATTATGAGGGGTTCCCACCAACCCTATGCTGAGTTCCCAGTTTTCTACACCTGCTGGGCCCATTATAAGGGGTTCCCAAAATCCCTGTGCTGAGTTCCCAGGTCTGTATACCTGCTGGGCCCAATATGAGGGGTTCCCACCAGCCCTGTGCTGAGTTCCCGGGTCTGTACACCCACTCTGCCCATTATGAGGGGTTCCCACCAACCCTAGGCTGAGTTTCCAGGTCTGTACACCTGCTGGGCCCATTATGAGGGGTTCCTACAAACCCTGAGCAGAGATTTAGGCGTTTTATAGTTTGTAATTGTTAGTCATGGAAGTTTTTTGAGGTTGGGCAGAGCTGGAGTACAGACCTGGGAACTTGGCACAGGGTTGGTGGGAACCCCTTATAATGGGCAGAGCTGGTATACAGATCTGGGAATTCATCATAGGAATGATGGGAACCAGTCATAATGGGTTGAGTGGGTGTACATACCCGTGAACTCAGCACATGGGTGGTGGGAACCCCTCATAATGGGATTATTGGATGTACATACCCGGTAACTCAGCACATGGTTGGTGGGAACCCCTCATAATGGGCAGAGTGGGTGTACAGACCCTGAATCTCTGCTCAGGGATTGTAGGAACCCCTCATAATGGGCAGAGTGGGTGTACAGACTTGGGAACTCAGCACAGGGATTGTTGAAAAGCCTCATAATGGGCCCAGCAGTTGTACAGACCTGGGAACTTAATACAGGGTTGGTGAGAACCCCTCGTAATTTATGAGGTGGTGTACAGACCCATGAACTCGGCACAGGATTGATGGGAACCCCTCATAATTGGATGATTCGGTGTACATAACCAGGAACTCAGCACAGGTTGATGGGAACCCCTCATAAAGTGATGAGTGGGTGTAGAAACCTGGGAACTCAGAACAGGGCTCGTGGGAACCCCTCCAAAATGGGCATAGCTGGTGTACAGACCTGGGAACTCGGCACAGGTTAGGTGGAAACCCCTCATAATGGGATGAGTGGGTGTACAGGCCCAGGAACTCAGCACAGGAATGATGGGAACCCCTCATAATGGGATGTGAGAGTGTACAGACCCGGGAACTCAGCACATGGATTGTGGGAACCCCTCAAAATGGGCCCAGCAGGTGTACAGACCAGGGAACTAAGCACAGGTTTGGTGGGAACCCCTCATAATGGGCAGAGTGAGTGTACAGACCTGGGAACTCGGCACAGGCTAGGTGGACACCCCTCATAAGGGGATGAGTGGGTGTACAGACCCAGGAACTCTGCACAGGAATTATGGGAACAGCTCATATTGGGATCAGTGGGTGCAGAGATCCGGGAACTCAGCACATGGTTTGCTGGGAACCCCTCATAATGGGCAGAGTGGGTGTACAGACTTGGGAACTCAACACAGGGATTGTTGAAAAGCCTCATAATGGGCCCAGCAGGTGTACATGTATGGTTGGTAGTATGTAGATGAAAGGGGTGCGGTGTGTGTGGTGGGTAGTATGTAGATTAGAGGGGTGCGGAGTGTATCCTGGGTAGTATGTAGATGAGAGGGGTGCGGAGTGTATCATGGGTAGTATGTAGATGAGAGGGGTGCGGAGTGTATCCTGGGTAGTATGTAGATGAGAGGGTTGCTGAGTGTATTGTAGGTAGTATGTAGATGAGAGGGGTACTGAGTGTATGGTGGGTAGTATGTAGATGAGAGGGGTGCTAAGTGTATGGTGGGTAGTATGTAGATGAAAGGGGTGCGGTGTGTGTGTTGGGTAGTATGTAGATTAGAGGGGTGCGGAGTGTATCCTGGGTAGTATGTAGATGAGAGGGGTGCGGAGTGTATCCTGGGTAGTATGTAGATGAGAGGGGTGCGGAGTGTATCCTGGGTAGTATGTAGATGAGAGGGGTGCTGTCAGGGAATCAACAGAAGGAGAAGGGCTTTAAGACCCAGAATCTCTGTCAGGAGAAGGAGTTTAGGACCCAGTATCCCTGCCAGCAGGTCACATGGGCCTATATAAGGAAGTCTGCTAGTGTCTGCAGTTGCTGGTTTGTCTTCAGCTCTCCCTGTGTTCCTGTGTCCTGTATTATCTGCTGATCTGATCTCCTGTGTACCGACCCGGCTTGTTTTGACCTGCTCTTCCTGATCCTCTGGCTTGACCCTTTTGGCTTGCACCTGACTTCTTCCTGCCTGCTCCCAGCATCTGACCCCGGCCTGGCTATTTGACTCTGCTTATCCTGCTCCCTGTACTAAGACGCAGCTTATCTTAGGTCATTCTGATCCTGGACTGTCTCTCTGTGAATGACCCCTGGCCTGGCACCCGGCTCCGCTATTCAGTTCTTCCACTGGACTCCTGGACCTTCCAAGCACGCCTGTCTCCGGCACCCGTGCTTCTGTGGGCACCACACCTGCTGTTCCACCTTCAGTGGTGTGCTGCGCTCGGCCGCAAGGGGAGCCCTCCCAGCATCTCGGCCTCCTACCAAGTTACTGACAGGTGCGGAGTGTATCCTGGGTAGTATGTAGATGTGGGTGTACAGACCCGGCAACCCCTCATAATTGGCAGAGCTGGTGTACAGACCTGGGAACTTAGCACATGGATTGTGAAAACCCCTCATAATGGGATGAGTTGGTTTACAGACCCGGGAACTCAGCACAGGAATGAAGGGGGCCACTCATAATGGGATCAGTGGGTGTAGAAACCTGGGAACTCAGCACAGGGCTCATAGGAATCCCTCATAATGGGCAGAGCTAGTGTACAGACCTGAGAACTTGGCACAGGTTTGGTGGGAACCCCTCATAATGGGCAGAGCTGGAGTACAGGCATGGGAACACAGCACATGGATTGTGGGAACCTCTCATTATGGGTAGAGTGGGTGTACAGACGCAGGAACTCAGCACAGGAATGATGGCCCAGGTCTGTAGACCAGCCCTGCCCATTATGAGGGGTTCCCACCAACCCTGTGCCAAGTTCCCAGGTCTGTACCCCAGCTCTGCCCATTATGAGGGGTTCCTACCAAACCTGTGCCAAGTTCCCAGGTCTGTACACCAGTTCTGCCCATTATAAGGGGTTCCCACAAGCCCTATGCTGAGTTCCCAGGGTTCTAAACCCACTGATCCCATTATGAGTGGTTCCCATCATTCCTGTGCTGGGTTCCTGCGTCTGTACACCCACTCTACCCATAATGAGAGGTTCCCACAATCCATGTGCTGTGTTCCCATGTCTGTACACCAGCTCTGCCCATTATGAGGGGTTCCCACCAAACCTGTGCCAAGTTCCCAGGTCTGTACACCAGCTCTGCCCATTATGAGGGATTCCTATGAGCCCTGTGCTGAGTTCCCAGGTTTCTACACCCACTGATCCCATTATGAGTGGCCCCCTTCATTCCTGTGCTGAGTTCCCGGGTCTGTAAACCAACTCATCCCATTATGAGGGGTTTTCACAATCCATGTGCTAAGTTCCCAGGTCTGTACACCAGCTCTGCCAATTATGAGGGGTTGCCGGGTCTGTACACCCACTAATCTCATTAAGAGGGGTTCCCATCATTCCAGAGAGGGCCGGACTGAATGCAGTGAAAGGAAATGCAGTGAAAGGAAACTCCCCTTGTCCTACGTACTGAGCAAGCGCAGTACAGGGCGGACACTATGCGACGGGGGACAGAATTCGGCACATCATTCACCACTAGCCTTACCCAGCCATTGTTGTATTTTTGAACCAGTGTTGGCTACCTTGTCCTCCTCCACCGCCGCTTCCACATACACCGCCACATCCACCGCTGTTTCCACCTGAATACCGGGTTGGCCAGTGAATGGGGGAAGTACGGGTTTTGCAGAAGTGGTGGGCACCCAATCAGTATTGGCGAATTCTGCAGGAAGGACACTATGGGATCAACAGGCCTGCCTTTGTCTTCTTCTTGGTGGCAGCGGGACACTACTTGTGCTTGCCACCTCGCCAGCTTGAACTGCACTTATGGGACTCGCCACGTCACCACGTGATACTACATTGCTGGATGCTGGATGTACGTCCAGAGTGTACTAGGCCGCTGGTGCTTGGCAGTTCACCAGAAGGTATAGCGCCGCTAGTGCTCCATACGAGGGACCTGCGGTTCTTGCATCTCAACAACAGCAGAACGGTCTTTCTGACCGGGACGCGAGAGAGTGAAGACACACAAGTAAGTGCACCAACAGTATACTGACACCAGGCACACATTTCACCCCCCAGTCACCCCAGATCACCCCCTGCCCCCCCAGTCACAGTGTCACTGATTGCAGTGGTCATTTATCTTCCGTAGGAAAAGGATCCTCTGGGCCTTAAGGTTCAACGTGTTCTGTAAGTCTTTCCGAAGTTCCAATAATTTTGTTGCTGTGTCTAGTGCCAGGGATTGTTTGTGTTGCTTTTCTAATTTAGCTATAGCTTGCATCAGATCATTAATTTCTTTTTCCCTTGCCCTCTTCTTTTCAGCGCCAATCCGCATGAAGTCCCCCCTGACCACGCATTTATGAGCTGCCCATACTACTAGAGGCGACATATCCTCTGTAGCGTTTTCATTGAAGTAGCATTTGATTGCTTCTTTAATTCTGCTAGTGTTAGCTGGATCAGTAAGCAAAGAAGGGTTTAACCTCCATGAGGGGGAGCCCTTTTTTCTGTGCATTTTTTGAAGTCGCAGAGAGATCGGTGCGTGGTCAGAGAGGGCCTTCACCCCTATCCTGGCATCTTTCACCCAGGGGATATCCCTTTGTGTAATGAATAAATTATGGTCTAGAGCCCTACGGACGACATGAGTAACGATGACACATAGGAACAACACAAAACTCACCAACATGAAATAGACCTGAAAGTGTGCCTTGGTCTACCGTATGGTACGCCAAAATAAGGGGGCATACCCTAGATAAAGAATGATAAGAAGTAGTTATGGAATAATGTGGAATGAGTATTCAGTCTGGGGTAAGAATACTTGGAAGAGGCTTTTAAAAGGGGAGGGTGGGTGGGTATCACGCACAGGAAACCGACAAAGACCGGCGGCCTTTGGGCTGCTTAAATACCCTCCGGGCTCCTCCCATAACTTCAGGCCGGTACCCGGCCTTCCAATTTATGGTCTAGAGCCCTACGGACGACATGAGTAACGATGACACATAGGAACAACACAAAACTCACCAACATGAAATAGACCTGAAAGTGTGCCTTGGTCTACCGTATGGTACGCCAAAATAAGGGGGCAAAAACCTTCAGGTAGGGGATAATTATTTATTAAAGGCAATGTCACTGAGTAAGTCGAGCAAAGGCCTGAGCCATCTCTAACTGAGGGTTAGGTATGTAGCGAGAGAAGCAGGCCGATTTCCACCGACCCAGTTTCTTGATCACGTGGTCCGGAACCCCCTGTCTTGAGGCCGTCGTGGCCGCCCCGATCCGGAATGAATGCCCGGAGTACTGGCTGGGGTCCAACTGAAGATTGCCGAGAAGGACCCGGACATGTTCCACGAACTGCGACGAGTTAAGGGGTTTTACCGGAAAGGGTAGAAGCGGACTGGACCCTGGGCGGTCGGATAGCAGTGCCGTCAGGCGGTTTAACACGGCAACTGGGCACCAGTTGTTGTGAGTCCTGTACAGGTGAATATCTACTCCGGAACCTCGCTGCTGAGTTTTGGATGTCGCCAAGTGAAGGACGTAGTGATCCTGGTGGCGATAGAGATTACTTCTATGCAAGACTGGACCGGCTGGGTGGCTGCGAGTGAACTCGCTGGGCCGTAGAAACCCATAAAACGCCATGTGTATCGCAGCCTGCAGGACGGTGCTGAGGAGGAGACCGAAAGGGGACCTATCCAGGATGTCAGACATCCCCTTGAAGATCTCCCCCGTGATAGGCAGCCGCTTTGGGCTGACTGGCGGCTGGTGTTTCTGAACTCCACGTAGTAGAGCCCTCACTGCGTGGCAGGAGAACACCGAAGGCCTCGCGGGGTCTTGAAGTGACAAGTAGTGCTGCACCCCGGCCACGTACTGGCGTATCGTGCTGTGTGACAGTGCTAGGTGTGAATGGCAATAGGCGATGAACGCCATGACCTGCTTGAGGCTGGAAGACTCGCGAGGCCGCTGGGGCAGGAATTTGTTAAACGCCCTCCAGGCCGTCCGGTAGGCCCGACGGGTGTTGCGGGCGAGCGAGGCGTTGATGATGTTGGTAGCTGAGCGTAGATGTGGGGCTAGTCCAAGGTCAGTTGTGACCAATCCGGGATAGTGGCTGAATGATGGCAGGCTCCTGGCATCTGTTCAAAGAAAGAAATAAAGTTAAAACGGGAGAGTGCGTCCGCTGCTGAGTTAAACTTCCCTGGAATGAATGAGCAGTAAACATTGAACTGATGCTGTAGGGATAGCTGGACCAGTCTGCGGAGGAAGGACATGACGGGCCTGGACTTAGACCTGCCCTTGCTGATGATCTCGGCTGTGGCTTGATTGTCTGTCGAGAAAGCCACAGTCTGTCCAGACCAATGGTGACCCCATAGGTGAGCGGCTGCTACAATAGGGAAGAGCTCAAAGAGGGCTGACGTGGTAGTGAAGCCCGGTGTGGCTAGTGCTTGAGGAGGCCAAGGGGCGGCGAACCACAAATGGCCAAAAATGGCGGCGCATCCTGTGGATGCCGCCGCATCGGTCACCACCTGTGGTGACTGCGTGGACACGACTGGGATGAACAGGGACACACCGTTCCAATCACTAAGAAAGTGTTCCCACATGGCCAGATCTGCCCTGGCTGCAGAATCCAGCCTGATGACCTGGTCTGGGTCCTGAGTGTAGGACAGGAAGACCAGCAACCGGGACACGAAGGAGCGGCCCTGGGGGATGATCCTCACAGCAAAGTTCAGCATCCCGAGGAGAGACTGAAGTTGCTTCTGAGTACATCCCCCCCCCCGGGTGAATTCTCGCAGAACCGTCCTGATACGGTCCAACTTATCTGCGGGAAGGCTGGCCTGCATGGCAAGCGTGTCAAGGTCGACGCCCAAGAACGTGATCTTGTGTGCCGGGCCGTCAACCTTGTGCTCCGCTATGGGGACGTTCAGATTGTCGAAAACCGTCCTCAACTTTCCAAGGTCCCCTGGGGGAGCCCCGGGCGGTTCTATCAGAAGGAAGTCATCCAAATAATGGATGACCTCGTGGCACTGTGCCTCATGGAGAAGGATCCACGCCAGGGTCTCCGCGAACTTGTCAAATAGCCAAGGACTACTCTTAGACCCGAAGGTCAATTTGGTCGCGAAATAATATCGCTCCCCCCACTTGATGCCGTGCCAGCACCACAGGGAAGGATGAATGGGCAGCAGCTTGAAGGCGTCGGATATGTCCGCCTTTGAGAGCCAAGCACCCACCCCTGCCCTGAGAATGGCCTGGATAGCCATGTCTACCGAAGCGTACTTCAGCGAGAACTCCTCGGAGGGGATGAGCGAGTTGAGACTGGGAACGACGGAAGAATGAGGCGCTGACAGATCATACACCAGACGTTTTTTATTTGAAAACTTTCCCTGTACAAGCCCGATAGGGCTAACCCTCCAGATGCTGAAGGGAGATTGACAGAACGGGCCTATCATGAAGTCCCGATCCAACTCCGTCTGCAAAAGGACGTCAATCGCTGGCTCATCTGTTGCTGCTGAGCGTAGGTTCGGACATTCGTGGGTGGAGTGGGGCAGGGTGATGAGCCCGGTATGAAACCCATCAGTGAAACCTCGGATGAGGTAGCTGGCGAGTGATGGAGTGGGGTGTGAGGTCAAGTAAACATCGAGCCAAAGGACATTGACCCGGCTTAGTCATGGTTTCTTCTGTTTGACCTCACACAGGATCCTGGGGTGCGCCCTCTGGCATAGGGTGCAAACGTGCAAGAGCCGGCACTGGCTGAAATTGCAGGAGCCGTAATTAAAATTGTTGCAAATGGCGGCTCCCCCAACCATCCGCACCGGACGTCCCAACTTGTCCACCTTTTGCCCTTGCGCCGGGGCCTGCTGAGCCTGGCTCGTGCTGGTAGAGGCCGTGCTAGCTATCGGATGGACAGAGGCTATGTTGGCACACCAGACCGTGGTGTGGGACGCTGACTGACAGACAGCACATAGCGGGGAGCGAAGGCCTGCGAAGTGGCGGCAGAACAACTCCGTGTCCACTACGCTCCAGTCCGTTGTCAAATGAAACTGTGAGAATCTGGCTGCGGCTTTGGCCGAGAAGGACCGATGATAGTCGTAGAACGCTGAGCCACCGTATTTGTGGCCCAGGTCTACGATCAAATGGAGGTAGAGGTCCAGTTCCTCCCGAAAGCGAGCGTGAACTGGGCACCGTGAGCTTTCTGTTGAGCCTCGGATCCTTCGCTTTCAAAACCACCGAGACGTCCCCCCAGGTGTAGGCCTTGTTCTCGGCCAGGTCCAGTTCCTCCCGTCTGCCGGGGGAGGCTGAGCACAGCACGTCTCTAAACATGCCGAAAGCGAGCGTGAACTCGGGCACCGTGAGCTTTCTGTTGAGCCTCGGATCCTTCGCTTTCAAAACCACCGAGACGTCCCCCCAGGTGTAGGCCTTGTTCTCGGCCAAGTCATGGACCGAGATCAAGAGTGAGGCCAGGTTAACGTCTCTGCCCTCTAGAATGTCCTTCCTTACGCTGGGTGGCACCAGGTGGGAAGGGTGAACGGTAGTCGTGGCAAGCTCACTACCTGCGGCCGGTGCACTGATGGCTGGGACCACCGCAGGGTCCGGAACCGTGGCAGCCGGGCTGGCCTCTAGACGAGACACCCTGTCCTGGACCTCAACGATTGAGGAAGACAGGGATTTATTTTATTAATTATTAAAACTGCTGCAGATAAACATACATACATACATTAAAAAAAACAATACATAAAGAAAAATAGCCACACTCAGGCTCAAAAGAAAACTGGAAAGGGGCCCTCTCATACGGCCGGTCCGGTCACTAGGGACACTAAGACTATTTACATTATATACATTATACAAACCTATACAACTATATACAACCCATGGACCCACCACCCCCACCCGCTACACACACCACCACCCCTACACTCTAACCTAACCCCCACACCAACTACACACCAACACACTACACTATACACCCAAATGCAGAAGGCAGTACAGTATGCAGTGGAGCGGGACGCCCTCTGTTCACAAAAACAAAAACAAAAAGGGCCCTACGGGGGGTGCAGGACAGGAAGAACCACCACCTCAGGAGAGAGGGCCGGGGGATCCTCAAGGAGGCCTGAAGGAGAAACCCCTCCATAACCTAGCACTCCTCTCCATCCCAACCCTCTCCTCTTCAAGATGCCTCACCTTCACCAGTTCCCGAAAGATACCACCCACCACCTCATGCACGGGCAGGCTTTTGTCCCTAGTGGTCACTAAACACCGAGCGTGCCAAGTGTAATAGAGGCAAACTGTACTAACTAAAAACAGTGATGACAAATCAAACCCACTGCGTACCCTAAAGTCACCATACACCCGCTCCGAAAAGGCCAGGGCCTGGAGGCGGGGATAGCCTATGGCATCCCCAACCCCCGCCAGAACCTCCGAGTTGAAAGGGCACTCGACCAAGAAGTGGTCCATGGTCTCGAGCACCCCACCACACTCTGGGCGAGGACAACCTCTGTCATCTAGGTTCCGATTTTTCAAGTTCGCCCTGACGTATAGGCGTCCATGGAACGCCCTCCACGCCAGGTCCCAGAACTTTGCCGGAATTCTCGCGGAATTCAAGAGGGCTAACCCCTCCCTGAGGACCCTGTCCGGGCAGTCCCTTAAAGCCAGTGGTCTCAAAAAGTCCGAGGCCATGACCCTTGAGTACAACTCACGTCGACCCAAGGAGCCCACCTCAAGGGCAGTTATCCTCCACTGCCTTAGTACTTTTAGCGCTGTTGGAACATAGGGCGGGAGGTACCCATGGGACCTACGAAGGTCACCTGGACGCCCCCCTCCCTCCCAGCTACCCAAGAACAGCAAAAACCAGCTCTTACATGAACGCTCCCACAGAAGAGGCACATCCACAAAGATGGACCGCAAGTTGAATTTCACAAACACAGTAGTGAAAAACACCACTGGGTTGATCATGTCCAAACCGCCATGCCTCCTCTGCCGGTACGTGACCTCTCTCTTGATCAAATTCATTCTGTTTCCCCACAAAAGTAGAAAAAACAGACTGTAGATCCGCGTATAGAGAGACGCCGGCAACAGACAGACGTAGCTGACATACAGAAACTCAGGCAACAGATAAGTCTTGATCAGGCTTACCCTTTCCCGAAGGGACAGTTTCCAGCCCTTCCAAGCATTCACCTTCCGAGTGGCACCCACTAGCCTGCGCTCCCAGTTCAGTTTGGGATAGTCATCCAGGCCAAAATGGATGCCTAAGATCTTTACCTCTGGCTGGGGGCTGGGGAACACGTCCGGAAGGGCGAATTGCTCGCCCTCCTTCCCCATCCAGAGAACTTCACTCTTATCCCAGTTGACAAGCGAACCCGACGCCTCGGAGTAGCCCCCAATCTGTGTTTCCACAAACTGGGCCTCCTCTCGGCTAGACACCACTACCGAAACGTCATCCGCATAGGCCACTACCCTCACTGCCAGACCTGAACCACTGCAGGGCTCCACCGGTACCCCCCCCAGACGCTCGCAGTCAAGCCTTCTCACAAAGGGGTCTACTGCAAAGACGTAGAGCAGGGGACTTAGTGGGCAACCCTGCCTGACCCCAGATCCCACAGGAAAGGAGGGACCCACCCAACCGTTGACAAGAGGGAAGCTCACCGCCCTCCTATACAAAGTCTGGAGCCAAATGATGAACTGGGCGGGCAAACCGTACCGCCTCAGCAGAAGCCACAGCCTCCCGGACGCTCAGGACAGCACCAAAGGTACTACGGCCTGCAGCAGAAGCCGCTACTGTGGACATACGCCAGAACAAGATCTTTGCCAGTATCTTTCTATCCGTGGTGAGGAGGGCAATAGGGCGCCAATTCTCCACCACGGACGGATCTTTGCCCTTTGACAAGAGGATCAAGGCCGACCTTCTCATCGAGGGAGGGAGCAGGCCCATAGCCAAACATTCATTGAACACCTCCCTCAGATGAGGAGCCAAAAGGCTCTTAAAGGCTTTGTAAAACTCCGCTGTCATGGAAAATTTTATTAATGTATGTTGTCAGATACCTCCCGTCGCCCGTTGCCCTGCACCTTTCCACAGCCTCCCGGACGCTCAGGACAGCACCAAAGGTACTACGGCCGGAAACTGCGCAGTGCTGGGACGCGGAAAGTAACTTGTCCGCTACTGTGGACATACGCCAGAACAAGATCTTTGCCAGTATCTTTCTATCCGTGGTGAGGAGGGCAATAGGGCGCCAATTCTCCACCACGGACGGATCTTTGCCCTTTGACAAGAGGATCAAGGCCGACCTTCTCATCGAGGGAGGGAGCAGGCCCATAGCCAAACATTCATTGAACACCTCCCTCAGATGAGGAGCCAAAAGGCTCTTAAAGGCTTTGTAAAACTCCGCCGTGAGCCCATCAGGCCCGGGTGACTTTTTCAGCGACAGAGAATAGATGGCCCGCTCTACCTCGGCCACCGAGATCAACACCGTCAAAGAGCCGGAGAGGTCAGGCTCCACATCAAGTGGAGTCTCATCAAGAAAGGCCCTGGCCTTCTCCAGATCCAAAGGCTTCCTCTGGAGGATGTCTGAAAAGTGAGCTCTGACGACCCCCAGGATCCCTGACCTGGACCGCACCAGAGACCCAGAGGAATCCTTCAGTCCATGTATGACCTTCCCACTCACCGCATCCCCACAGTTCTTATAGGGATCCGGGGAGATAAATTTCCCATAATCCCTCTCAAGGACCAGGGAGGCGAGACGGTCATACTGACATTCCTTCATCCGAAGCTTCAGATTGGATATCTGCTCTTGGGGCCCACCAGAGGAGACCAGGCGGTCCAGCTGCCTACGCAACCTCTGGTAAGCCCAGTACCTGGAAACAGCCCGGTACCTAGAGACCCTACGAAAGAAACCCTCAGATCTCTTCTTCACCACCTCCCACCATTCCTGGCGAGGGCAGCCGCTCTCAAGGAGCGTGGTTTGATCCGTAAAAAAGGCCTCATAGGCTTCCCTGACCTCAGGGTCCTCAAGTAGCGTCCCATTCAGGCGCCACAAGCCCCGACCTCTCTGGGGGGTGTCGGCAACATTCAGGGTAACAGATACCATACAGTGATCGGAGAACTCCACCGCCTGCAGCCCTGGGGCCGCGAAGGAAGAGTCCCCCTTTAAAAAAAACCTATCTATCCTACTCCTACTGCTACCTCGGGCGAATGTGAAACCCGTGAGGTTGGGGAAGTGCCGGATATGCACATCCACCAACCCAGCCTCCCTTACTACACTATTCAAAAAAATGCTATCGTATCCCAGAGGGGCTGAGGCACCTGCCCGGTCCTCTGACCTGGTGACCATGTTGAAGTCACCGCCAAAGACCACCTGCTGGGACGTGAACAGGTATGGTTTAACCGCCGCAAGGAGGCTCTTCCTCTCCCCCCTGCTCTGGGGCCCATAGAAGTTAAAGAGCCTGAGGAATTGCCCCCTCACGACGGCGTCCACCACCAGGCATCTACCAATCTCCACCTCAATAACCCGTCGGCAAGCCACCGGGCCGGTCTTAAAAAGGACCGCAACTCCACTGCAGGGCTCAGCCGCAAGAGACCAGAGGGAGGGCCCGCACCTCCACTCCCTCTTTGCTAGATGCATCTCTGCCACAGATGCCAGCCAGGTCTCCTGCAAAAATAAAATGTCAGCTTCAACACGGCTGAGAAAATCGAAGGCTGCAAAACGAGCCGCCGCAGATCGCACGCTTGCGACATTAATCGTCGCAAGGCGAATTGGAGAGGGTACCGCCATCCTTTGAGATTGGACCGTACTCTCTTCTGCACGCTAACCATAACCTATACACCCTGGTCCTCTTCGGAATCCGAAGAAAGGACCACAAACCTCCTACCTATTGCTAATGGGCCGGGACCACCAACCACCGCTTTACCCGCAGCAGACCGAGAACCCGACCCCACAGTCTGCCCACCAATCTTCCTTTTTCTTTTATTTTTAGCTTTTTCCCACCCACCTCCAACCATCGGAGGATCCTCATCCCTATCCTCCTCTGACTGTCCACTTGAAGCGTACCGCTTCTGGGGACCCCTAACTGGTCCTGAAGTATCCATATCCTGTTCTTCTTCAGAATCAGGATCTGGATCTACAGGGGGACAAGGGGAGGGGGGGGCAGGGGAAAGAAGGGGGGGAGGGGGAGGGGGAGGACGGGAAGGACGGGAAGGGGAAGGTGACACAGGAGGGAGCGGGGAAGGAATCTCACCCGGGGGAGGGGGGGGAGGAGCAGTGGGCCTCTTGGGAGGCGGCTTGGCCCGCACCCCCCCAGATCTCTTCGAGCTACTAGACCCATGAGCCATACCAGAGACCGTAGGGGCCAGACCAGCCGCCCCCAAGGTGTCACCCGACCCAACCGAAGGAGCGGCCTGGTCATCTCCACCGCCCCTCTTCCTACGGCCCTCCTGCTTCTGTCTCTGAGGAAGAGGGTCCCCAGAGCCACAGGCTCCTGGACCAGCCTCAGCGCCTCCAGGCGCAGGGTCACCCCCCCCGAAGCACCACCACCCGGACCCCTCTCCCCTTCAGGCATATGACCTCTGAAGGCCTTGGGGCACCTACTAAATGGGTGCCCCATTTCCCCGCATAGATTGCAGCGAATCAGTCTGCAGGTGTCAGCAGAATGGCCAAACCCGCTACATCTAGCACATCTCATTACAGTGCACTCCGCACTTAGGTGCGTAGGGCATCCACATTTAAAACAACGACGGGGTTGGCCGGGATAGAAGACCAGGATCCGATCTCTACCTATAAAGGCACTTCCGGGCACATGGGCCATGGTGTTACCGGCCCTTCTGAGTCGGATCCTGGTCGTCCAAGCCCCGGTCCAAACCCCGCGCTCATCCAAAGATTTCTTCATTGGGCTCTGAAGCTCCCCAAACCTCCCTAACCACGTCTGTATATCTTCCGGCGGGAGCGACTCATTCCTCACTAAAATAGTTAAGGTCTTGACCTCCTCCTGACGGGAGATAGGGATTATCCTAAAATTCTTCCAGGGGTCATTCTTTTTCAGGATCTCATAAAGGACAAAAAACAACTCCATCTGGACCAAAGATGTGAAACTCACATCAAATTCTTTTGATCCAGCTGGGTGAATGATGGCAAAAAGATCTGCCACCTTATACCCCATAGCCAGGACCCAGTCCACGACTTGCCCTCTGCTAGGGCACTGACCAGGACTATCCCATCTCAACTGGACAACATTTCGCCTCCTCCGCTCTGGACCCCCCGTACCCCGGGACCACGGGTTCGCCCCCTGGAACTGGTCCGAGGGGGGAACCCGAAAGTTCCGGGCGCCAAACTGGCCGTACAGGGGGGCCAGAGGGACGCTGGAGCCTGCAACATTAGCATAAGATCTCCCTTGCTTAAGGGCAGAGAGAAGCTCCGCCTCTTGATCAGCACCCAGCTGTCGCACCGGGGTCGGGACAGTGGGAGGAGCCCCCTCCACAGGGATCCCCCCTTCCCCTACCACACTGGATCGAGCACCCCCTCCCCCCTCCCCATGGGCCTGAGGACACCCCTCCACCCCCCCTCGGGGTTGGGAGCCCCCCCCTACAGAAGCCTGCTTTCCCCTGACAACCGGAGATGGCTGGGGGACAGGGACTTCCCCCCCCAACCCAGGATCTTCACCAAGCAGCAACCCTAATTGGCTCCCAGCCAAGCTGCCCCATTCTGTCCCCATTGCACTTCCCACCTCAGCATAAGCCCCCACAGAGTCTACCAAGGGGTTCTCCTGGCTATCCTCCTGCTGGGAATCCTCAAGGGACCTGATATACGCCAGAGCAGGACAGTCAGTTTTTAGCTCCCCCGCAGCTGAATCAGCCCATGATCGCGGCTGAGCCGCACATACACCATTCTGACCTGTATCCTCCCCATCAGGCATCCCATCATCAATAACTATTCTGGACTCCAGCTGCAGACCGGAAGCATCGGGGGGCGCCACACAGGAAACGCTGGGGGCAACCACTTCCGGTCGTGCGTCCCCGGTCTCCCGAAGCCCCGCCCCCTGACCCGAAGCCCCGCCCCCCACATTGTCCGCGGCAAATGGGGCTGCCGATGCCACTGAACCGTGCGGAGCCCGAGCACCACTCCCCTCATAGGAAGATGGCGGCCCGAGCCCCACGTCTCCCACCAGTACTTGTTCCATAGCCTCAGTGGGCCGTACAGGCACGGAGGTCTTAGGTCCACTTGATAAAAGTTTACCTTCCACACACGCAGCAGAGGCCGCCATTTTGGCGCAAGCGGGATTCCCCGCTGCTGCACCGTCAGTTTTAAGAGTCTTTTTCCTTTTGGACTTTCCTTCCACCTTTCCTTTGGCCGATAGTCCCGCCAACTGAACCACAGGGTTTGGCTGCTTACTGCTCCCACTTGCCACACATCCCACCTGTCCCGTCCCAGCATCATCGGGTGCCCTACCCGAGTCCGCACCTAGACCAGCCTCTCTCACAGGCTGGCCTGCGGCAGATTCCCGGGGACCCTCCGCTGGGACACCTGGGACTCCTGGGGATACACTCACACCCTGCGGGGCTGCAGCTGCACCATCCATCCCTTCACCACAGTCCACATTCCTAGGTTCAGGGGCTGTCTGGGAGCCCTCCCCCTGAGTAGACTGCTGGCGGGTTCGCCGCCTTGCGGCCTGGCTTCCCTCCTCATTAGCCCTTCTCAGGTCCCGGCGGATCTCCATCAGAAACTCCTGCTCCTCCCGACCACGCTCACATAGCCCTGTCAGCAACTCACCAAGGTCTCTGCAGTACGTTTTCAAAGCTTCAATGGCTTCTCTGAAGTCACCTCTTTTCGCGCTGCTTGTCTTATCTCTTCTATTCCGCAGATTTGTCAGAATCTGCATGCGTGCACAGAAAGCCAAGGCTGCCTTCTGTATCAAATCCTTGATCCTCTCTCTCCGCTTCAGGGTTTTAGCATTGTTTTCCCCTGGCTGGGTTCTTGTCCAGTCTGACAATTGAAATTGCGTGCCAAGAAACAACCTCTCCTCCCTGGAGAGGTCCCTCACTCCAGGGAATGACTGCTCACTACTGGCCCGGGAAGGCCTCCCTGAGCCTGGGCTTGCAGAAGCCATGACACCTCCTCCCTCCTCCACAGCACTGCAGGAAGTTCCAAACACTGCAGGGAGGTGGCGCTGTTGAGCAATAGAGGAAGTGCTGGTGGAGAGAGGAGGGTGGACAGCAGAGCTCCTGCTTGTTTTCAGGCTTGTGGAGGAGGAGGGGAGCCATGGCTTCGGCCAGCCCAGGCCCGGGGCCCTCTACCCGGGCTGGGGACCTGTTGCATCCCCCGGGAGCGAGGGAACTCTCCCGGGAGGAAAGGCTATTCCTAGGCACCCAAGTCACCATCCTAGATTGGACCAGACCCCAGCCCGGGGAGGACACGGCTAAGCTGCAGAGGAGGAGGACCCGGGTGAAGACCCTAATTCAGAGGGCCACCCGGGACTACTGCCACCTGATGAGTGAGCTGCGGGAGATCCGGAATAAGCGGGACCGAACCTCGAGCTCCAAGAGAGGGGAGTATAAGGAGCGGATCGGGGAGCTGAAGGCTCGATGTGGAGACCTGTCTGCCCTGCTGACAGGGCTGTGCGACCGGGGAGAAAACGAGAAGGGGTTCCTGCTTGAAACCCGCCGGCAGATGGCGAAGGCAAGCCAGGAGGGGTCGCAGGCGGCAAGGAGGGCCTCGCAGCACCGGGCCCAGGAGGGCCGTGAGGAGGAGGATCTGGTGGCCAGTGGAAGCCAGGAGCCCAATGTGGACCCTACCCCCGTGTGCACCACCCCAGTGAGAGCCATAGGAGCGGAGGGTCCCCGGGAGCCTACGACCTCACCGTCCGCGACGGAGGCTCAGGTAGGCCCGGGTAGGGCACCCGATGAAGCTCCGTCCGGCTCAGAGGGGGGTGCGAGGGGTAAGGGTAGGTGCGGGACAGTAAAGGTGTCCAAAATGGCGGCTCCAGTGTCAGAATCCCCAATGATCCCTGACCATGCCGCCCAAGCAGTGTTGACAACAACAACGTCCACTGCAGGCATGAGCATGGAGGGGGAGGGGAGCGCTTCTGAGATGGCAGCTGAGGAGACCGCCATGGACATATCTGAGGACATCAGTATGGACGCTCAGGCGGACATTATTGGGGATGCCGCCGGAGCGGTGGGGGGTACGGTTGGCGGTGGGGGTACGTGTGTGGAGGGTGGGGATCAGGCGTTGGCGCCATTATCCACGTGGGTGGAGGAGGAGGAGGCCGGTGATGACCTTAGAGGTCAAGGGGCAGACGCCGGGAGTGTTGTTTTGGGAGGGGGCGGGGCTTCGGTGGGAGGGGGCGGGGCTTCGGCGGGAGAGGCCGGAAGTGGTGTGCGGGTGGCCCCGGCCCGCGATTCCGCGGACTTCCGGTCAGGGGGCGTGGCCTCCGCGGGTCGGAGGAAAGGGGGCGTGGCCTCCGCAAAAAGGGGCGTGGCCTCCGCTGGTCGGGGGGATGTGGGCGGGGCTGCGGCGCCGATCGCGGGTGATGTGTCTGAGAGTCCCGCGGTCGGTGCCCAGCAGGTTGGAGATTGGGCTGAGTGCCCTCCTGGTGATCTGGAGACTCCTTGCCCGGCCTTAGCATTCGTCCGCCAGCTGGAGGGGTCGCAGCCATGTGATGCCATCCCGGCGGACCCCATCCCGGCTGGTGAGGATGGGTCAGGACCAGTGGAGGAGGGTATCCCGGGGGCCCCGCAGGGGACTCCGGTTGAGGCCCCCCCATTGGGCCTCCCCCCGTCTGCCCCAATACCGGCAGTGCAGGGGGAGGTTCCGGGGCAAGTTGAGGCAGGGGAGGCAGGTGAGGCATGTGGGGCTGAGGCTCATGTGGAGGTACCCCCGCAGGGGGATGGTGCTGGTGGGGGGAATGCTCCCCCGCCTGCTGAGGTCATCTTGGGGACCCAGGATGAGGCGGCTCTCCTGGATGCCCTGCGGCGGACCAGGTCATTCGCCCAGGTCGCTGGCTCCAGTGTGCCTCTGGACCGCCTGTATGGGCAGTTTGGGGCCCAGAATTTTCGGGTCCCGCCCGCTGAGCAGCCCCAGGGTGCTCAGTCCTGGCAACGGGGTACAGGTGGTCCAGAGCGCAAAAGGCGCAACGTGGTGCAGCTAAGGTGGGAGGGTTCAGGTGCTTGTCCAAGCAGGGGTCTGGTGATCGACTACCTGCTGGCCTTGCACTTTAAGGTGGCGGATCTCTTTGCAGTGATACACCCGTCAAACTCGCGGGAGTTTGACGTTAGTTTCACCACTCCTGTGCAGATGGAGATCTTCCTGACCCTTTATGAGGTAGTTAAGAGGTCTGAACCGTGGAAGAGTTTCCGGGTAGTTCCGCTTTCGCGGCAGGAGGATACCAAGAACGTCACTGTATTGGTGCGGAACGAGTCCCTCCCCCCAGAGGATATTGCCACCTGGCTGGGGAGGTACGGGCAGCTCCAGACGCCCCTTAAAAAGAACCTGGACGAGCGCGGGATCTGGACGGGGGCATGGTTGGTCAGGATCCGGTTAAAGCGTGTAGGCAACAGCGTGGCGCACCTCCCGGGGAGCGCCTTCATCGGGAGGGACCGGATCCTGGCCTTCTACTCCGGCCAGCCCCGTCGCTGCTTTAAGTGTGGCAGTCCGGCCCACCTTAGTGCTGATTGTACCATGCCCCGTTGCGTCAGGTGCAACGGGTTTGGCCACTCCCCCGAGGGTTGCAGGCTTATTGTCTGCAACCTTTGTGGGGAGATGGGGCATCCCTACAGCCGCTGCCCTAGGGCCTATAGGGGAGATGCGGCTGGGGGGATCCCTCATCCACCCGGGGCACCCGCTGGGGACAGCGAGGCTCCAGGGGCGAGTCACCGGTCCCCTGGGGCTCGCGATACAGGGGGGCCGCCTCCTCAGGAGCAGAGGCCTCCTAGGGCCCCCAGGCGCAGGCGTGGGGAGCAGGACCCGGGTGCTGGGGACGCCAATGTGGCAGAACCAGCACCACCACCAGTACCGGAGGCGGGGGCCTCTGGGGCTGGCAGCGCCCAAGGGGCGCAGCCCAAAAAAAAGCAAGGAGCCAAAAAGGCTCCCCTTAAGAAAAAGCCCCCTGGGCCTCCTGATGTTTCTCCCCCTCCCACCCCATCCCGTTCCCCCCCCCCCCCCCCCCCCCCCCCCCCCCCCCCCCACCCCCCCCCCCCCCCCCCCCCCCCCCCCCCCCCCCCGTCCCCCGTCCCCGTTCTTCCGTTCCCACCCCTTCCCTTCCCCCCCCAGTTTCCCCTCGTCCCCATCCCACCCAAGTCCCCGGTCCTGCCCATTTGTCATCCGGGGAGCAGGACCGGATGGACACGTCCGGTTGTGGGAAGGGGACCAATAAGCGGACCAAGGGGTCCAGGAGCTCCCGGTCCGAGGATGAGGGAGGTGAAGAACTCCTGGACCCCGGGTGGACGAGGAAAATGTCCAAGAGGAAGCGTAAGCTGCGGGCGACGGTGGTCGCGGATAGCCCCCTGCCCCTTGGAAATAGGTACCAGTCCCTCTCGGATGACTCCGAAGGGGGACTGGATGAGTGAATGTAGTGCGAATGGTGTGTAGAGGGGCGTGCAATGCCAATTACTCTGATGGCGGTGCCCTCTCCAATCCGCCTTGCGACTATTAACGTCGCAAGTGTGAGGTCTACAGCGGCTCGCTTTGTGGCCTTCAATTTTCTCGGCCGGGTTGAGGCCGACATTTTATTTTTGCAAGAGACCTGGCTGGCATCTGTGGCAGAGATGCATCTAGCAAAGAGGGAGTGGAGGCACGGGCCCTCCCTCTGGTCTCTTGCGGCCGAGCCCTGTAGTGGAGTTGCGGTCCTTTTTAAAACTGGTTCGGTGACTTGCCGGCGAGTAATTGAGGTGGAGGTTGGTAGGTGCCTCGTGGTGGATGTTGTCGTGAGGGGGGAATTCCTCCGGCTGATCAATATCTACGGCCCTCAAACTAAGAGGGGGAGGAAGGAACTCCTTGCGGCACTGAAGCCTTACCTGTTCACGTCCCAGCGTGTGGTCTTTGGCGGTGACTTTAACACCGTCACCAGGTCAAAGGACCGGGCAGGTGCCACTGGCCCCCTGGGATATGATAGTATTTTTCTCAATAGCATAGCGAGGGAGGCCGGGTTGGTGGATGTGCACGTGCAGCACTTCCCCAACAGCACTGGTTTCACCTTTGCCCGAGGTAGTAGTAGGAGTAGAATAGATAGGTTTTTTTTGAAGGGGGACTCGTCCTTTGCGGCTCCTGAGCTGCAGGCGGTCGAGTTCTCCGACCACTATATGGTATCTGTTACTCTGAATGTGGCCGACAACCCCCAGAAGGGTCGGGGCCTGTGGCGCCTGAATGGGTCGCTGCTCGAGGACCCTGAAGTTAGGGAGGCCTTTGAGACCTTCTTCATGGAGCAAGCGGTGTTCCTGGAGAGCGGCTGCTCCCGCCAGGAATGGTGGGAAGTGGTGAAGAAAAGGTCGGAAGGCTTTTTCCGTAAGGTCTCAAGGCATCGGGCGATTTCCCGCTACCTGGCCTATCAGAGACTGAGAAGGCAATTAGATCGCCTGATCTCCTCTGGTGGCCCTCAGGAGCAGGTCTCAGAACTGAAGCGTCAGATGAAGGAGTGCCAGTACGACCGTCTCGCTTCCCTGGTCCTTGAAAGGGATTACGGGAAGTTCACCACCCCGGATCCCTACAAGAGCTGTGGTGAAGCGGTGAGTGAGAAGGTAGTGCACGGCCTGATTGATTCCTCAGGGTCTCTGGTACGGTCCAAATCAGGGATCCTGGGGGTCATCGGCGACCACTTTTCAGGCCTCCTTCGGAAGAGGCCTTTAGATCTGGGAAGAGCCGGGAGATACCTTGACGAGACTCCGCTTGAGGCGGGGTCCGATCTCCCTGACTCTTTGACAGAGTTGATCTCATTGGCTGAAGTCGAGCAGGCAATTGACTCATTGTCACCCAAGAAGTCGCCGGGGCCCGATGGGTTTCCGGCAGAGTTCTATAAAACCTTCAAGAGCCTCTTGGCTCCTCACTTGAGGGAGGTGTTCAATGAATGTTTGGCAGCTGGCCTGCTCCCTCCCTCAATGAGAAGGTCAGCCTTGATCCTGCTGTCAAAGGGGAAGGATCCGTCCCGGGTGGAGAATTGGCGTCCTATCGCCCTTCTCACCACGGATAGGAAGATTCTGGCGAAGATCCTTTTCTTGCGTATGTCTGCTGTCGCAGGCAGGTTGCTGTCTGTCTCTCAGCACTGCGCAGTTCCCGGCCGGAGCACTTTTGGTGCCGTCCTGAACGTCCGGGAGGCCGTGGAGAGGTGCAGGGCAACGGGGGATGGGCGGTATCTGCTGGCCCTGGATCAGGCGAAGGCCTTTGATCGGGTGGACCATAAGTACCTCTGGCTTCTTCTGGGGAGATACGGCCTGCCCGCTCAATTCATCAAATGGC
This sequence comes from Lithobates sylvaticus, assembly GCA_028564925.1. Lineage (NCBI taxonomy): Eukaryota > Metazoa > Chordata > Amphibia > Anura > Ranidae > Lithobates > Lithobates sylvaticus. The sequence goes on from CM053029.1 coordinate 267,468,546, forward strand.
TTAGAGTTTTGTACAGGGGGGCGGAGAGCTTCCCCCTTGTGAACGGTTGGGTGGGTCCCTCCTTTCCGGTGGACTCTGGTGTCAGGCAGGGTTGCCCACTGAGTCCCCTGCTCTACGTCTTTGCAGTAGATCCCTTCGTGAGGAGGCTTGACTGCGAGCGTGTGAGGGGGGTCACGGTGGGGCCCGGCAGTGGCTCGGTTTCTGCAGTTAAGGTAGTGGCTTACGCGGACGATGTCTCGGTGGTAGTGTCTAGCCGAGAGGAGGCCCTTTTTGTGGAAACACAGATTGGGGACTACTCCGAGGCGTCCAGTTCGTTGGTCAACTGGGACAAGAGTGAAGTTCTCTGGTTGGGGAAGGAGGGCGAGCAGTTCGCCCTCCCGGACGTGTTCCCCCGCCCCCAGCCAGAAATCAAGATCCTTGGCATAACATTCGGCCCGGGCGATTACCCGAAGCAAAACTGGGAGCGGCGGCTTGTGGGTGCCACCCGGAAAGTGAACGCCTGGAAAGGCTGGAAGCTGTCACTGAGGGAAAGGGTCAGCCTGGTGAAAACCTACCTGCTGCCGGAGTTCCTTTATGTCAGCTACGTGTGTCTTCTGCCGGAATCCCTCTATACACGGATCTACAGCCTGTTCTTCCTAATGTTGTGGGGTAACAGGTTGAATTTGATCAAGAGGGAGGTCACGTACCGACAGAGGAGGCATGGGGGATTGGACATGATCAATCCGATGGTGTTCTTCACCATCATCTTTGTGAAGTTCAATCTCCAACCCATTTTTATGGACATGCCAACTCTGTGGGAGCGGTCGTGCAAAGACTGGTTCCTTTTGTTCCTGAGTGGCTGGGAGGGAGGGGGGCGCCCAGGTGATCTTCGTAGATCCCATGGGTACCTTCCCTCCTACGTTCCAACAGCTTTGAAGGTACTGAGGCGGTGGCGGTTGACCGCTCTGGAGGTGGGCTCTCTGGGTCGGCGTGAGCTGTACTCGAGGGTCATGACTTCAGACGTGTTGAAACCACTCGTCTTAAGGGACTGCCCGGAGAGGGTCCTCGTGGAGGGGCTAGCTCTCCTGAATTCCAGGCGAATTCCCCTCAAGTTCTGGGATCTGGCATGGAGGGCGTTCCATGGACGACTCTATGTGAGATCCAACTTGAAATGCAGGAATCTTGAGGACAGGGGTTGTCCTCGTCCCGAGTGTGGGGGGGTACTGGAGACCATGGACCACTTTTTGGTCGAGTGCCCCTTCAACTTGGAGGTTCTTGAGGGGGTTGGCGATGCCATTGGCTATCCCCGCCTCCGGGCCCTGACTCTCCCGGAGAGGGTGTACGGCGACTTCAGAGTCCACAGGGGTTTTGAGTTGTCGTCACTGTTTTTAGTTAGTACAGTCTGTCTTTACTACACCTGGCACGCACGTTGTTTCCTGTCCATTAGGGGCAAAACCCTGTCCACGCATGAGGTGGTGGGAGGTGTGTATCGGGAGTTGGTGAAGGTGAGGGGTCTGGAGAGGGAGAGGGTTGGGGACGAGAGGTGTGCCCGGTTGTGGAGGGGCTTCTGCTTCCGGCCACCTTGAGGACTCTTTGATCCGTTCTCTTTCGGTGGTGGGTTCTGGCTATCCTTTCACCCCCCCGTAGGATTTTTATTTTATTTTTGTGAACAAGGTACGAGCACATTGCGCTCCTATTGCATTCCCGCCTACACGCGGGGTGTGGTGGGGGTGTATGTGTGCGGTGTGAATGTGCTAGTCTAGGGATGTGGTGTTCTTCTTTTTATGTTTTTGTGTTTTTATGTTTTCTATGCTTGTTGTACCAGATTTGTTTTGTTTGAGTTTGCCGTTTTTATGTTTTTCTTGTAAATTTGGAAGCAGTTCATAAATAAAAAAGATTTCCAAACACCACTTCCTCCACAGCTCTCTAGCGCCAGTCTCATGCGGTGGTTGAAACCGGAACTACACTCCAAGGAAGACAGGGATTTATTTTATTAATTATTAAAACTGCTGCAGATAAACATACATACATACATTAAAAAAAACAATACATAAAGAAAAATAGCCACACTCAGGCTCAAAAGAAAACTGGAAAGGGGCCCTCTCATACGGCCGGCCTGGTCACTAGGGACACTAAGACTATTTACATTATATACATTATACAAACCTATACAACTATATACAACCCATGGACCCACCACCCCCACCCGCTACACACACCACCACCCCTACACTCTAACCTAACCCCCACACCAACTACACACCAACACACTACACTATACACCCAAATGCAGAAGGCAGTACAGTATGCAGTGGAGCGGGACGCCCTCTGTTCACAAAAACAAAAACAAAAAGGGCCCTACGGGGGGTGCAGGACAGGAAGAACCACCACCTCAGGAGAGAGGGCCGGGGGATCCTCAAGGAGGCCTGAAGGAGAAACCCCTCCATAACCTAGCACTCCTCTCCATCCCAACCCTCTCCTCTTCAAGATGCCTCACCTTCACCAGTTCCCGAAAGATACCACCCACCACCTCATGCACGGGCAGGCTTTTGTCCCTAGTGGTCACTAAACACCGAGCGTGCCAAGTGTAATAGAGGCAAACTGTACTAACTAAAAACAGTGATGACAAATCAAACCCACTGCGTACCCTAAAGTCACCATACACCCGCTCCGAAAAGGCCAGGGCCTGGAGGTGGGGATAGCCTATGGCATCCCCAACCCCCGCCAGAACCTCCGAGTTGAAAGGGCACTCGACCAAGAAGTGGTCCATGGTCTCGAGCACCCCACCACACTCTGGGCGAGGACAACCTCTGTCATCTAGGTTCCGATTTTTCAAGTTCGCCCTGACGTATAGGCGTCCATGGAACGCCCTCCACGCCAGGTCCCAGAACTTTGCCGGAATTCTCGCGGAATTCAAGAGGGCTAACCCCTCCCTGAGGACCCTGTCCGGGCAGTCCCTTAAAGCCAGTGGTCTCAAAAAGTCCGAGGCCATGACCCTTGAGTACAACTCACGTCGACCCAAGGAGCCCACCTCAAGGGCAGTTATCCTCCACTGCCTTAGTACTTTTAGCGCTGTTGGAACATAGGGCGGGAGGTACCCATGGGACCTACGAAGGTCACCTGGACGCCCCCCTCCCTCCCAGCTACCCAAGAACAGCAAAAACCAGCTCTTACATGAACGCTCCCACAGAAGAGGCACATCCACAAAGATGGACCGCAAGTTGAATTTCACAAACACAGTAGTGAAAAACACCACTGGGTTGATCATGTCCAAACCGCCATGCCTCCTCTGCCGGTACGTGACCTCTCTCTTGATCAAATTCATTCTGTTTCCCCACAAAAGTAGAAAAAACAGACTGTAGATCCGCGTATAGAGAGACGCCGGCAACAGACAGACGTAGCTGACATACAGAAACTCAGGCAACAGATAAGTCTTGATCAGGCTTACCCTTTCCCGAAGGGACAGTTTCCAGCCCTTCCAAGCATTCACCTTCCGAGTGGCACCCACTAGCCTGCGCTCCCAGTTCAGTTTGGGATAGTCATCCAGGCCAAAATGGATGCCTAAGATCTTTACCTCTGGCTGGGGGCTGGGGAACACGTCCGGAAGGGCGAATTGCTCGCCCTCCTTCCCCATCCAGAGAACCTCACTCTTATCCCAGTTGACAAGCGAACCCGACGCCTCGGAGTAGCCCCCAATCTGTGTTTCCACAAACTGGGCCTCCTCTCGGCTAGACACCACTACCGAAACGTCATCCGCATAGGCCACTACCCTCACTGCCAGACCTGAACCACTGCAGGGCTCCACCGGTACCCCCCCCAGACGCTCGCAGTCAAGCCTTCTCACAAAGGGGTCTACTGCAAAGACGTAGAGCAGGGGACTTAGTGGGCAACCCTGCCTGACCCCAGATCCCACAGGAAAGGAGGGACCCACCCAACCGTTGACAAGAGGGAAGCTCACCGCCCTCCTATACAAAGTCTGGAGCCAAATGATGAACTGGGCGGGCAAACCGTACCGCCTCAGCAGAAGCCACAGGTACTCGTGGTTCACCCGATCAAAGGCCTTCGCCTGATCTAATGCCAGCAGATACCTCCCGTCGCCCGTTGCCCTGCACCTTTCCACAGCCTCCCGGACGCTCAGGACAGCACCAAAGGTACTACGGCCGGAAACTGCGCAGTGCTGGGACGCGGAAAGTAACTTGTCCGCTACTGTGGACATACGCCAGAACAAGATCTTTGCCAGTATCTTTCTATCCGTGGTGAGGAGGGCAATAGGGCGCCAATTCTCCACCACGGACGGATCTTTGCCCTTTGACAAGAGGATCAAGGCCGACCTTCTCATCGAGGGAGGGAGCAGGCCCATAGCCAAACATTCATTGAACACCTCCCTCAGATGAGGAGCCAAAAGGCTCTTAAAGGCTTTGTAAAACTCCGCCGTGAGCCCATCAGGCCCGGGTGACTTTTTCAGCGACAGAGAATCGATGGCCCGCTCTACCTCGGCCACCGAGATCAACCCCGTCAAAGAGCCGGAGAGGTCAGGCTCCACATCAAGTGGAGTCTCATCAAGAAAGGCCCTGGCCTTCTCCAGATCCAAAGGCTTCCTCTGGAGGATGTCTGAAAAGTGAGCTCTGACGACCCCCAGGATCCCTGACCTGGACCGCACCAGAGACCCAGAGGAATCCTTCAGTCCATGTATGACCTTCCCACTCACCGCATCCCCACAGTTCCTATAGGGATCCGGGGAGATAAATTTCCCATAATCCCTCTCAAGGACCAGGGAGGCGAGACGGTCATACTGACATTCCTTCATCCGAAGCTTCAGATTGGATATCTGCTCTTGGGGCCCACCAGAGGAGACCAGGCGGTCCAGCTGCCTACGCAACCTCTGGTAAGCCCAGTACCTGGAAACAGCCCGGTACCTAGAGACCCTACGAAAGAAACCCTCAGATCTCTTCTTCACCACCTCCCACCATTCCTGGCGAGGGCAGCCGCTCTCAAGGAGCGTGGTTTGATCCGTAAAAAAGGCCTCATAGGCTTCCCTGACCTCAGGGTCCTCAAGTAGCGTCCCATTCAGGCGCCACAAGCCCCGACCTCTCTGGGGGGTGTCGGCAACATTCAGGGTAACAGATACCATACAGTGATCGGAGAACTCCACCGCCTGCAGCCCTGGGGCCGCGAAGGAAGAGTCCCCCTTTAAAAAAAACCTATCTATCCTACTCCTACTGCTACCTCGGGCGAATGTGAAACCCGTGAGGTTGGGGAAGTGCCGGATATGCACATCCACCAACCCAGCCTCCCTTACTACACTATTCAAAAAAATGCTATCGTATCCCAGAGGGGCTGAGGCACCTGCCCGGTCCTCTGACCTGGTGACCATGTTGAAGTCACCGCCAAAGACCACCTGCTGGGACGTGAACAGGTATGGTTTAACCGCCGCAAGGAGGCTCTTCCTCTCCCCCCTGCTCTGGGGCCCATAGAAGTTAATGAGCCTGAGGAATTGCCCCCTCACGACGGCGTCCACCACCAGGCATCTACCAATCTCCACCTCAATAACCCGTCGGCAAGCCACCGGGCCGGTCTTAAAAAGGACCGCAACTCCACTGCAGGGCTCAGCCGCAAGAGACCAGAGGGAGGGCCCGCACCTCCACTCCCTCTTTGCTAGATGCATCTCTGCCACAGATGCCAGCCAGGTCTCCTGCAAAAATAAAATGTCAGCTTCAACACGGCTGAGAAAATCGAAGGCTGCAAAACGAGCCGCCGCAGATCGCACGCTTGCGACATTAATCGTCGCAAGGCGAATTGGAGAGGGTACCGCCATCCTTTGAGATTGGACCGTACTCTCTTCTGCACGCTAACCATAACCTATACACCCTGGTCCTCTTCGGAATCCGAAGAAAGGACCACAAACCTCCTACTTATTGCTAATGGGCCGGGACCACCAACCACCGCTTTACCCGCAGCAGACCGAGAACCCGACCCCACAGTCTGCCCACCAATCTTCCTTTTTCTTTTATTTTTAGCTTTTTCCCACCCACCTCCAACCATCGGAGGATCCTCATCCCTATCCTCCTCTGACTGTCCACTTGAAGCGTACCGCTTCTGGGGACCCCTAACTGGACCTGAAGTATCCATATCCTGTTCTTCTTCAGAATCAGGATCTGGATCTACAGGGGGACAAGGGGAGGGGGGGGCAGGGGAAAGAAGGGGGGGAGGGGGAGGGGGAGGACGGGAAGGACGGGAAGGGGAAGGTGACACAGGAGGGAGCGGGGAAGGAATCTCACCCGGGGGAGGGGGGGGAGGAGCAGTGGGCCTCTTGGGAGGCGGCTTGGCCCGCACCCCCCCAGATCTCTTCGAGCTACTAGACCCATGAGCCATACCAGAGACCGTAGGGGCCAGACCAGCCGCCCCCAAGGTGTCACCCGACCCAACCGAAGGAGCGGCCTGGTCATCTCCACCGCCCCTCTTCCTACGGCCCTCCTGCTTCTGTCTCTGAGGAAGAGGGTCCCCAGAGCCACAGGCTCCTGGACCAGCCTCAGCGCCTCCAGGCGCAGGGTCACCCCCCCCCCGAAGCACCACCACCCGGACCCCTCTCCCCTTCAGGCATATGACCTCTGAAGGCCTTGGGGCACCTACTAAATGGGTGCCCCATTTCCCCGCATAGATTGCAGCGAATCAGTCTGCAGGTGTCAGCAGAATGGCCAAACCCGCTACATCTAGCACATCTCATTACAGTGCACTCCGCACTTAGGTGCGTAGGGCATCCACATTTAAAACAACGACGGGGTTGGCCGGGATAGAAGACCAGGATCCGATCTCTACCTATAAAGGCACTTCCGGGCACATGGGCCATGGTGTTACCGGCCCTTCTGAGTCGGATCCTGGTCGTCCAAGCCCCGGTCCAAATCCCGCGCTCATCCAAAGATTTCTTCATTGGGCTCTGAAGCTCCCCAAACCTCCCCAACCACGTCTGTATATCTTCCGGCGGGAGCGACTCATTCCTCACTAAAATAGTTAAGGTCTTGACCTCCTCCTGACGGGAGATAGGGATTATCCTAAAATTCTTCCAGGGGTCATTCTTTTTCAGGATCTCATAAAGGACAAAAAACAACTCCATCTGGACCAAAGATGTGAAACTCACATCAAATTCTTTTGATCCAGCTGGGTGAATGATGGCAAAAAGATCTGCCACCTTATACCCCATAGCCAGGACCCAGTCCACGACTTGCCCTCTGCTAGGGCACTGACCAGGACTATCCCATCTCAACTGGACAACATTTCGCCTCCTCCGCTCTGGACTCCCCGTACCCCGGGACCACGGGTTCGCCCCCTGGAACTGGTCCGAGGGGGGAACCCGAAAGTTCCGGGCGCCAAACTGGCCGTACAGGGGGGCCAGAGGGACGCTGGAGCCTGCAACATTAGCATAAGATCTCCCTTGCTTAAGGGCAGAGAGAAGCTCCGCCTCTTGATCAGCACCCAGCTGTCGCACCGGGGTCGGGACAGTGGGAGGAGCCCCCTCCACAGGGATCCCCCCTTCCCCTACCACACTGGATCGAGCACCCCCTCCCCCCTCCCCATGGGCCTGAGGACACCCCTCCACCCCCCCTCGGGGTTGGGAGCCCCCCCCTACAGAAGCCTGCTTTTCCCTGACAACCGGAGATGGCTGGGGGACAGGGACTTCCCCCCCCAACCCAGGATCTTCACCAAGCAGCAACCCTAATTGGCTCCCAGCCAAGCTGCCCCATTCTGTCCCCATTGCACTTCCCACCTCAGCATAAGCCCCCACAGAGTCTACCAAGGGGTTCTCCTGGCTATCCTCCTGCTGGGAATCCTCAAGGGACCTGATATATGCCAGAGCAGGACAGTCAGTTTTTAGCTCCCCCGCAGCTGAATCAGCCCATGATCGCGGCTGAGCCGCACATACACCATTCTGACCTGTATCCTCCCCATCAGACATCCCATCATCAATAACTATTCTGGACTCCAGCTGTAGACCGGAAGCATCGGGGGGCGCCACACAGGAAACGCTGGGGGCAACCACTTCCGGCCGTGCGTCCCCGGTCTCCCGAAGCCCCGCCCCCTGACCCGAAGCCCCGCCCCCCACATTGTCCGCGGCAAATGGGGCTGCCGATGCCACTGAACCGTGCGGAGCCCGAGCACCACTCCCCTCATAGGAAGATGGCGGCCCGAGCCCCACGTCTCCCACCAGTACTTGTTCCATAGCCTCAGTGGGCCGTACAGGCACGGAGGTCTTAGGTCCACTTGATAAAAGTTTACCTTCCACACACGCAGCAGAGGCCGCCATTTTGGCGCAAGCGGGATTCCCCGCTGCTGCACCGTCAGTTTTAAGAGTCTTTTTCCTTTTGGACTTTCCTTCCACCTTTCCTTTGGCCGATAGTCCCGCCAACTGAACCACAGGGTTTGGCTGCTTACTGCTCCCACTTGCCACACATCCCACCTGTCCCGTCCCAGCATCATCGGGTGCCCTACCCGAGTCCGCACCTAGACCAGCCTCTCTCACAGGCTGGCCTGCGGCAGATTCCCGGGGACCCTCCGCTGGGACACCTGGGACTCCTGGGGATACACTCACACCCTGCGGGGCTGCAGCTGCACCATCCATCCCTTCACCACAGTCCACATTCCTAGGTTCAGGGGCTGTCTGGGAGCCCTCCCCCTGAGTAGACTGCTGGCGGGTTCGCCGCCTTGCGGCCTGGCTTCCCTCCTCATTAGCCCTTCTCAGGTCCCGGCGGATCTCCATCAGAAACTCCTGCTCCTCCCGACCACGCTCACATAGCCCTGTCAGCAACTCACCAAGGTCTCTGCAGTACGTTTTCAAAGCTTCAATGGCTTCTCTGAAGTCACCTCTTTTCGCGCTGCTTGTCTTATCTCTTCTATTCCGCAGATTTGTCAGAATCTGCATGCGTGCACAGAAAGCCAAGGCTGCCTTCTGTATCAAATCCTTGATCCTCTCTCTCCGCTTCAGGGTTTTAGCATTGTTTTCCCCTGGCTGGGTTCTTGTCCAGTCTGACAATTGAAATTGCGTGCCAAGAAACAACCTCTCCTCCCTGGAGAGGTCCCTCACTCCAGGGAATGACTGCTCACTACTGGCCCGGGAAGGCCTCCCTGAGCCTGGGCTTGCAGAAGCCATGACACCTCCTCCCTCCTCCACAGCACTGCAGGAAGCCCCAAACACCACTTCCTCCACAGCTCTCTAGCGCCAGTCTCATGCGGTGGTTGAAACCGGAACTACACTCCAAGGAAGACAGGGGAGGCTGTGTGTGGTGTTGCTCTGCTGCTGCTGCAGAGATCCAGGAGGAGGAGGGATGGCGTCCCTGAGCCCAGGGCCCTCCACTCGGTCTGGGAGCACTCCAAGCCCGGCTGGGCTCAAGAGTCTCACCAGGGAGGAACGGTTGTTCCTCCAGACACAATTTGACATCTTGGATTGGACCAGAGCCCAGCCGGGTGAGGACGGTCCTAGGCTGAAGGCGAGAAGGGTCCGGGTGAAGGGGCTCATCCTGAGGGCCGCCCAAGTCTATGTCGTCAAGGCCGGGAAGCTGGGGGAGGTCCGGAACCAGCGGGACAGATCCTCCAGCTCCCGGCGGAGGGAGACGAAGGCGGCCTTCGAGACCCTTAGATCCCAGTGCCGGGACCTGTGGGACCTCCTGGTCGGCCTATGCGACCGTGGTGCAGACGAGCAGGGATTCCTCCAGGAGGTTAGGCGGATGGTCACCAGAGCCAACCAGGAGGGATCCCAGGCGGCCAGGAGGGGTGCGTTATCCCATACCCAGGTCCCGGCACGGACCCTGGAGGAGGATGCAGTGGCAGCAGTGGCAGAGGCAGCGGTGGCGGAGGCAGCAGTGGCGGAGGCAGCGGTGGCGGTGGAGGCGGTGGAAGCGGTGCCCCAGCAAGACCTGGGAGCTGAAGCCCCCGTGGCCGTGAGTGCAGAGGGTCCCCGGGAGGAGCTTGTGGCCCCCCAACCACAGGTAGGGGCCCGGGCTAGCCCGGGTAGGGTACCCGATGACGCACTGAGAGGCCCGGGGGTGGAGGTGACCCCCCCGCAGGTGGCAGTGGCGGCAGAGGCGGTAGTGGCGGCAGAGGCGGCAGTGACGGCAGCGGTGGCGGCAGAGGCGGCAGCGGTGACGGCGACAGTGGCAGGCAAGGCCAGTGCCAGGGTAGCCCCCCCAATGAAGCCCACCTATGCACAGAAGGCCGCGCGGGTGGCGGCAGCCAAGATGGCGGCCCCCGCTGCGGCCGCGTGTGTGGTGGAGGGGGGGCGGAGCCTGGCTGCAGATGGACTGGCAGCCCCCGGAGTGACGGACACAGCCTGTGAGGCCGGGGACTGTGGGGAGAGCGTGGGGACTGTTGGGGTGAGTGGGGCAGTGGCTGCCTCAAAGGGGGCACCACTGCCCGCTGTTGGGGGGCTGGGGGAGGGCTCAATGCCGGTGGGGGGTCGCCGGGTGGATGGAGGGGCCGGGGGGGGCGTGGCCAGCGGCCGGGAGGCGGCTCCCGGCGGGCCGTCATCGGGGGGCGTGGCCAGCGGAAAAGGGGGCGTGGCCTCCGCGGGAAGCGGCCGCGTGTCCCCCGTGCAGGGATCTACAGCCAGTGACCCCGGCCTCTCTGCCACTTCCGGCCCGGGGGACTCCCCATTGGTGGCAGGGCAGGTGGAGGAGGACCAGGGGGAACCTATGGAGGAGGGAGGTGTCCTCCTGTGTGACATGGAGTGGGGGGAGGCGGAGATGGGGGATTTGAAGGCGGACTGCCCGGCGCTGGCCTTTATAAGGCAGTTGGAGGGCTCGCAGCCGGGTGGTCCGCCTGAGGATGCCACCGGTGGCAGGGGGGATGGAGATGTGGCGGAGACGGGAGCTCAGGGCCAGGCGGGTGAGCCCGCTGGTGACACCCCAGCACCCGTGGGCGATCAGGGTGCGAGCTCCCCTCCTCCCTCCTCCCCGGTGGTGAGGGCGAGGGAGCCCCGCCCAGTGGGGGCTTCGGTGGGTGGGGCTTCAGCGGGTGGGGGTGGGGCTGCCCCAGGGGGGGCACCGGTTCCTGAGGGGGCAGTGGGTGCGGAGGGTCCCCCTCCCCCCTCTCCCTCGGCTGCGCCGGGAGGCCTCTTTGGTGTGGCAGAGGAGGCGGCCCTCCTGGACGCCCTCAAGCGTACCAGGTCCTTCGCCCAGGTGGCTGGGTCCAGCGTCCCTCTGGGCCACCTGTATGGGCAGTTTGGGGCCCAGAATTTCCGGGCCCCGCCCGCTGAGCAGCCTCAGGGTGCTCAGTCCTGGCAACGGGGTACAGGGGGTCCGGAGAGGAAGCGACGCAACGTGGTACAGCTCAGATGGGACGGTTCTGGGTCATGTCCCAGCAGGGGTCAGGTCATCGACTACCTGCTGGGCATGCACTTTAAAGTTGCGGACTTGTTTGCGGTGATACATCCCGCAAACTCTAACGAGTTTGATGTCAGTTTCGTGACTCCTGTCACAATGGAGCGCTTCCTGACTCTTTACGAGCTGGTGAAGAGGGCAGATCCGTGGAAGGGCTTCAGAGTGTTTCCGCTGTCGCGGCAGGAGGAGATAAAGAATATCACCGTACTCGTGAGGAACGAGTCCCTCCCCCCCGAGGACATTATGACTTGGTTGGGGAGGTATGGACAGCTCCTGTCCGGGCTTCGTAAGAACTTGGACGAGCGCGGGGTATGGACGGGGGCTTGGTTGGCCAGGATCCGCTTGAGGCGCGTCAGCAACACCGTTGCGCACCTGCCCGGTAGCGCATTTATCGGGCGGGACAGGATCCTGGTCTTCTACCCCGGCCAGCCCCGCCGCTGCTTTAAGTGCGGCAGTCCTTCCCATCTGAGCGCGGATTGCACCATGCCGCGTTGCGTCCGGTGCAACGGCTTTGGGCACTCCCCCGAAGGGTGCAGACTTATTGTCTGCAACCTTTGTGGGGAGTTGGGTCACCCCTTTAGCCGATGCCCCAAGGCCTTCAGGGGGCAGGAGGCGGGGGGTGCTCCCGACCCGGCCGGGGCACGCGCTGGGGCCGGTCATGCCCCGGGGGCGGCTGCTGACGCCCCTGGGGCCCAGGGCGAAGAGGGGTCGCGTCCTCAGAGGCCTCCCAGGCGTAGTCGTGGTGAGACGGGTCCAGAGGGGGATGGGGGTGGGAGTAGGGGTGGTGCTGGTCCTCCAGGACCAGCTAGTGAGGACCAGGGGGCTGCAGGGCCTAGTGGGGCCCCCAAGACATCTGGGGCCCCGAAGCCCAAAGCCAAGAAGCCCCCTGATAGGGCCCATCCCGTTTACCCCCCTCCCCCAGTCATTCCCCTTAGGGACAAGAAGCCCCCTCCCCCCCGCCCCCCCCCCCCCCCCCGCCTTTCCTCTCCTCCCCCCTCCTCCTCCCCTCCCCATCCTCCTCCCTCCTCCCCTTCCTGTCCCCCCCCTTCTTCTCCCACCCTCCCCCGTCCCGTATCCCCTTCTCCCCCCCCTGCACACACCACACACCCCGGTCCTTCAGAGGCGGTCCCCATGGACCTGTCTGGACCGGGGAGGAAGAGGCAGGCCAAGGATGCTGTCAGCGGCCGGTCGGAGGATGAAGATGGGTTCCCTCCTGGCGGCTGGCAGCTCCAGCAAAAAAAGAAGGGCAGGAAGAAGAAGAAAGTCCCAGTGCGGGTGGGTACGGGTGGCTCTCGGCCAGGGCCGAGTCATGGGGTTGAGGGAGGGATTGGGGAGTGGAGCCACTTTGGGATCCTATCCTCGGAGGATTCCGAGGGGGATCCGGGTGTTTGAGAATGAATGGTATGTAGAGGGGAGTGCAATGCCAATTACTTAAATGGCTGTACCCGCTCCAATCCGCCTTGCGACTATTAATGTCGCAAGTGTGCGTTCTACAGCGGCTCGCTATGCGGCCTTCAGTTTTTTCGGCCAGATTGAGGTCGACATTTTATTTTTGCAAGAGACCTGGCTGGCATCTGTGGCAGAGATGCACCTAGCGAAGAGAGAGTGGAGGCACGGGCCCTCTCTCTGGTCTCTTGCGGCCGAGCCCTGTAGTGGAGTCGCGGTCCTTTTTAAGACCGGCCCGGTGGCTTGCCGGCGAGTAATTGAAGTGGAGATCGGCAGGTGTCTCGTGGTGGACGTCGTCGTGAGGGGGGAATTCCTCCGGCTGATTAACATCTACGGCCCTCAGTCAAAGAGGGGGAGGAAGGAACTCCTTGCGGCACTGAAGCCTTACTTGTTCACGTCCCAGCGTGTGGTCTTTGGCGGTGACTTTAACACCGTCACCAGGTCAAAGGACCGGGCAGGTGCCACTGGCCCCCTGGGATACGATAGCAACTTTTTGAATAGCATAGCGAGGGAGGCCGGGTTGGTGGATGTGCACGTGCAGCACCTCCCCAACAGCACTGGTTTCACTTATGCCCGAGGTAGTTGTAGGAGTAGGATAGACAGGTTTTTTTTGAAGGGGGACTCGTCCTTTACGGCTCCTGAGCTGTCTGCGGTCGAGTTCTCCGATCACTGTATGGTGTCTGTCACTCTGAATGTTGCCGACAACCCCCAGAAGGGTCGAGGCCTGTGGCGCCTGAATGGGTCGCTGCTCGAGGACCCTGAAGTCAGGGAGGCCTTTGAGACCTTCTTCACGGAACAAACAGCGTTCCTGGAGAGCGGCTGCCCCCGCCAGGAATGGTGGGAGGTGGTTAAGAAAAGGTCGGAAGACTTTTTCCGTAGGATCTCGAGGCACCGGGCAGCTTCCCGCTACCTGGCCTATCAGAGGTTGAGAAGGCAATTGGATCGCCTGGTCTCCTCTGGTGGCCCTCAGGAGCAGGTCTCAGAGCTGAAGCGTCAGATGAAGGAGTGCCAGTACGACCGTCTCGCTTCCCTGGTCCTTGAGAGGGATTACGGGAAATTCACCACCCCGGATCCCTACAAGAGCTGTGGTGAAGCGGTGAGTGAGAAGGTGGTACATGGCCTGATTGACTCCTCGGGGTCTCTGGTCCGGTCCAGATCGGGGATCCTGGGGGTCATCGGAGCCCACTTTTCCGGTATCCTTCGGAAGAGGCCTTTGGACCTGGGGAGAGCCAGGAGATATCTTGATGAGACCCCGTTGGGGGCGGGGTCCGATCTCCCTGACTCTTTGACAGAGTTGATCTCGACGGCTGAAGTTGAGCAGGCGATTGATTCTTTGTCACCTAAGAAGTCGCCGGGGCCTGATGGGCTCACGGCCGAGTTCTATAAAACCTTCAAGAGCCTCTTGGCTCCTCACTTGAGGGAAGTGTTCAACGAGTGTTTGGCGGTAGGTCTGCTCCCTCCCTCAATGAGAAGGTCAGCCCTGATCCTGCTGTCAAAGGGGAAGGATCCGTCCCGGGTGGAGAATTGGCGTCCTATCGCCCTTCTCACCACGGATAGGAAGATCCTGGCGAAGATCCTGTTCTTGCGTATGTCTGCTGTCGCAGACAAGTTACTGTCCACCTCTCAGCACTGTGCAATTTCCGGCCGGAGCACTTTTAGTGCCGTCCTGAACGTCCGGGAGGCCGTGGAAAGGTGCAGGGCAACGGGAGAGGGACGGTATCTGCTGGCCCTGGATCAGGCTAAGGCTTTTGATCGGGTAGACCACGAGTACCTCTGGCTTCTCCTGGGGAAATACGGCCTGCCCGCTCGATTTATCAATTGGCTGAAGGTTTTGTACAGGGGGGCGGAGAGCTTCCCCCTTGTGAACGGTTGGGTGGGTCCTTCCTTTTCGGTGGACTCTGGTGTCAGGCAGGGCTGTCCTCTGAGTCCCCTGCTCTACGTCTTTGCGGTCGACCCCTTCGTGAGGAGGCTAGACTGCGAGCGTGTGAGGGGGGTCGCGGTGGCGCCCGGCAGTGGCCCGGTTTTTGCGGTTAAGGTGGTGGCCTACGCGGACGACGTCTCGGTGGTGGTGTCTAGCCGAGAGGAGGCCCGGTTTGTGGAAACGCAGATCGGGGACTACTCCGAGGCGTCCAGTTCGTTGGTCAACTGGGACAAGAGCGAAGTTCTCTGGTTGGGGAAGGAGGGTGAGCAGTTCGCCCTCCCGGACGTGTTCCCCCGCCCCCAGCCAGAAGTTAAGATCCTCGGCATCACATTTGGCCCGGGTGACTACCCGAAGCAAAACTGGGAGCGGCGGCTTGTGGGTGCCACCCGGAAAGTCAACGCCTGGAAAGGCTGGAAGCTGTCACTGAGGGAAAGGGTTAGCCTGGTGAAAACCTACCTGCTGCCGGAGTTCCTCTATGTCAGCTACGTGTGTCTTCTGCCAGAATCGCTCTATACGCGGATCTACAGCCTGTTTTTCCTACTGTTGTGGGGCAACAGGCTGAATTTGATCAAGAGGGAGGTCACGTACCGGCAGAGGAGGGATGGGGGATTGGACATGATCAATCCGATGGTGTTTTTCACCATCATTTTTGTGAAGTTCAATCTTCAATCCATTTTTGTGGACGTCCCGACTCTGTGGGAGCGTTCATGCAAGGACTGGTTCCTCCTGTTCTTGGGTGGCTGGGAGGGAGGTGGGCGCCCTGGTGATCTTCGCAGATCCCATGAGTACCTACCCTCCTACGTTCCGACAGCCTTAAAGGTGCTGAGGCGGTGGCGGATAACTGCTCTGGAGGTGGGCTCCTTGGGTCGGCGAGAGCTGTACTCAAGGGTCATGACTTCGGACGTTCTGAAGCCACTGGCCTTGCGGGATTGCCCGGAGAGGGTCCTCGTGGAGGGGTTAGCTCTCCTGAATTCCAAGAGAATTCCCCTCAAGTTTTGGGATCTTGCGTGGAGGGCGTTCCACGGACGGCTTTACGTGAGATCCAACTTGAAGTGCAGGAACCTAGCGGACAGAGGCTGTCCTCGTCCCGAGTGCGGGGGGGTGCTGGAGACCATGGACCATTTTCTGGTCGAGTGCCCCTTTAACTCGGAGGTTCTTGAGGGGGTGGGGGATGCCATCGGCTATCCCCGCCTCCGGGCCTTGACCGTTCCGGAGAGGGTGTACGGCAACTTCAGAGTCCACAGGGGTTTTGATTTGTCGTCACTGTATTTAGTTAGCGTAGTCTGCCTTTACTACACTTGGCACGCGCGGTGTCTCCTGTCCACTAGGGACAAAACCCTGTCCGTGCATGAGGTGGTGGGTGACGTATATCACGAGCTGGTGAAGGTAAGGCGTCTAGAGGGGGAGAGGGTTGGGGACGAGAGGTGTGCCCGGCTGTGGCGGGGTTTCCACTTCCGGCCACCTTAAGGACTCTTCCGGGCCTCTTCCTTTCGGTGATGGGTCCTGGCTGTCCTTTACCCCCCCGTAGGGTTTTTGTTTTATTTTTGTGAGCAAGTGCGAGCACATTGCGCTCCAATTGCGCTCCCGCCTGCATACGATGCGCATGGTGGGGGCGTGTATGTGTTCGTGCGTGTGGTATGATTGTTGGTATGAATGAAGTGGCTCACTTTTAATGGGGGACCCTGATGAGGGGCGGCCGTAGGGAGTCCTGTCGATCGAGGCTCCGGGGGCCAACCCGAGGGATGTCTCCCATTCCTTCTTCTTCCTGCCCTAGGCCTGCCTCGTAGGATTGTGTGCAGGGACCCCCGCAGGTCTTCTCGGGGGTCAGCACGGCGAGGCCAGCGGTGCACAGTGTTATGTTTGTGTTTGAGTGTGTTTATTGTGTTGAGTTTGATTAATGTTATGTTTACCGAAGTTATGGTATGTTTTATTTTCATTTTCTGTATGTCATGTTTATGTTTGGAAGCTGTTTTAATTTTAATAAAAAACCTCCAAACACCACTTCCTCCACAGCTCTCTAGCGCCAGTCTCATGCGGTGGTTGAAACCGGAACTACACTCCAAGGAAGACAGGGGAGGCTGTGTGTGGTGTTGCTCTGCTGCTGCTGCAGAGATCCAGGAGGAGGAGGGATGGCGTCCCTGAGCCCAGGGCCCTCCACTCGGTCTGGGAGCACTCCAAGCCCGGCTGGGCTCAAGAGTCTCACCAGGGAGGAACGGTTGTTCCTCCAGACACAATTTGACATCTTGGATTGGACCAGAGCCCAGCCGGGTGAGGACGGTCCTAGGCTGAAGGCGAGAAGGGGCCGGGTGAAGGGGCTCATCCTGAGGGCCGCCCAAGTCTATGTCGTCAAGGCCGGGAAGCTGGGGGAGGTCCGGAACCAGCGGGACAGATCCTCCAGCTCCCGGCGGAGGGAGACGAAGGCGGCCTTCGAGACCCTTAGATCCCAGTGCCGGGACCTGTGGGACCTCCTGGTCGGCCTATGCGACCGTGGTGCAGACGAGCAGGGATTCCTCCAGGAGGTTAGGCGGATGGTCACCAGAGCCAACCAGGAGGGATCCCAGGCGGCCAGGAGGGGTGCGTTATCCCATACCCAGGTCCCGGCACGGACCCTGGAGGAGGATGCAGTGGCAGCAGTGGCAGAGGCAGCGGTGGCGGAGGCAGCGGTGGCGGAGGCAGCGGTGGCGGTGGAGGCGGTGGAAGCGGTGCCCCAGCAAGACCTGGGAGCTGAAGCCCCTGTGGCTGTGAGCGCGGAGGGTCCCCGGGAGGAGCCTGAGGTCCCCCAACCACAGGTAGGGGCCCGGGCTAGCCCGGGTAGGGTACCTGATGATGCGCTGATAGGCCCGGGGGTGGAGGTGACCCCCCCGCAGGTGGCAGTGGCGGCAGAGGCGGTAGTGGCGGCAGAGGTGCAGTGGCGGCGGCGGTGGCGGCAGAGGCGGCAGCGGTGACGGCGACAGTGGCAGGCAAGGCCAGTGCCAGGGTAGCCCCCCCAATGAAGCCCACCTATGCACAGAAGGCCGCGCGGGTGGCGGCAGCCAAGATGGCGGCCCCCGCTGCGGCCGCGTGTGTGGTGGAGGGGGGGCGGAGCCTGGCTGCAGATGGACTGGCAGCCCCCGGAACATTGGACACAGCCTGTGAGGCCGGGGACTGTGGGGGGAGCGTGGGGACTGTTGGGGTGAGTGGGGCAGTGGCTGCCTCAAAGGGGGCACCACTGCCCGTTGTTGGGGGGCTGGGGGAGGGCTCAATGCCGGTGGGGGGTCGCCGGGTGGATGGAGGGGCCGGGGGGGGCGTGGCCAGCGGCCGGGAGGCGGCTCCCGGCGGGCCGTCATCGGGGGGCGTGGCCAGCGGCCGGGGGGGGCGTGGCCAGCGGCCGCGCGTCATCGGGGGGCGTGGCCTCCGCGGGAAGCGGCCGCGTGTCCCCCGTGCAGGGATCTGTGACCAGTGACCCCGGCCTCTCTGCCACTTCCGGCCCGGGGGACTCCCCATTGGTGGCAGGGCAGGTGGAGGAGGACCAGGGGGAGCCCATGGAGGAGGGGGGCATCCTCCTGTGTGATGTTGAGTGGGGGGAGGCGGAGATGGGGGATTTGAAGGCGGACTGCCCGGCGCTGGCCTTTATAAGGCAGTTGGAGGGCTCACAGCCGGGTGGTCCGCCTGAGGATGCCACCGGTGGCAGGGGGGATGGAGATGTGGCGGAGACGGGAGCTCAGGGCCAGGCGGGTGAGCCCGCTGGTGACACCCCAGCACCCGTGGGCGATCAGGGTGCGAGCTCCCCTCCTCCCTCCTCCCCGGTGGTGAGGGCGAGGGAGCCCCGCCCAGTGGGGGCTTCGGTGGGTGGGGCTTCAGCGGGTGGGGGTGGGGCTGCCCCAGGGGGGGCACCGGTTCCTGAGGGGGCAGTGGGTGCGGAGGGTCCCCCTCCCCCCTCTCCCTCGGCTGCGCCGGGAGGCCTCTTTGGTGTGGCAGAGGAGGCGGCCCTCCTGGACGCCCTCAAGCGTACCAGGTCCTTCGCCCAGGTGGCTGGGTCCAGCGTCCCTCTGGGCCACCTGTATGGGCAGTTTGGGGCCCAGAATTTCCGGGCCCCGCCCGCTGAGCAGCCTCAGGGTGCTCAGTCCTGGCAACGGGGTACAGGGGGTCCGGAGAGGAAGCGACGCAACGTGGTACAGCTCAGATGGGACGGTTCTGGGTCATGTCCCAGCAGGGGTCAGGTCATCGACTACCTGCTGGGCATGCACTTTAAAGTTGCGGACTTGTTTGCGGTGATACATCCCGCAAACTCTAACGAGTTTGATGTCAGTTTCGTGACTCCTGTCACAATGGAGCGCTTCCTGACTCTTTACGAGCTGGTGAAGAGGGCAGATCCGTGGAAGGGCTTCAGAGTGTTTCCGCTGTCGCGGCAGGAGGAGATAAAGAATATCACCGTACTCGTGAGGAACGAGTCCCTCCCCCCCGAGGACATTATGACTTGGTTGGGGAGGTATGGACAGCTCCTGTCCGGGCTTCGTAAGAACTTGGACGAGCGCGGGGTATGGACGGGGGCTTGGTTGGCCAGGATCCGCTTGAGGCGCGTCAGCAACACCGTTGCGCACCTGCCCGGTAGCGCATTTATCGGGCGGGACAGGATCCTGGTCTTCTACCCCGGCCAGCCCCGCCGCTGCTTTAAGTGCGGCAGTCCTTCCCATCTGAGCGCGGATTGCACCATGCCGCGTTGCGTCCGGTGCAACGGCTTTGGGCACTCCCCCGAAGGGTGCAGACTTATTGTCTGCAACCTTTGTGGGGAGTTGGGTCACCCCTTTAGCCGATGCCCCAAGGCCTTCAGGGGGCAGGAGGCGGGGGGTGCTCCCGACCCGGCCGGGGCACGCGCTGGGGCCGGTCATGCCCCGGGGGCGGCTGCTGACGCCCCTGGGGCCCAGGGCGAAGAGGGGTCGCGTCCTCAGAGGCCTCCCAGGCGTAGTCGTGGTGAGACGGGTCCAGAGGGGGATGGGGGTGGGAGTAGGGGTGGTGCTGGTCCTCCAGGACCAGCTAGTGAGGACCAGGGGGCTGCAGGGCCTAGTGGGGCCCCCAAGACATCTGGGGCCCCGAAGCCCAAAGCCAAGAAGCCCCCTGATAGGGCCCATCCCGTTTACCCCCCTCCCCCAGTCATTCCCCTTAGGGACAAGAAGCCCCCTCCCCCCCGCCCCCCCCCCCCCCCGCCTTTTCCTCTCCTCCCCCCTCCTCCTCCCCTTCCCATCCCCCCCCCTCCTCCCCTTCCTGTCCCCCCCCTTCTTCTCCCACCCTCCCCCGTCCCGTATCCCCTTCTCCCCCCCCTGCACACACCACACACCCCGGTCCTTCAGAGGCGGTCCCCATGGACCTGTCTGGACCGGGGAGGAAGAGGCAGGCCAAGGATGCTGTCAGCGGCCGGTCGGAGGATGAAGATGGGTTCCCTCCTGGCGGCTGGCAGCTCCAGCAAAAAAAGAAGGGCAGGAAGAAGAAGAAAGTCCCAGTGCGGGTGGGTACGGGTGGCTCTCGGCCAGGGCCGAGTCATGGGGTTGAGGGAGGGATTGGGGAGTGGAGCCACTTTGGGATCCTATCCTCGGAGGATTCCGAGGGGGATCCGGGTGTTTGAGAATGAATGGTATGTAGAGGGGAGTGCAATGCCAATTACTTAAATGGCTGTACCCGCTCCAATCCGCCTTGCGACTATTAATGTCGCAAGTGTGCGTTCTACAGCGGCTCGCTATGCGGCCTTCAGTTTTTTCGGCCAGATTGAGGTCGACATTTTATTTTTGCAAGAGACCTGGCTGGCATCTGTGGCAGAGATGCACCTAGCGAAGAGAGAGTGGAGGCACGGGCCCTCTCTCTGGTCTCTTGCGGCCGAGCCCTGTAGTGGAGTCGCGGTCCTTTTTAAGACCGGCCCGGTGGCTTGCCGGCGAGTAATTGAAGTGGAGATCGGCAGGTGTCTCGTGGTGGACGTCGTCGTGAGGGGGGAATTCCTCCGGCTGATTAACATCTACGGCCCTCAGTCAAAGAGGGGGAGGAAGGAACTCCTTGCGGCACTGAAGCCTTACTTGTTCACGTCCCAGCGTGTGGTCTTTGGCGGTGACTTTAACACCGTCACCAGGTCAAAGGACCGGGCAGGTGCCACTGGCCCCCTGGGATACGATAGCAACTTTTTGAATAGCATAGCGAGGGAGGCCGGGTTGGTGGATGTGCACGTGCAGCACCTCCCCAACAGCACTGGTTTCACTTATGCCCGAGGTAGTTGTAGGAGTAGGATAGACAGGTTTTTTTTGAAGGGGGACTCGTCCTTTACGGCTCCTGAGCTGTCTGCGGTCGAGTTCTCCGATCACTGTATGGTGTCTGTCACTCTGAATGTTGCCGACAACCCCCAGAAGGGTCGAGGCCTGTGGCGCCTGAATGGGTCGCTGCTCGAGGACCCTGAAGTCAGGGAGGCCTTTGAGACCTTCTTCACGGAACAAACAGCGTTCCTGGAGAGCGGCTGCCCCCGCCAGGAATGGTGGGAGGTGGTTAAGAAAAGGTCGGAAGACTTTTTCCGTAGGATCTCGAGGCACCGGGCAGCTTCCCGCTACCTGGCCTATCAGAGGTTGAGAAGGCAATTGGATCGCCTGGTCTCCTCTGGTGGCCCTCAGGAGCAGGTCTCAGAGCTGAAGCGTCAGATGAAGGAGTGCCAGTACGACCGTCTCGCTTCCCTGGTCCTTGAGAGGGATTACGGGAAATTCACCACCCCGGATCCCTACAAGAGCTGTGGTGAAGCGGTGAGTGAGAAGGTGGTACATGGCCTGATTGACTCCTCGGGGTCTCTGGTCCGGTCCAGATCGGGGATCCTGGGGGTCATCGGAGCCCACTTTTCCGGTATCCTTCGGAAGAGGCCTTTGGACCTGGGGAGAGCCAGGAGATATCTTGATGAGACCCCGTTGGGGGCGGGGTCCGATCTCCCTGACTCTTTGACAGAGTTGATCTCGACGGCTGAAGTTGAGCAGGCGATTGATTCTTTGTCACCTAAGAAGTCGCCGGGGCCTGATGGGCTCACGGCCGAGTTCTATAAAACCTTCAAGAGCCTCTTGGCTCCTCACTTGAGGGAAGTGTTCAACGAGTGTTTGGCGGTAGGTCTGCTCCCTCCCTCAATGAGAAGGTCAGCCCTGATCCTGCTGTCAAAGGGGAAGGATCCGTCCCGGGTGGAGAATTGGCGTCCTATCGCCCTTCTCACCACGGATAGGAAGATCCTGGCGAAGATCCTGTTCTTGCGTATGTCTGCTGTCGCAGACAAGTTACTGTCCACCTCTCAGCACTGTGCAATTTCCGGCCGGAGCACTTTTAGTGCCGTCCTGAACGTCCGGGAGGCCGTGGAAAGGTGCAGGGCAACGGGAGAGGGACGGTATCTGCTGGCCCTGGATCAGGCTAAGGCTTTTGATCGGGTAGACCACGAGTACCTCTGGCTTCTCCTGGGGAAATACGGCCTGCCCGCTCGATTTATCAATTGGCTGAAGGTTTTGTACAGGGGGGCGGAGAGCTTCCCCCTTGTGAACGGTTGGGTGGGTCCTTCCTTTTCGGTGGACTCTGGTGTCAGGCAGGGCTGTCCTCTGAGTCCCCTGCTCTACGTCTTTGCGGTCGACCCCTTCGTGAGGAGGCTAGACTGCGAGCGTGTGAGGGGGGTCGCGGTGGCGCCCGGCAGTGGCCCGGTTTTTGCGGTTAAGGTGGTGGCCTACGCGGACGACGTCTCGGTGGTGGTGTCTAGCCGAGAGGAGGCCCGGTTTGTGGAAACGCAGATCGGGGACTACTCCGAGGCGTCCAGTTCGTTGGTCAACTGGGACAAGAGCGAAGTTCTCTGGTTGGGGAAGGAGGGTGAGCAGTTCGCCCTCCCGGACGTGTTCCCCCGCCCCCAGCCAGAAGTTAAGATCCTCGGCATCACATTTGGCCCGGGTGACTACCCGAAGCAAAACTGGGAGCGGCGGCTTGTGGGTGCCACCCGGAAAGTCAACGCCTGGAAAGGCTGGAAGCTGTCACTGAGGGAAAGGGTTAGCCTGGTGAAAACCTACCTGCTGCCGGAGTTCCTCTATGTCAGCTACGTGTGTCTTCTGCCAGAATCGCTCTATACGCGGATCTACAGCCTGTTTTTCCTACTGTTGTGGGGCAACAGGCTGAATTTGATCAAGAGGGAGGTCACGTACCGGCAGAGGAGGGATGGGGGATTGGACATGATCAATCCGATGGTGTTTTTCACCATCATTTTTGTGAAGTTCAATCTTCAATCCATTTTTGTGGACGTCCCGACTCTGTGGGAGCGTTCATGCAAGGACTGGTTCCTCCTGTTCTTGGGTGGCTGGGAGGGAGGTGGGCGCCCTGGTGATCTTCGCAGATCCCATGAGTACCTACCCTCCTACGTTCCGACAGCCTTAAAGGTGCTGAGGCGGTGGCGGATAACTGCTCTGGAGGTGGGCTCCTTGGGTCGGCGAGAGCTGTACTCAAGGGTCATGACTTCGGACGTTCTGAAGCCACTGGCCTTGCGGGATTGCCCGGAGAGGGTCCTCGTGGAGGGGTTAGCTCTCCTGAATTCCAAGAGAATTCCCCTCAAGTTTTGGGATCTTGCGTGGAGGGCGTTCCACGGACGGCTTTACGTGAGATCCAACTTGAAGTGCAGGAACCTAGCGGACAGAGGCTGTCCTCGTCCCGAGTGCGGGGGGGTGCTGGAGACCATGGACCATTTTCTGGTCGAGTGCCCCTTTAACTCGGAGGTTCTTGAGGGGGTGGGGGATGCCATCGGCTATCCCCGCCTCCGGGCCTTGACCGTTCCGGAGAGGGTGTACGGCAACTTCAGAGTCCACAGGGGTTTTGATTTGTCGTCACTGTATTTAGTTAGCGTAGTCTGCCTTTACCGTTCCGGAGAGGGTGTACGGCAACTTCAGAGTCCACAGGGGTTTTGATTTGTCGTCACTGTATTTAGTTAGCGTAGTCTGCCTTTACTACACTTGGCACGCGCGGTGTCTCCTGTCCACTAGGGACAAAACCCTGTCCGTGCATGAGGTGGTGGGTGACGTATATCACGAGCTGGTGAAGGTAAGGCGTCTAGAGGGGGAGAGGGTTGGGGACGAGAGGTGTGCCCGGCGGTGGCGGGGTTTCCACTTCCGGCCACCTTAAGGACTCTTCCGGGCCTCTTCCTTTCGGTGATGGGTCCTGGCTGTCCTTTACCCCCCCGTAGGGTTTTTGTTTTATTTTTGTGAGCAAGTGCGAGCACATTGCGCTCCAATTGCGCTCCCGCCTGCATACGATGCGCATGGTGGGGGCGTGTATGTGTTCGTGCGTGTGGTATGATTGTTGGTATGAATGAAGTGGCTCACTTTTAATGGGGGACCCTGATGAGGGGCGGCCGTAGGGAGTCCTGCCCCAACCCGAGGGATGTTTTATTTTCATTTTCTGTATGTCTCCCATTCCTTCTTCTTCCTTTACCCTCGAGTGTGCTGCGGGGATCCGGAATACGGCGGGAACCGAGGCCTGCCTCGTAGGATTGTGTGCAGATAAACATACCCCATATAAAAAAAACAATACGCAGGTCTTCTCGGGGGTCCGGTCACTAGGGGTTAGTATTTTTGTGACGGTTTTGAAGGTTATGTTTGGGGGGTTGCACTTAGACTATTTACATTATAATACATTATACAGGCCCAGCCCCCTAGAGGTCACCGTCCCTGTGTCTTGCAGAAGGCACATATTGTGTTGAGTGGAGGGGGTCGTGGATGTGTTCCGTGCCCTCGTGGGTAATGTTATGTTTACCGAAGTTATGGGGCTATGTTTTAGAAACCCCTTTTTGTGCCCCTGCAGCCCCTAGGGACATTTTCTCAAGATGCCTGTACCTGTCATGTTTATGTTGGAAGCTGGGTCCGTGTTTCCTGGCGAGACGGCATGCTCCCCGCCAGGAGTGAAAAACACCACTGGGTTGATCATGGTCCAAACCGCCCTGCCTCCTCTGCCGGTACGTGACCTCTCTCTGATCAAATTCATTCTGTTTCCCCACAAAAAGTAAAAAAACAGGTCCGCGGAGAGACGCCGGCAACAGCACTCCAACAGCCCTGATTGCGATTCCTCAGGCAACAGATAAGTCTTGATCAGGCTTACCCTTTCCCGAAGGGACAGTTTCCAGACCTTCCAAGCATTCACCTTCCGAGTGGCACGAGGGAGTCCTGGCCCCGGTACCCTAGAGACCCTACGAAAGAAACCCTCAGATCTCTTCTTCACCACCTCCCACCATTCCTGGCGAGGCAGCCGCTCTCAAGGAGCGTGGTTTGAACTCCGTAAAAAAGGCCTCATAGGCTTCCCTGGACCTCAGGGATCCATCCAATATGCGTCCCCATTCAGGCTCCTGTCGATCGAGGCTCCGGGGGCCAACCCGAGGGATGTCTCCCATTCCTTCTTCTTCCTGCCCTAGGCCTGCCTCGTAGGATTGTGTGCAGGGACCCCCGCAGGTCTTCTCGGGGGTCAGCACGGCGAGGCCAGCGGTGCACAGTGTTATGTTTGTGTTTGAGTGTGTTTATTGTGTTGAGTTTGATTAATGTTATGTTTACCGAAGTTATGGTATGTTTTATTTTCATTTTCTGTATGTCATGTTTATGTTTGGAAGCTGTTTTAATTTTAATAAAAAACCTCCAAACACCACTTCCTCCACAGCTCTCTAGCGCCAGTCTCATGCGGTGGTTGAAACCGGAACTACACTCCAAGGAAGACAGGGGAGGCTGTGTGTGGTGTTGCTCTGCTGCTGCTGCAGAGATCCAGGAGGAGGAGGGATGGCGTCCCTGAGCCCAGGGCCCTCCACTCGGTCTGGGAGCACTCCAAGCCCGGCTGGGCTCAAGAGTCTCACCAGGGAGGAACGGTTGTTCCTCCAGACACAATTTGACATCATGGATTGGACCAGAGCCCAGCCGGGTGAGGACGGTCCTAGGCTGAAGGCGAGAAGGGTCCGGGTGAAGGGGCTCATCCTGAGGGCCGCCCAAGTCTATGTCGTCAAGGCCGGGAAGCTGGGGGAGGTCCGGAACCAGCGGGACAGATCCTCCAGCTCCCGGCGGAGGGAGACGAAGGCGGCCTTCGAGACCCTTAGATCCCAGTGCCGGGACCTGTGGGACCTCCTGGTCGGCCTATGCGACCGTGGTGCAGGCGAGCAGGGATTCCTCCAGGAGGTTAGGCGGATGGTCACCAGAGCCAACCAGGAGGGATCCCAGGCGGCCAGGAGGGGTGCGTCATCCCATACCCAGGTCCCGGCACAGACCCTGGAGGAGGATGCAGTGGCAGCAGTGGCAGAGGCAGCGGTGGCGGAGGCAGCGGTGGCGGAGGCAGCGGTGGCGGTGGAGGCGGTGGAAGCGGTGCCCCAGCAAGACCTGGGAGCTGAAGCCCCTGTGGCTGTGAGCGCGGAGGGTCCCCGGGAGGGGCCTGAGGTCCCCCAACCAGAGGTAGGGGCCCAGGCTAGCCCGGGTAGGGTACCTGATGATGCGCGGATAGGCCCGGGGGTGGAGGTGACCCCCCCGCAGGTGGCAGTGGCGGCAGAGGTGGTAGTGGCGGCAGAGGTGACGGCAGCGGTGGCGGCAGAGGCGGCAGCGGTGACGGCGACAGTGGCAGGCAAGGCCAGTGCCAGGGTAGCCCCCCCAATGAAGCCCACCTATGCACAGAAGGCCGCGCGGGTGGCGGCAGCCAAGATGGCGGCCCCCGCTGCGGCCGCGTGTGTGGTGGAGGGGGGGCGGAGCCTGGCAGCTGATGGACTGGCAGCCCCCGGAGTGACGGACACAGCCTGTGAGGCCGGGGACTGTGGGGAGAGCGTGGGGACTGTTGGGGTGAGTGGGGCAGTGGCTGCCTCAAAGGGGGCACCACTGCCCGCTGTTGGGGGGCTGGGGGAGGGCTCAATGCCGGTGGGGGGTCGCCGGGTGGATGGAGGGGCCGGGGGGGGCGTGGCCAGCGGCCGGGAGGCGGCTCCCGGCGGGCCGTCATCGGGGGGCGTGGCCAGCGGAAAAGGGGGCGTGGCCTCCGCGGGAAGCGGCCGCGTGTCCCCCGTGCAGGGATCTGTGACCAGTGACCCCGGCCTCTCTGCCACTTCCGGCCCGGGGGACTCCCCATTGGTGGCAGGGCAGGTGGAGGAGGACCAGGGGGAGCCCATGGAGGAGGGGGGCATCCTCCTGTGTGATGTTGAGTGGGGGGAGGCGGAGATGGGGGAGTTGAAGGCGGACTGCCCGGCGCTGGCCTTTATAAGGCAGTTGGAGGGCTCGCAGCCGGGTGGTCCGCCTGAGGATGCCACCGGTGGCAGGGGGGATGGAGATGTGGCGGAGATGGGAGCTCAGGGCCAGGCGGGTGAGCCCGCTGGTGACACCCCAGCACCCGTGGGCGATCAGGGTGCGAGCTCCCCTCCTCCCTCCTCCCCGGTGGTGAGGGCGAGGGAGCCCCGCCCAGTGGGGGCTTCGGTGGGTGGGGCTTCAGCGGGTGGGGGTGGGGCTGCCCCAGGGGGGGCACCGGTTCCTGAGGGGGCAGTGGGTGCGGAGGGTCCCCCTCCCCCCTCTCCCTCGGCTGCGCCGGGAGGCCTCTTTGGTGTGGCAGAGGAGGCGGCCCTCCTGGACGCCCTCAAGCGTACCAGGTCCTTCGCCCAGGTGGCTGGGTCCAGCGTCCCTCTGGGCCACCTGTATGGGCAGTTTGGGGCCCAGAATTTCCGGGCCCCGCCCGCTGAGCAGCCTCAGGGTGCTCAGTCCTGGCAACGGGGTACAGGGGGTCCGGAGAGGAAGCGACGCAACGTGGTACAGCTCAGATGGGACGGTTCTGGGTCATGTCCCAGCAGGGGTCAGGTCATCGACTACCTGCTGGGCATGCACTTTAAAGTTGCGGACTTGTTTGCGGTGATACATCCCGCAAACTCTAACGAGTTTGATGTCAGTTTCGTGACTCCTGTCACAATGGAGCGCTTCCTGACTCTTTACGAGCTGGTGAAGAGGGCAGATCCGTGGAAGGGCTTCAGAGTGTTTCCGCTGTCGCGGCAGGAGGAGATAAAGAATATCACCGTACTCGTGAGGAACGAGTCCCTCCCCCCCGAGGACATTATGACTTGGTTGGGGAGGTATGGACAGCTCCTGTCCGGGCTTCGTAAGAACTTGGACGAGCGCGGGGTATGGACGGGGGCTTGGTTGGCCAGGATCCGCTTGAGGCGCGTCAGCAACACCGTTGCGCACCTGCCCGGTAGCGCATTTATCGGGCGGGACAGGATCCTGGTCTTCTACCCCGGCCAGCCCCGCCGCTGCTTTAAGTGCGGCAGTCCTTCCCATCTGAGCGCGGATTGCACCATGCCGCGTTGCGTCCGGTGCAACGGCTTTGGGCACTCCCCCGAAGGGTGCAGACTTATTGTCTGCAACCTTTGTGGGGAGTTGGGTCACCCCTTTAGCCGATGCCCCAAGGCCTTCAGGGGGCAGGAGGCGGGGGGTGCTCCCGACCCGGCCGGGGCACGCGCTGGGGCCGGTCATGCCCCGGGGGCGGCTGCTGACGCCCCTGGGGCCCAGGGCGAAGAGGGGTCGCGTCCTCAGAGGCCTCCCAGGCGTAGTCGTGGTGAGACGGGTCCAGAGGGGGATGGGGGTGGGAGTAGGGGTGGTGCTGGTCCTCCAGGACCAGCTAGTGAGGACCAGGGGGCTGCAGGGCCTAGTGGGGCCCCCGAGACATCTGGGGCCCCGAAGCCCAAAGCCAAGAAGCCCCCTGATAGGGCCCATCCCGTTTACCCCCCCCCCCAGTCATTCCCCTTAGGGACAAGAAGCCCCCTCCCCCCCGCCCCCCCCCCCCCTCGCCTTCCTCTCCTCCCCCCCTCCTCCTCCCCTTCCCATCCTCCTCCCTCCTCCCCCCCTGTCCCCCCCCTTCTTCTCCCACCCTCCCCCGTCCCGTATCCCCTTCTCCCCCCCCTGCACACACCACACACCCCGGTCCTTCAGAGGCGGTCCCCATGGACCTGTCTGGACCGGGGAGGAAGAGGCAGGCCAAGGATGCTGTCAGCGGCCGGTCGGAGGATGAAGATGGGTTCCCTCCTGGCGGCTGGCAGCTCCAGCAAAAAAAGAAGGGCAGGAAGAAGAAGAAAGTCCCAGTGCGGGTGGGTACGGGTGGCTCTCGGCCAGGGCCGAGTCATGGGGTTGAGGGAGGGATTGGGGAGTGGAGCCACTTTGGGATCCTATCCTCGGAGGATTCCGAGGGGGATCCGGGTGTTTGAGAATGAATGGTATGTAGAGGGGAGTGCAATGCCAATTACTTAAATGGCTGTACCCGCTCCAATCCGCCTTGCGACTATTAATGTCGCAAGTGTGCGTTCTACAGCGGCTCGCTATGCGGCCTTCAGTTTTTTCGGCCAGATTGAGGTCGACATTTTATTTTTGCAAGAGACCTGGCTGGCATCTGTGGCAGAGATGCACCTAGCGAAGAGAGAGTGGAGGCACGGGCCCTCTCTCTGGTCTCTTGCGGCCGAGCCCTGTAGTGGAGTCGCGGTCCTTTTTAAGACCGGCCCGGTGGCTTGCCGGCGAGTAATTGAAGTGGAGATCGGCAGGTGTCTCGTGGTGGACGTCGTCGTGAGGGGGGAATTCCTCCGGCTGATTAACATCTACGGCCCTCAGTCAAAGAGGGGGAGGAAGGAACTCCTTGCGGCACTGAAGCCTTACTTGTTCACGTCCCAGCGTGTGGTCTTTGGCGGTGACTTTAACACCGTCACCAGGTCAAAGGACCGGGCAGGTGCCACTGGCCCCCTGGGATACGATAGCAACTTTTTGAATAGCATAGCGAGGGAGGCCGGGTTGGTGGATGTGCACGTGCAGCACCTCCCCAACAGCACTGGTTTCACTTATGCCCGAGGTAGTTGTAGGAGTAGGATAGACAGGTTTTTTTTGAAGGGGGACTCGTCCTTTACGGCTCCTGAGCTGTCTGCGGTCGAGTTCTCCGATCACTGTATGGTGTCTGTCACTCTGAATGTTGCCGACAACCCCCAGAAGGGTCGAGGCCTGTGGCGCCTGAATGGGTCGCTGCTCGAGGACCCTGAAGTCAGGGAGGCCTTTGAGACCTTCTTCACGGAACAAACAGCGTTCCTGGAGAGCGGCTGCCCCCGCCAGGAATGGTGGGAGGTGGTTAAGAAAAGGTCGGAAGACTTTTTCCGTAGGATCTCGAGGCACCGGGCAGCTTCCCGCTACCTGGCCTATCAGAGGTTGAGAAGGCAATTGGATCGCCTGGTCTCCTCTGGTGGCCCTCAGGAGCAGGTCTCAGAGCTGAAGCGTCAGATGAAGGAGTGCCAGTACGACCGTCTCGCTTCCCTGGTCCTTGAGAGGGATTACGGGAAATTCACCACCCCGGATCCCTACAAGAGCTGTGGTGAAGCGGTGAGTGAGAAGGTGGTACATGGCCTGATTGACTCCTCGGGGTCTCTGGTCCGGTCCAGATCGGGGATCCTGGGGGTCATCGGAGCCCACTTTTCCGGTATCCTTCGGAAGAGGCCTTTGGACCTGGGGAGAGCCAGGAGATATCTTGATGAGACCCCGTTGGGGGCGGGGTCCGATCTCCCTGACTCTTTGACAGAGTTGATCTCGACGGCTGAAGTTGAGCAGGCGATTGATTCTTTGTCACCTAAGAAGTCGCCGGGGCCTGATGGGCTCACGGCCGAGTTCTATAAAACCTTCAAGAGCCTCTTGGCTCCTCACTTGAGGGAAGTGTTCAACGAGTGTTTGGCGGTAGGTCTGCTCCCTCCCTCAATGAGAAGGTCAGCCCTGATCCTGCTGTCAAAGGGGAAGGATCCGTCCCGGGTGGAGAATTGGCGTCCTATCGCCCTTCTCACCACGGATAGGAAGATCCTGGCGAAGATCCTGTTCTTGCGTATGTCTGCTGTCGCAGACAAGTTACTGTCCACCTCTCAGCACTGTGCAATTTCCGGCCGGAGCACTTTTAGTGCCGTCCTGAACGTCCGGGAGGCCGTGGAAAGGTGCAGGGCAACGGGAGAGGGACGGTATCTGCTGGCCCTGGATCAGGCTAAGGCTTTTGATCGGGTAGACCACGAGTACCTCTGGCTTCTCCTGGGGAAATACGGCCTGCCCGCTCGATTTATCAATTGGCTGAAGGTTTTGTACAGGGGGGCGGAGAGCTTCCCCCTTGTGAACGGTTGGGTGGGTCCTTCCTTTTCGGTGGACTCTGGTGTCAGGCAGGGCTGTCCTCTGAGTCCCCTGCTCTACGTCTTTGCGGTCGACCCCTTCGTGAGGAGGCTAGACTGCGAGCGTGTGAGGGGGGTCGCGGTGGCGCCCGGCAGTGGCCCGGTTTTTGCGGTTAAGGTGGTGGCCTACGCGGACGACGTCTCGGTGGTGGTGTCTAGCCGAGAGGAGGCCCGGTTTGTGGAAACGCAGATCGGGGACTACTCCGAGGCGTCCAGTTCGTTGGTCAACTGGGACAAGAGCGAAGTTCTCTGGTTGGGGAAGGAGGGTGAGCAGTTCGCCCTCCCGGACGTGTTCCCCCGCCCCCAGCCAGAAGTTAAGATCCTCGGCATCACATTTGGCCCGGGTGACTACCCGAAGCAAAACTGGGAGCGGCGGCTTGTGGGTGCCACCCGGAAAGTCAACGCCTGGAAAGGCTGGAAGCTGTCACTGAGGGAAAGGGTTAGCCTGGTGAAAACCTACCTGCTGCCGGAGTTCCTCTATGTCAGCTACGTGTGTCTTCTGCCAGAATCGCTCTATACGCGGATCTACAGCCTGTTTTTCCTACTGTTGTGGGGCAACAGGCTGAATTTGATCAAGAGGGAGGTCACGTACCGGCAGA
This sequence comes from Lithobates sylvaticus, assembly GCA_028564925.1. Taxonomy (NCBI): domain Eukaryota; kingdom Metazoa; phylum Chordata; class Amphibia; order Anura; family Ranidae; genus Lithobates; species Lithobates sylvaticus. The sequence continues at coordinate 267,500,025 of CM053029.1, forward strand.
GGAGGGATGGGGGATTGGACATGATCAATCCGATGGTGTTTTTCACCATCATTTTTGTGAAGTTCAATCTTCAATCCATTTTTGTGGACGTCCCGACTCTGTGGGAGCGTTCATGCAAGGACTGGTTCCTCCTGTTCTTGGGTGGCTGGGAGGGAGGTGGGCGCCCTGGTGATCTTCGCAGATCCCATGAGTACCTACCCTCCTACGTTCCGACAGCCTTAAAGGTGCTGAGGCGGTGGCGGATAACTGCTCTGGAGGTGGGCTCCTTGGGTCGGCGAGAGCTGTACTCAAGGGTCATGACTTCGGACGTTCTGAAGCCACTGGCCTTGCGGGATTGCCCGGAGAGGGTCCTCGTGGAGGGGTTAGCTCTCCTGAATTCCAAGAGAATTCCCCTCAAGTTTTGGGATCTTGCGTGGAGGGCGTTCCACGGACGGCTTTACGTGAGATCCAACTTGAAGTGCAGGAACCTAGCGGACAGAGGCTGTCCTCGTCCCGAGTGCGGGGGGGTGCTGGAGACCATGGACCATTTTCTGGTCGAGTGCCCCTTTAACTCGGAGGTTCTTGAGGGGGTGGGGGATGCCATCGGCTATCCCCGCCTCCGGGCCTTGACCGTTCCGGAGAGGGTGTACGGCAACTTCAGAGTCCACAGGGGTTTTGATTTGTCGTCACTGTATTTAGTTAGCGTAGTCTGCCTTTACTACACTTGGCACGCGCGGTGTCTCCTGTCCACTAGGGACAAAACCCTGTCCGTGCATGAGGTGGTGGGTGACGTATATCACGAGCTGGTGAAGGTAAGGCGTCTAGAGGGGGAGAGGGTTGGGGACGAGAGGTGTGCCCGGCTGTGGCGGGGTTTCCACTTCCGGCCACCTTAAGGACTCTTCCGGGCCTCTTCCTTTCGGTGATGGGTCCTGGCTGTCCTTTACCCCCCCGTAGGGTTTTTGTTTTATTTTTGTGAGCAAGTGCGAGCACATTGCGCTCCAATTGCGCTCCCGCCTGCATACGATGCGCATGGTGGGGGCGTGTATGTGTTCGTGCGTGTGGTATGATTGTTGGTATGAATGAAGTGGCTCACTTTTAATGGGGGACCCTGATGAGGGGCGGCCGTAGGGAGTCCTGTCGATCGAGGCTCCGGGGGCCAACCCGAGGGATGTCTCCCATTCCTTCTTCTTCCTGCCCTAGGCCTGCCTCGTAGGATTGTGTGCAGGGACCCCCGCAGGTCTTCTCGGGGGTCAGCACGGCGAGGCCAGCGGTGCACAGTGTTTGTGTTTGTGTTTGAGTGTGTTTTTGTGTTGAGTTTGATTAATGTTATGTTTACCGAAGTTATGGTATGTTTTTTTTTATTTTCTGTATGTCATGTTTATGTTTGGAAGCTGTTTTAATTTTAATAAAAAACCTCCAAACACCACTTCCTCTTCCTCCACAGCTCTCTAGCGCCAGTCTCATGCGGTGGTTGAAACCGGAACTACACTCCAAGGAAGACAGGGGAGGCTGTGTGTGGTGTTGCTCTGCTGCTGCTGCAGAGATCCAGGAGGAGGAGGGATGGCGTCCCTGAGCCCAGGGCCCTCCACTCGGTCTGGGAGCACTCCAAGCCCGGCTGGGCTCAAGAGTCTCACCAGGGAGGAACGGTTGTTCCTCCAGACACAATTTGACATCTGGATTGGACCAGAGCCCAGCCGGGTGAGGACGGTCCTAGGCTGAAGGCGAGAAGGGTCCGGGTGAAGGGGCTCATCCTGAGGGCCGCCCAAGTCTATGTCGTCAAGGCCGGGAAGCTGGGGGAGGTCCGGAACCAGCGGGACAGATCCTCCAGCTCCCGGCGGAGGGAGACGAAGGCGGCCTTCGAGACCCTTAGATCCCAGTGCCGGGACCTGTGGGACCTCCTGGTCGGCCTATGCGACCGTGGTGCAGGCGAGCAGGGATTCCTCCAGGAGGTTAGGCGGATGGTCACCAGAGCCAACCAGGAGGGATCCCAGGCGGCCAGGAGGGGTGCGTCATCCCATACCCAGGTCCCGGCACAGACCCTGGAGGAGGATGCAGTGGCAGCAGTGGCAGAGGCAGCGGTGGCGGAGGCAGCGGTGGCGGAGGCAGCGGTGGCGGTGGAGGCGGTGGAAGCGGTGCCCCAGCAAGACCTGGGAGCTGAAGCCCCTGTGGCTGTGAGCGCGGAGGGTCCCCGGGAGGGGCCTGAGGTCCCCCAACCAGAGGTAGGGGCCCAGGCTAGCCCGGGTAGGGTACCTGATGATGCGCGGATAGGCCCGGGGGTGGAGGTGACCCCCCCGCAGGTGGCAGTGGCGGCAGAGGTGGCGGTGGCGGCAGAGGCGGCGGCAGCAGCGGCGGCGGCAGAGGCGGCAGCGGTGACGGCGACAGTGGCAGGCGAGGCCAGTGCCAGGGTAGCCCCCCCAATGAAGCCCACCTATGCACAGAAGGCCGCGCGGGTGGCGGCAGCCAAGATGGCGGCCCCCGCTGCGGCCGCGTGTGTGGTGGAGGGGGGGCGGAGCCTGGCTGCAGATGGACTGGCAGCCCCCGGAACATTGGACACAGCCTGTGAGGCCGGGGACTGTGGGGAGAGTGTGGGGACTGTTGGGGTGAGTGGGGCAGTGGCTGCCTCAAAGGGGGCACCACTGCCCGCTGTTGGGGGGCTGGGGGAGGGCTCAATGCCGGTGGGGGGTCGCCGGGTGGATGGAGGGGCCGGGGGGGGCGTGGCCAGCGGCCGGGAGGCGGCTCCCGGCGGGCCGTCATCGGGGGGCGTGGCCAGCGGCCGCGCGTCAGCGGGGGGCGTGGCCTCCGCGGGAAGCGGCCGCGTGTCCCCCGTGCAGGAATCTATGGCCAGTGACCCCGGCCTCTCTGCCACTTCCGGCCCGGGGGACTCCCCATTGGTGGCAGGGCAGGTGGAGGAGGACCAGGGGGAGCCCATGGAGGAGGGGGGCATCCTCCTGTGTGATGTTGAGTGGGGGGAGGCGGAGATGGGGGAGTTGAAGGCGGACTGCCCGGCGCTGGCCTTTATAAGGCAGTTGGAGGGCTCGCAGCCGGGTGGTCCGCCTGAGGATGCCACCGGTGGCAGGGGGGATGGAGATGTGGCGGAGACGGGAGCTCAGGGCCAGGCGGGTGAGCCCGCTGGTGACACCCCAGCACCCGTGGGCGATCAGGGTGCGAGCTCCCCTCCTCCCTCCTCCCCGGTGGTGAGGGCGAGGGAGCCCCGCCCAGTGGGGGCTTCGGTGGGTGGGGCTTCAGCGGGTGGGGGTGGGGCTGCCCCAGGGGGGGCACCGGTTCCTGAGGGGGCAGTGGGTGCGGAGGGTCCCCCTCCCCCCTCTCCCTCGGCTGCGCCGGGAGGCCTCTTTGGTGTGGCAGAGGAGGCGGCCCTCCTGGACGCCCTCAAGCGTACCAGGTCCTTCGCCCAGGTGGCTGGGTCCAGCGTCCCTCTGGGCCACCTGTATGGGCAGTTTGGGGCCCAGAATTTCCGGGCCCCGCCCGCTGAGCAGCCTCAGGGTGCTCAGTCCTGGCAACGGGGTACAGGGGGTCCGGAGAGGAAGCGACGCAACGTGGTACAGCTCAGATGGGACGGTTCTGGGTCATGTCCCAGCAGGGGTCAGGTCATCGACTACCTGCTGGGCATGCACTTTAAAGTTGCGGACTTGTTTGCGGTGATACATCCCGCAAACTCTAACGAGTTTGATGTCAGTTTCGTGACTCCTGTCACAATGGAGCGCTTCCTGACTCTTTACGAGCTGGTGAAGAGGGCAGATCCGTGGAAGGGCTTCAGAGTGTTTCCGCTGTCGCGGCAGGAGGAGATAAAGAATATCACCGTACTCGTGAGGAACGAGTCCCTCCCCCCCGAGGACATTATGACTTGGTTGGGGAGGTATGGACAGCTCCTGTCCGGGCTTCGTAAGAACTTGGACGAGCGCGGGGTATGGACGGGGGCTTGGTTGGCCAGGATCCGCTTGAGGCGCGTCAGCAACACCGTTGCGCACCTGCCCGGTAGCGCATTTATCGGGCGGGACAGGATCCTGGTCTTCTACCCCGGCCAGCCCCGCCGCTGCTTTAAGTGCGGCAGTCCTTCCCATCTGAGCGCGGATTGCACCATGCCGCGTTGCGTCCGGTGCAACGGCTTTGGGCACTCCCCCGAAGGGTGCAGACTTATTGTCTGCAACCTTTGTGGGGAGTTGGGTCACCCCTTTAGCCGATGCCCCAAGGCCTTCAGGGGGCAGGAGGCGGGGGGTGCTCCCGACCCGGCCGGGGCACGCGCTGGGGCCGGTCATGCCCCGGGGGCGGCTGCTGACGCCCCTGGGGCCCAGGGCGAAGAGGGGTCGCGTCCTCAGAGGCCTCCCAGGCGTAGTCGTGGTGAGACGGGTCCAGAGGGGGATGGGGGTGGGAGTAGGGGTGGTGCTGGTCCTCCAGGACCAGCTAGTGAGGACCAGGGGGCTGCAGGGCCTAGTGGGGCCCCCAAGACATCTGGGGCCCCGAAGCCCAAAGCCAAGAAGCCCCCTGATAGGGCCCATCCCGTTTACCCCCCCCCCCCCAGTCATTCCCCTTAGGGACAAGAAGCCCCCTCCCCCCCGCCCCCCCCCCCCCCCCCCCCCCCTCCTTTCCTCCTCCTCCTCCCCCCTCCTCCCCCCCCATCCTCCTCCCTCCTCCCCTTCCTGTCCCCCCCCTTCTTCTCCCACCCTCCCCCGTCCCGTATCCCCTTCTCCCCCCCCCCCCCCTGCACACACCACACACCCCGGTCCTTCAGAGGCGGTCCCCATGGACCTGTCTGGACCGGGGAGGAAGAGGCAGGCCAAGGATGCTGTCAGCGGCCGGTCGGAGGATGAAGATGGGTTCCCTCCTGGCGGCTGGCAGCTCCAGCAAAAAAAGAAGGGCAGGAAGAAGAAGAAAGTCCCAGTGCGGGTGGGTACGGGTGGCTCTCGGCCAGGGCCGAGTCATGGGGTTGAGGGAGGGATTGGGGAGTGGAGCCACTTTGGGATCCTATCCTCGGAGGATTCCGAGGGGGATCCGGGTGTTTGAGAATGAATGGTATGTAGAGGGGAGTGCAATGCCAATTACTTAAATGGCTGTACCCGCTCCAATCCGCCTTGCGACTATTAATGTCGCAAGTGTGCGTTCTACAGCGGCTCGCTATGCGGCCTTCAGTTTTTTCGGCCAGATTGAGGTCGACATTTTATTTTTGCAAGAGACCTGGCTGGCATCTGTGGCAGAGATGCACCTAGCGAAGAGAGAGTGGAGGCACGGGCCCTCTCTCTGGTCTCTTGCGGCCGAGCCCTGTAGTGGAGTCGCGGTCCTTTTTAAGACCGGCCCGGTGGCTTGCCGGCGAGTAATTGAAGTGGAGATCGGCAGGTGTCTCGTGGTGGACGTCGTCGTGAGGGGGGAATTCCTCCGGCTGATTAACATCTACGGCCCTCAGTCAAAGAGGGGGAGGAAGGAACTCCTTGCGGCACTGAAGCCTTACTTGTTCACGTCCCAGCGTGTGGTCTTTGGCGGTGACTTTAACACCGTCACCAGGTCAAAGGACCGGGCAGGTGCCACTGGCCCCCTGGGATACGATAGCATCTTTTTGAATAGCATAGCGAGGGAGGCCGGGTTGGTGGATGTGCACGTGCAGCACCTCCCCAACAGCACTGGTTTCACTTATGCCCGAGGTAGTTGTAGGAGTAGGATAGACAGGTTTTTTTTGAAGGGGGACTCGTCCTTTACGGCTCCTGAGCTGTCTGCGGTCGAGTTCTCCGATCACTGTATGGTGTCTGTCACTCTGAATGTTGCCGACAACCCCCAGAAGGGTCGAGGCCTGTGGCGCCTGAATGGGTCGCTGCTCGAGGACCCTGAAGTCAGGGAGGCCTTTGAGACCTTCTTCACGGAACAAACAGCGTTCCTGGAGAGCGGCTGCCCCCGCCAGGAATGGTGGGAGGTGGTTAAGAAAAGGTCGGAAGACTTTTTCCGTAGGATCTCGAGGCACCGGGCAGCTTCCCGCTACCTGGCCTATCAGAGGTTGAGAAGGCAATTGGATCGCCTGGTCTCCTCTGGTGGCCCTCAGGAGCAGGTCTCAGAGCTGAAGCGTCAGATGAAGGAGTGCCAGTACGACCGTCTCGCTTCCCTGGTCCTTGAGAGGGATTACGGGAAATTCACCACCCCGGATCCCTACAAGAGCTGTGGTGAAGCGGTGAGTGAGAAGGTGGTACATGGCCTGATTGACTCCTCGGGGTCTCTGGTCCGGTCCAGATCGGGGATCCTGGGGGTCATCGGAGCCCACTTTTCCGGTATCCTTCGGAAGAGGCCTTTGGACCTGGGGAGAGCCAGGAGATATCTTGATGAGACCCCGTTGGGGGCGGGGTCCGATCTCCCTGACTCTTTGACAGAGTTGATCTCGACGGCTGAAGTTGAGCAGGCGATTGATTCTTTGTCACCTAAGAAGTCGCCGGGGCCTGATGGGCTCACGGCCGAGTTCTATAAAACCTTCAAGAGCCTCTTGGCTCCTCACTTGAGGGAAGTGTTCAACGAGTGTTTGGCGGTAGGTCTGCTCCCTCCCTCAATGAGAAGGTCAGCCCTGATCCTGCTGTCAAAGGGGAAGGATCCGTCCCGGGTGGAGAATTGGCGTCCTATCGCCCTTCTCACCACGGATAGGAAGATCCTGGCGAAGATCCTGTTCTTGCGTATGTCTGCTGTCGCAGACAAGTTACTGTCCACCTCTCAGCACTGTGCAATTTCCGGCCGGAGCACTTTTAGTGCCGTCCTGAACGTCCGGGAGGCCGTGGAAAGGTGCAGGGCAACGGGAGAGGGACGGTATCTGCTGGCCCTGGATCAGGCTAAGGCTTTTGATCGGGTAGACCACGAGTACCTCTGGCTTCTCCTGGGGAAATACGGCCTGCCCGCTCGATTTATCAATTGGCTGAAGGTTTTGTACAGGGGGGCGGAGAGCTTCCCCCTTGTGAACGGTTGGGTGGGTCCTTCCTTTTCGGTGGACTCTGGTGTCAGGCAGGGCTGTCCTCTGAGTCCCCTGCTCTACGTCTTTGCGGTCGACCCCTTCGTGAGGAGGCTAGACTGCGAGCGTGTGAGGGGGGTCGCGGTGGCGCCCGGCAGTGGCCCGGTTTTTGCGGTTAAGGTGGTGGCCTACGCGGACGACGTCTCGGTGGTGGTGTCTAGCCGAGAGGAGGCCCGGTTTGTGGAAACGCAGATCGGGGACTACTCCGAGGCGTCCAGTTCGTTGGTCAACTGGGACAAGAGCGAAGTTCTCTGGTTGGGGAAGGAGGGTGAGCAGTTCGCCCTCCCGGACGTGTTCCCCCGCCCCCAGCCAGAAGTTAAGATCCTCGGCATCACATTTGGCCCGGGTGACTACCCGAAGCAAAACTGGGAGCGGCGGCTTGTGGGTGCCACCCGGAAAGTCAACGCCTGGAAAGGCTGGAAGCTGTCACTGAGGGAAAGGGTTAGCCTGGTGAAAACCTACCTGCTGCCGGAGTTCCTCTATGTCAGCTACGTGTGTCTTCTGCCAGAATCGCTCTATACGCGGATCTACAGCCTGTTTTTCCTACTGTTGTGGGGCAACAGGCTGAATTTGATCAAGAGGGAGGTCACGTACCGGCAGAGGAGGGATGGGGGATTGGACATGATCAATCCGATGGTGTTTTTCACCATCATTTTTGTGAAGTTCAATCTTCAATCCATTTTTGTGGACGTCCCGACTCTGTGGGAGCGTTCATGCAAGGACTGGTTCCTCCTGTTCTTGGGTGGCTGGGAGGGAGGTGGGCGCCCTGGTGATCTTCGCAGATCCCATGAGTACCTACCCTCCTACGTTCCGACAGCCTTAAAGGTGCTGAGGCGGTGGCGGATAACTGCTCTGGAGGTGGGCTCCTTGGGTCGGCGAGAGCTGTACTCAAGGGTCATGACTTCGGACGTTCTGAAGCCACTGGCCTTGCGGGATTGCCCGGAGAGGGTCCTCGTGGAGGGGTTAGCTCTCCTGAATTCCAAGAGAATTCCCCTCAAGTTTTGGGATCTTGCGTGGAGGGCGTTCCACGGACGGCTTTACGTGAGATCCAACTTGAAGTGCAGGAACCTAGCGGACAGAGGCTGTCCTCGTCCCGAGTGCGGGGGGGTGCTGGAGACCATGGACCATTTTCTGGTCGAGTGCCCCTTTAACTCGGAGGTTCTTGAGGGGGTGGGGGATGCCATCGGCTATCCCCGCCTCCGGGCCTTGACCGTTCCGGAGAGGGTGTACGGCAACTTCAGAGTCCACAGGGGTTTTGATTTGTCGTCACTGTATTTAGTTAGCGTAGTCTGCCTTTACTACACTTGGCACGCGCGGTGTCTCCTGTCCACTAGGGACAAAACCCTGTCCGTGCATGAGGTGGTGGGTGACGTATATCACGAGCTGGTGAAGGTAAGGCGTCTAGAGGGGGAGAGGGTTGGGGACGAGAGGTGTGCCCGGCTGTGGCGGGGTTTCCACTTCCGGCCACCTTAAGGACTCTTCCGGGCCTCTTCCTTTCGGTGATGGGTCCTGGCTGTCCTTTACCCCCCCGTAGGGTTTTTGTTTTATTTTTGTGAGCAAGTGCGAGCACATTGCGCTCCAATTGCGCTCCCGCCTGCATACGATGCGCATGGTGGGGGCGTGTATGTGTTCGTGCGTGTGGTATGATTGTTGGTATGAATGAAGTGGCTCACTTTTAATGGGGGACCCTGATGAGGGGCGGCCGTAGGGAGTCCTGTCGATCGAGGCTCCGGGGGCCAACCCGAGGGATGTCTCCCATTCCTTCTTCTTCCTGCCCTAGGCCTGCCTCGTAGGATTGTGTGCAGGGACCCCCGCAGGTCTTCTCGGGGGTCAGCACGGCGAGGCCAGCGGTGCACAGTGTTATGTTTGTGTTTGAGTGTGTTTATTGTGTTGAGTTTGATTAATGTTATGTTTACCGAAGTTATGGTATGTTTTATTTTCATTTTCTGTATGTCATGTTTATGTTTGGAAGCTGTTTTAATTTTAATAAAAAACCTCCAAACACCACTTCCTCCACAGCTCTCTAGCGCCAGTCTCATGCGGTGGTTGAAACCGGAACTACACTCCAAGGAAGACAGGGGAGGCTGTGTGTGGTGTTGCTCTGCTGCTGCTGCAGAGATCCAGGAGGAGGAGGGATGGCGTCCCTGAGCCCAGGGCCCTCCACTCGGTCTGGGAGCACTCCAAGCCCGGCTGGGCTCAAGAGTCTCACCAGGGAGGAACGGTTGTTCCTCCAGACACAATTTGATATCTTGGATTGGACCAGAGCCCAGCCGGGTGAGGACGGTCCTAGGCAGAAGGCGAGGAGGGTCCGGGTGAAGGGGCTCATCCTGAGGGCCGCCCAGGTCTATGTCGTCAAGGCCGGGAAGCTGGGGGAGGTCCGGAACCAGCGGGACAGATCCTCCAGCTCCCGGCGGAGGGAGACGAAGGCGGCCTTCGAGACCCTTAGATCCCAGTGCCGGGACCTGTGGGACCTCCTGGTCGGCCTATGCGACCGTGGTGCAGGCGAGCAGGGATTCCTCCAGGAGGTTAGGCGGATGGTCACCAGAGCCAACCAGGAGGGATCCCAGGCGGCCAGGAGGAGTGCGTCATCCCATACCCAGGTCCCGGCACAGACCCTGGAGGAGGATGCAGTGGCAGCAGTGGCAGAGGCAGCGGTGGCGGAGGCAGCGGTGGCGGAGGCAGCGGTGGCGGTGGAGGCGGTGGAAGCGGTGCCCCAGCAAGACCTGGGAGCTGAAGCCCCTGTGGCTGTGAGCGCGGAGGGTCCCCGGGAGGGGCCTGAGGTCCCCCAACCAGAGGTAGGGGCCCAGGCTAGCCCGGGTAGGGTACCTGATGATGCGCGGATAGGCCCGGGGGTGGAGGTGACCCCCCCGCAGGTGGCAGTGGCGGCAGAGGTGGTAGTGGCGGCAGAGGTGACGGCAGCGGTGGCGGCAGAGGCGGCAGCGGTGACGGCGACAGTGGCAGGCAAGGCCAGTGCCAGGGTAGCCCCCCCAATGAAGCCCACCTATGCACAGAAGGCCGCGCGGGTGGCGGCAGCCAAGATGGCGGCCCCCGCTGCGGCCGCGTGTGTGGTGGAGGGGGGGCGGAGCCTGGCTGCAGATGGACTGGCAGCCCCCGGAACATTGGACACAGCCTGTGAGGCCGGGGACTGTGGGGGGAGCGTGGGGACTGTTGGGGTGAGTGGGGCAGTGGCTGCCTCAAAGGGGGCACCACTGCCCGTTGTTGGGGGGCTGGGGGAGGGCTCAATGCCGGTGGGGGGTCGCCGGGTGGATGGAGGGGCCGGGGGGGGCGTGGCCAGCGGCCGGGAGGCGGCTCCCGGCGGGCCGTCATCGGGGGGCGTGGCCAGCGGCCGGGGGGGCGTGGCCAGCGGCCGCGCGTCATCGGGGGGCGTGGCCTCCGCGGGAAGCGGCCGCGTGTCCCCCGTGCAGGGATCTGTGACCAGTGACCCCGGCCTCTCTGCCACTTCCGGCCCGGGGGACTCCCCATTGGTGGCAGGGCAGGTGGAGGAGGACCAGGGGGAGCCCATGGAGGAGGGGGGCATCCTCCTGTGTGATGTTGAGTGGGGGGAGGCGGAGATGGGGGAGTTAAAGGCGGACTGCCCGGCGCTGGCCTTTATAAGGCAGTTGGAGGGCTCACAGCCGGGTGGTCCGCCTGAGGATGCCACCGGTGGCAGGGGGGATGGAGATGTGGCGGAGACGGGAGCTCAGGGCCAGGCGGGTGAGCCCGCTGGTGACACCCCAGCACCCGTGGGCGATCAGGGTGCGAGCTCCCCTCCTCCCTCCTCCCCGGTGGTGAGGGCGAGGGAGCCCCGCCCAGTGGGGGCTTCGGTGGGTGGGGCTTCAGCGGGTGGGGGTGGGGCTGCCCCAGGGGGGGCACCGGTTCCTGAGGGGGCAGTGGGTGCGGAGGGTCCCCCTCCCCCCTCTCCCTCGGCTGCGCCGGGAGGCCTCTTTGGTGTGGCAGAGGAGGCGGCCCTCCTGGACGCCCTCAAGCGTACCAGGTCCTTCGCCCAGGTGGCTGGGTCCAGCGTCCCTCTGGGCCACCTGTATGGGCAGTTTGGGGCCCAGAATTTCCGGGCCCCGCCCGCTGAGCAGCCTCAGGGTGCTCAGTCCTGGCAACGGGGTACAGGGGGTCCGGAGAGGAAGCGACGCAACGTGGTACAGCTCAGATGGGACGGTTCTGGGTCATGTCCCAGCAGGGGTCAGGTCATCGACTACCTGCTGGGCATGCACTTTAAAGTTGCGGACTTGTTTGCGGTGATACATCCCGCAAACTCTAACGAGTTTGATGTCAGTTTCGTGACTCCTGTCACAATGGAGCGCTTCCTGACTCTTTACGAGCTGGTGAAGAGGGCAGATCCGTGGAAGGGCTTCAGAGTGTTTCCGCTGTCGCGGCAGGAGGAGATAAAGAATATCACCGTACTCGTGAGGAACGAGTCCCTCCCCCCCGAGGACATTATGACTTGGTTGGGGAGGTATGGACAGCTCCTGTCCGGGCTTCGTAAGAACTTGGACGAGCGCGGGGTATGGACGGGGGCTTGGTTGGCCAGGATCCGCTTGAGGCGCGTCAGCAACACCGTTGCGCACCTGCCCGGTAGCGCATTTATCGGGCGGGACAGGATCCTGGTCTTCTACCCCGGCCAGCCCCGCCGCTGCTTTAAGTGCGGCAGTCCTTCCCATCTGAGCGCGGATTGCACCATGCCGCGTTGCGTCCGGTGCAACGGCTTTGGGCACTCCCCCGAAGGGTGCAGACTTATTGTCTGCAACCTTTGTGGGGAGTTGGGTCACCCCTTTAGCCGATGCCCCAAGGCCTTCAGGGGGCAGGAGGCGGGGGGTGCTCCCGACCCGGCCGGGGCACGCGCTGGGGCCGGTCATGCCCCGGGGGCGGCTGCTGACGCCCCTGGGGCCCAGGGCGAAGAGGGGTCGCGTCCTCAGAGGCCTCCCAGGCGTAGTCGTGGTGAGACGGGTCCAGAGGGGGATGGGGGTGGGAGTAGGGGTGGTGCTGGTCCTCCAGGACCAGCTAGTGAGGACCAGGGGGCTGCAGGGCCTAGTGGGGCCCCCAAGACATCTGGGGCCCCGAAGCCCAAAGCCAAGAAGCCCCCTGATAGGGCCCATCCCGTTTACCCCCCTCCCCCAGTCATTCCCCTTAGGGACAAGAAGCCCCCTCCCCCCCGCCCCCCCCCCCCCCCCCCCCTCGCCTTTCCTCTCCTCCCCCCTCCTCCTCCCCTTCCCCCTTCCCCCCCCTCCCCCTCCCCTTCCTGTCCCCCCCCCTTCTTCTCCCACCCTCCCCCGTCCCGTATCCCCTTCTCCCCCCCCTGCACACACCACACACCCCGGTCCTTCAGAGGCGGTCCCCATGGACCTGTCTGGACCGGGGAGGAAGAGGCAGGCCAAGGATGCTGTCAGCGGCCGGTCGGAGGATGAAGATGGGTTCCCTCCTGGCGGCTGGCAGCTCCAGCAAAAAAAGAAGGGCAGGAAGAAGAAGAAAGTCCCAGTGCGGGTGGGTACGGGTGGCTCTCGGCCAGGGCCGAGTCATGGGGTTGAGGGAGGGATTGGGGAGTGGAGCCACTTTGGGATCCTATCCTCGGAGGATTCCGAGGGGGATCCGGGTGTTTGAGAATGAATGGTATGTAGAGGGGAGTGCAATGCCAATTACTTAAATGGCTGTACCCGCTCCAATCCGCCTTGCGACTATTAATGTCGCAAGTGTGCGTTCTACAGCGGCTCGCTATGCGGCCTTCAGTTTTTTCGGCCAGATTGAGGTCGACATTTTATTTTTGCAAGAGACCTGGCTGGCATCTGTGGCAGAGATGCACCTAGCGAAGAGAGAGTGGAGGCACGGGCCCTCTCTCTGGTCTCTTGCGGCCGAGCCCTGTAGTGGAGTCGCGGTCCTTTTTAAGACCGGCCCGGTGGCTTGCCGGCGAGTAATTGAAGTGGAGATCGGCAGGTGTCTCGTGGTGGACGTCGTCGTGAGGGGGGAATTCCTCCGGCTGATTAACATCTACGGCCCTCAGTCAAAGAGGGGGAGGAAGGAACTCCTTGCGGCACTGAAGCCTTACTTGTTCACGTCCCAGCGTGTGGTCTTTGGCGGTGACTTTAACACCGTCACCAGGTCAAAGGACCGGGCAGGTGCCACTGGCCCCCTGGGATACGATAGCAACTTTTTGAATAGCATAGCGAGGGAGGCCGGGTTGGTGGATGTGCACGTGCAGCACCTCCCCAACAGCACTGGTTTCACTTATGCCCGAGGTAGTTGTAGGAGTAGGATAGACAGGTTTTTTTTGAAGGGGGACTCGTCCTTTACGGCTCCTGAGCTGTCTGCGGTCGAGTTCTCCGATCACTGTATGGTGTCTGTCACTCTGAATGTTGCCGACAACCCCCAGAAGGGTCGAGGCCTGTGGCGCCTGAATGGGTCGCTGCTCGAGGACCCTGAAGTCAGGGAGGCCTTTGAGACCTTCTTCACGGAACAAACAGCGTTCCTGGAGAGCGGCTGCCCCCGCCAGGAATGGTGGGAGGTGGTTAAGAAAAGGTCGGAAGACTTTTTCCGTAGGATCTCGAGGCACCGGGCAGCTTCCCGCTACCTGGCCTATCAGAGGTTGAGAAGGCAATTGGATCGCCTGGTCTCCTCTGGTGGCCCTCAGGAGCAGGTCTCAGAGCTGAAGCGTCAGATGAAGGAGTGCCAGTACGACCGTCTCGCTTCCCTGGTCCTTGAGAGGGATTACGGGAAATTCACCACCCCGGATCCCTACAAGAGCTGTGGTGAAGCGGTGAGTGAGAAGGTGGTACATGGCCTGATTGACTCCTCGGGGTCTCTGGTCCGGTCCAGATCGGGGATCCTGGGGGTCATCGGAGCCCACTTTTCCGGTATCCTTCGGAAGAGGCCTTTGGACCTGGGGAGAGCCAGGAGATATCTTGATGAGACCCCGTTGGGGGCGGGGTCCGATCTCCCTGACTCTTTGACAGAGTTGATCTCGACGGCTGAAGTTGAGCAGGCGATTGATTCTTTGTCACCTAAGAAGTCGCCGGGGCCTGATGGGCTCACGGCCGAGTTCTATAAAACCTTCAAGAGCCTCTTGGCTCCTCACTTGAGGGAAGTGTTCAACGAGTGTTTGGCGGTAGGTCTGCTCCCTCCCTCAATGAGAAGGTCAGCCCTGATCCTGCTGTCAAAGGGGAAGGATCCGTCCCGGGTGGAGAATTGGCGTCCTATCGCCCTTCTCACCACGGATAGGAAGATCCTGGCGAAGATCCTGTTCTTGCGTATGTCTGCTGTCGCAGACAAGTTACTGTCCACCTCTCAGCACTGTGCAATTTCCGGCCGGAGCACTTTTAGTGCCGTCCTGAACGTCCGGGAGGCCGTGGAAAGGTGCAGGGCAACGGGAGAGGGACGGTATCTGCTGGCCCTGGATCAGGCTAAGGCTTTTGATCGGGTAGACCACGAGTACCTCTGGCTTCTCCTGGGGAAATACGGCCTGCCCGCTCGATTTATCAATTGGCTGAAGGTTTTGTACAGGGGGGCGGAGAGCTTCCCCCTTGTGAACGGTTGGGTGGGTCCTTCCTTTTCGGTGGACTCTGGTGTCAGGCAGGGCTGTCCTCTGAGTCCCCTGCTCTACGTCTTTGCGGTCGACCCCTTCGTGAGGAGGCTAGACTGCGAGCGTGTGAGGGGGGTCGCGGTGGCGCCCGGCAGTGGCCCGGTTTTTGCGGTTAAGGTGGTGGCCTACGCGGACGACGTCTCGGTGGTGGTGTCTAGCCGAGAGGAGGCCCGGTTTGTGGAAACGCAGATCGGGGACTACTCCGAGGCGTCCAGTTCGTTGGTCAACTGGGACAAGAGCGAAGTTCTCTGGTTGGGGAAGGAGGGTGAGCAGTTCGCCCTCCCGGACGTGTTCCCCCGCCCCCAGCCAGAAGTTAAGATCCTCGGCATCACATTTGGCCCGGGTGACTACCCGAAGCAAAACTGGGAGCGGCGGCTTGTGGGTGCCACCCGGAAAGTCAACGCCTGGAAAGGCTGGAAGCTGTCACTGAGGGAAAGGGTTAGCCTGGTGAAAACCTACCTGCTGCCGGAGTTCCTCTATGTCAGCTACGTGTGTCTTCTGCCAGAATCGCTCTATACGCGGATCTACAGCCTGTTTTTCCTACTGTTGTGGGGCAACAGGCTGAATTTGATCAAGAGGGAGGTCACGTACCGGCAGAGGAGGGATGGGGGATTGGACATGATCAATCCGATGGTGTTTTTCACCATCATTTTTGTGAAGTTCAATCTTCAATCCATTTTTGTGGACGTCCCGACTCTGTGGGAGCGTTCATGCAAGGACTGGTTCCTCCTGTTCTTGGGTGGCTGGGAGGGAGGTGGGCGCCCTGGTGATCTTCGCAGATCCCATGAGTACCTACCCTCCTACGTTCCGACAGCCTTAAAGGTGCTGAGGCGGTGGCGGATAACTGCTCTGGAGGTGGGCTCCTTGGGTCGGCGAGAGCTGTACTCAAGGGTCATGACTTCGGACGTTCTGAAGCCACTGGCCTTGCGGGATTGCCCGGAGAGGGTCCTCGTGGAGGGGTTAGCTCTCCTGAATTCCAAGAGAATTCCCCTCAAGTTTTGGGATCTTGCGTGGAGGGCGTTCCACGGACGGCTTTACGTGAGATCCAACTTGAAGTGCAGGAACCTAGCGGACAGAGGCTGTCCTCGTCCCGAGTGCGGGGGGGTGCTGGAGACCATGGACCATTTTCTGGTCGAGTGCCCCTTTAACTCGGAGGTTCTTGAGGGGGTGGGGGATGCCATCGGCTATCCCCGCCTCCGGGCCTTGACCGTTCCGGAGAGGGTGTACGGCAACTTCAGAGTCCACAGGGGTTTTGATTTGTCGTCACTGTATTTAGTTAGCGTAGTCTGCCTTTACTACACTTGGCACGCGCGGTGTCTCCTGTCCACTAGGGACAAAACCCTGTCCGTGCATGAGGTGGTGGGTGACGTATATCACGAGCTGGTGAAGGTAAGGCGTCTAGAGGGGGAGAGGGTTGGGGACGAGAGGTGTGCCCGGCGGTGGCGGGGTTTCCACTTCCGGCCACCTTAAGGACTCTTCCGGGCCTCTTCCTTTCGGTGATGGGTCCTGGCTGTCCTTTACCCCCCCGTAGGGTTTTTGTTTTATTTTTGTGAGCAAGTGCGAGCACATTGCGCTCCAATTGCGCTCCCGCCTGCATACGATGCGCATGGTGGGGGCGTGTATGTGTTCGTGCGTGTGGTATGATTGTTGGTATGAATGAAGTGGCTCACTTTTAATGGGGGACCCTGATGAGGGGCGGCCGTAGGGAGTCCTGTCGATCGAGGCTCCGGGGGCCAACCCGAGGGATGTCTCCCATTCCTTCTTCTTCCTGCCCTAGGCCTGCCTCGTAGGATTGTGTGCAGGGACCCCCGCAGGTCTTCTCGGGGGTCAGCACGGCGAGGCCAGCGGTGCACAGTGTTATGTTTGTGTTTGAGTGTGTTTATTGTGTTGAGTTTGATTAATGTTATGTTTACCGAAGTTATGGTATGTTTTATTTTCATTTTCTGTATGTCATGTTTATGTTTGGAAGCTGTTTTAATTTTAATAAAAAACCACCAAACACCACTTCCTCCACAGCTCTCTAGCGCCAGTCTCATGCGGTGGTTGAAACCGGAACTACACTCCAAGGAAGACAGGGAAGACACGAGGGTGTGTAGCTGAGCGACGGCGGCTGAAATCGATTCCAGAGACGCCTGCTGGCTGCTGGGGCTTGCTGCGGCCGGTGGTGGGAAGAGGAGCCTGAATAGCTCCGCCTTCCTGGCCGCGGACGAGAAGGGTATCCCTCTGCATCTCAGCTCGGCGGACAGCCTGGGAATTGTCCATGCCCTAAGAGACTGGACACTGCCAGCCTCGGAGGCTGACGCCGGAGATAGCGGGGTGGTGAGGTCATCGCTGCCGACTGATGACATGGCGGCTGCCAAGACCCGTTACTTAGTAGACTGGTCACGTGTCTGCAGGCTGGGCCTGCTGGAACCCTGATCAAGCTGGTGCAGGTGGACCTACTGAATCCGACTGACCTGAGAGAGTGTGAGAGAAAGTACCTATTTAAGAGCCTAAAACTGCTGCCGTCCAGAGCGACGGAACCCAACGTAGATGATAACAACAGGCGATAGTGACTTAAGTCGACTGCCGAGACCGCTGTGGGATCAAATGACAGATGACAACACGAATGACTGACTTGACATGTTGCCTTAACTGAATGAACTTCCCGTGACAGGGCCCGGCCCGTTCGTACCGTATGGGGGTGACTGTGAGCCGGACTCTGGAGCACGTACAGAAATGAGGCAACCGTGAAACGAGGCTAACTGCCTGGGTACGCTGAGGCCGAACTGTGACCTCCAGCTGCCACCGGGTCCGACTCCCAGCTCCCTATTCCTTTTTTTTTTGTAGAAATGCGGCCGGCCTAGGGCACGCCGGCGCGAATTCGTACAGGCAGGTGACCAATTAACGCCGGGGCGTGGTAAGGTGACACAGAAATGATATAACATGACAAGGACAAGAATCAAAGTCTCTTTTTTTTTTTTTTTTTTTTTTGCGACTCCGCCCCTGGCGCATGTATTGAAATGAGGCCGGGCCTAGGGCACGCCGACACGAATTAGTGCGGGGAAGTGACTGTATTCATGCCGGGCGTGGTAAGGTGACAGAAATGAGATACCATGACAGGGGCAAGAATCAGGAATGTACGCAAAACCAGTGATGCGATTCCGCCCTTGGCGCATGTATTGAAATGAGGCCGGGCCTAGGGCACGCCGACACGAATTAGTGCGGGGAAGTGACTGCATTCATGCCGGGCGTGGTAAGGTGACAGAAATGAGATACCATGACAGGGGCAAGAACCAGGAATGTACGCAAACCAGTGATGCGATTCCGCCCTTGGCGCATGTATTGAAATGAGGCCGGGCCTAGGGCACGCCGACACGAATTAGTGCGAGGTAGTGACTGCATTCATGCCGGGCGTGGTAAGGTGACAGAAATGAGATACCATGACAGGGGCAAGAATCAGGAATGTACGCAAAACCAGTGATGCGATTCCACCCTTGGCGCATGTATTGAAATGAGGCCGGGCCTAGGGCACGCCGACACGAATTAGTGCGGGGAAGTGACTGCATTCATGCCGGGCGTGGTAAGGTGACAGAAATGATATACCATGACAGGGGCAAGAATCAGGAATGTACGCAACCAGTGATGCGATTCCGCCCTTGGCGCATGTATTGAAATGAGGCCGGCCTGGGGCACGCCGACACGAATTAGTGCGGGGATGTGACTGCATTCATGCCGGGCGTGGTAAGGTGACAGAAATGATATACCATGACAGGGGCAAGAATCAGGAATGTACGCAACCAGTGATGTGATTCCGCCCTTGGCGCATGTATCGAAATGAGGCCGGGTAGTCGTGCATCTGGATCGCCCCGATCGGAGCATGTATGGATGCGACCGGACCAGGATCGAAGCGATGGCATGAACGCCCTGTTTAACTGATGCGAAATGATTTAGCATGACCGAATGGCCTGATACGTTAGCCATGTTTGAAATGATGAAATGATTGTCATGCTAACACGTGAAATGTTTCGACACGGTCGAAGTGATTCGTACAATTAGTATGCCAACAGTGCTTCGGAATGTGAATAGCGATTCGGCACGCTCGCTGGCGCCACCGATTCGAACAATGGCAGGACATGAACGATACGTGTGAGTGCGAACGGCACCCGTGCGTGAGTCGTGTTTGAACGATTCGAAGACTGCGTAGCCCGACCGCGTAAGGGAACCCTTGAGTGCCGGATGCGGCATCGGTCGGAGTGTTTTGTGGCGGGCGGCCCTGAATGTGCGTGCCGCTAGATGGCTCCCGATCGTGTACAACCAAAAACGTGCGAGTAAGTGTTTAGGTTTCGAGACAAGCAGCACGTGGTTCGTGAGCTACGCAGACCACAGTTTAGTGACATGATAAGCAGTGCATGAGAACGTAAAACATGGGAGCCGAAGCCCTACCTGCGACAGCCGAACCAGACACTTTGTACGAACTGCGACTCGGCGACACGAGTGTGACACGAAGGGACAACACGACTTACGAACACGGAACGCGGGACTGCAACAAGAGGAGACGGACAGACGAAAACGGAGCTCACGAACCGGCACCAACAGCGCTTGTCTCGAACGAGTCGGTCCTAGATGTCTGACGTATCAGATATCACGCGCAGGAAACCGACAAAGACCGGCGGCCTTTGGGCTGCTTAAATACCCTCCGGGCTCCTCCCATAACTTCAGGCCGGTACCCGGCCTTCCAATTTGTTTTTTTTGCAAATTGTTCAGCCTTTTGTTTAAGATAGCTGAAATCTATTTTTTTCAGTTGCTCAACTGCACTTTCGATCATTTGCCATGCTACCATGAAATCAAGGCCACTGGTTTGTAGATATTTTGACACTGGACCTATAACATCAAAAACCTGCAAAAATATGTTTGCTGTTAAGATAGTCCTAAACTGACAAAGATTGTGAAAAAGGGATGAGGCCTCAGAAGTGGTTTTTGAATCAAATAAGTTGCTCTGGGAAATCACATATAAAACTTCAAGGGTGTCTAAATAAAGAGAATGTTTCTCACCAAAAATCCAGTTAAGGGCCTTTTCTTTTGCCTACCATCTTGTCTCTCCAAGTTTTTGTAACTTTAAAACTTTTTCCTGTCCATGTCTTTTATCCAGTTGGTCTTTCCAGATATTCATTCTCTTGTAGGAGTCTCCAATAAAGGTTGCCAAGCGATTTAGGAGACCAAAAAATGTTTTTGCTTCCAATACTTGACAGCAATCTGAGACACAGAGGTTTAGGATATGACAATAGCACCAAATATAGACTGCATCTGGCACTACCTTTGCGATCTGTGCACATAGTCCCACATACTCACTCCTCATATTTGCTGCACCATCAAATGATTCACTAGCAATTTTTTGGAAATCTAAACCAAGTACATCAATCAGGACTTTAGAAGTTCATAAAATCCTTTTCCAGAAGCATCTCTAACAGGGAGAATCGCCACAAGCCGTTCTTTGATTTCTTCACCTTTTACATATCTCACAACCACTGTTGCTTGATCTTCGATTCCAACATTCTGTGTGGAGTCAACCTGTATACTGAAACGTTTCTCTCCTATTTCAGACACAATTAAGGTTTTCATGCATCGAACTATTGCTGAAAATACTTTTTCCTGGTGCCTCCATGGCAGTATACCTGTGATAACTCCGCCCCGGAGTCCTCCCCTCAGGATAGTTAATAGCTTATAAAAATGACACCCGTGTCTCTCCTTAGCATTCTCCTTTTTTTCCTCATACCTGAAGGATAGTGGTGTGCGTGTCCTACCTCTGCTTAAATGCAGTTTCCATCTGGGTTCAAGCCTCTCCCAGATGCACTCCCCTGTCTTGGGTTGCTAATAGCACTGATAAGAGGGGAGCCCCTTCTGAGGGTCTTTTGGGACAGCAGCAGCTTCCTAAGGAGGAGCAACGGTCTGCAGACAGGCAATGCTGGTCTCCATGGAGGCAGGTAGGGGCTTACTATAAAGCCTTTCTTTCTTTCTTCCTCCCTGTCCTTGTCCGCCTTACAAGCCACATTGGGATCTGATACATGCCCTGACATGCTAAGGGGTAATAGGCGAGCGATATAGTGCGGGGCGCCGCTGCTCTGCTAGGTTTATAGGCAGGTCTGGCGTCGGACGAGGCGGGCGTCGCCACCTTGCTTCAGGGCAAAATTACGATTTTGCCCTTAGTTGGTTAGGGCGGGAGGAGGCAGGAGTCTCCTCCCCCCCTATAACATTTAAAAGTGGGAAGAGATCAGTAGATGGTAGGCCCTCCAGGAGGGAAGTCTGGTCCTAGGAGTGCTCCTGCGCTACTCTGCTGTCTGTAAAAAGAGTGAGTAAAAACCTATTTGTTTCAACTGTTAATGTAATTAGAGTTACATGAGGATGCGTGCATGCGGGGGGGAAGGTAACCTCTTGTAAAAAAAAAAAAAAATATATATATATACCTTTTAAAAAAAAAAAAATAAAAAAAAAAAAAGAGAAAGAAAGAGGGGAAGGGTGGATTAAATCCGAATCCTATACATATTAAAGGCTTTTATTTTTGGACTGGATGGTGCAGTAGGTTGTCCTTTTTTTTTTCTCATCGATCGTTTTCTATCTGTTTCTAGTCTCTATTTCAACTACCTTATGCCCTTGCTTGCCTCCACAAAATGAGCCAGCCGCCATTTGACCAAGACCCTCGCTTCCTTAGGTAAGGGCACGTACAGCCATGTATGGGTATGTATGTATATATATATATATATATATATATATATATATATATGGATGCATAAGTATGCGATTTCCGTACATGGATATATATATATATATTTATATATATATAAATAAGTTAACAAAGTTCGTGCTAAAAGAGTGCCTTGTGCTGTTACTGTCGTTTCAGCCCTATACACCAGAACGCGTCTAATCAGACGTCGGGCCATCAGAGTGGACGCTCCCACCCCAGCTCAGGCCACAGCCGCTCAGCTGGCTCCCGCCATTCCAAAGGAAAATCCTCCTCCAAGAGGCATAGGTCCTCCAGTCCACCCAGAAGAGGGGAATGCAGAGCATGCGGGGCGACCGCATTGCCGGATAAACGAATCTGCAGGGACTGTCTGCAGGGGTATGCATACCAGGAGAGGGCAGAGACAGAACAGGTCACTGACCTGATCAAAAGGGTGGTCAAAGATTCCCTGGTAGAACTGATGCAAATGAACCCGCCCAGGCAGGACCCTCCCAGTGACCAACTGCTGCCCGCAGATCTAGCCATTCCAGGCCCCTCTGCTACAGACCGGATTGATCCGGTACCTGGGCCGACTCCCCCCGCAGGAGATGGAGTAGATTCAGAGGATTCCTTGGATGAGACGGACCCCTCTGGCTTCAACTTCAGCCTAGTGCAGCCATTTGTGTCTGTGGTTAAGCAAGCTATTGGGTGGGAGGAAGTAGAAGAACCCCCTAAGAAGACAAAGTCTTTCTTCCCCTTTCTGAAAAAGAAGCAAAACTTTTTCCCCTTTCTGGATGAATTGAAAGACCTGATAGAAGGGGAGTGGAAGCGAACGGATAAGCGTTTCTCCTTAAATGAACTCCAGAAACTCTATCCCCTGGCAGAGACAGATGCGGCCCTACTGGTTACCCCTCCTATAGTGGATGCCGCAATAGTCCGCCTAGCTAAGAGTGTCACCTTACCCATGGAAGACTCTACGTCCTTCAAAGATCCGCTGGACAAGCGGATAGACGCAGACCTAAGAAAGGCCTACCAGCTGGCCGGGGGGGGGGGCCTGCAGGCCGGCCATCGCCTTAGCCTCACTCTCTAGCGCAGTCAAGGTGTGAACGGGGAATATCGAGGTGGCCATTCGGGAGGAGGTTCCGAAGGAAGATATCATAAAGGCCTTAGAAGAGCTGAAACTGTCGGCAGGTTTTAAGGGGGAAGCCGCTATCGACTCCCTAAGATACTCAGCCAGGGCTATGCTGCACACGGTTATGGCAAAATGGGCATTATGGCTAAAGCCGTGGGCGGCAGACGGAGCATCCAAGCAAAACTGGTGCAAAATCCCATTCGATGGGAAGGCCCTCTTTGGAGAGAAACTGGAAAAGGCGATATCAAGAGTGACCGGGGGAAAGTCAGGGTTACTCCCCCAGGACAGGAGGGTAAGACGCTCTAGGGTGGTGTCCTCCAAGGGTCAGTGGCCCAGGAACAGGAACTACAACAATTCCCGTCAAAACAGAGACCCCAAAAGGAATTGGAGGAGCACGCAGGCGACCTTTTTGAAGGCTAGTAAACAAAGAAGCTTTCCCAACGCCCAAGAGGGGGCGAAACCCTTTTGACAGCAGCCCATCCCCGCCAGTAGGGGCCAGACTGAGGGAGTTCGCAGAGGTATGGAGTCACAAATGCAGAGACCCGTGGGGGGTCTCCACGGTCAAGTTTGGTCATTTCTGGACCTTCCAGGATCGACCTCCGAGAGACTCTTTCAGTCCGACCAAGATCCCGTCTTCCCCTCAAAAAGCGAAAGCCCTGCTGGAGTACCTCAGGCTACTACTGGCGCAAAGGGCGGTGATTCCAGTGCCTCCCTCCGAAAGGTTCACAGGTTTCTACTCTCCTCTCTTTCTTACCCCCAAAAAGGGGGGAGAGTGGAGACCAGTGGTGGACCTCAAGAGACTAAACCGGTGGATACTACTCGATTCCTTCAAGATGGAATCTCTGCATACGATCATCCACACTATTCTACCAGGGGACTGGATGGTCTCGGTGGATTTACGGGACGCCTACTTTCATGTGCCCGTTCTACCAGCGTTTCAAAAGTTTCTGAGAGTGGCGATAGGCTTAATGCACCTGCAGTTCCAGTGCCTTCCCTTTGGCCTATGTACTTCACCAAGAGTATTCTCAAAAGTACTGATTGCAATCCTGGCACCTCTCAGGGAGAAAGGGCTATGTGTCTTCTATTTTTTGGACGACATCCTTCTCTTGGCGGCCAGTCCGGACCTGTTGACAAAGCACAGGCAGATCCTTCTGACCACCCTCACAGAATTTGGCTGGCTGATAAATACCAAGAAAAGCGTTTTGACCCCAACCCAGGCGATGATTTATCTAGGGGCCATCTTCGACACCAGAAGAGGAACAGTGCGTCCCCCCCCAGAAGGTGGCAGCAATATCTCAGAAAATGCGACACGTGATGACTCTCCCAACTTTACAAGTAGAGGAATGCTTGAGCCTGATTGGAACGATGGCAGCATGTATACCGATGGTACCCTGGGCTCATTGGCACTTGAGGACCTTTCAATGGGGCTTCTTGACACAGTGGAAGAGGAGGTCCCTATGGCAGAAGATATCGATCTCAGCCTCCATGAGGAGAGGTCTACTCTGGTGGTCGAAATTGGAGTGCATCTCGAGGCCTCGTCTCCTGCAGGGCCCCTCTTGGACCATTCTTACCACAGACGCAAGTGCAAAGGGGTGGGGAGCACACTGTGGCCACCAGGAGATACAAGGGAAATGGGAAGTCCCCACGAAGGGAGTGGGATCCAATATCCTGGAACTCCAGGCAGTCTATTTGGCACTCCTGAATCTAGAGGAACACCTGCGCCAGAAACAGGTGCTGGTCCGGCTGGACAACAAGGCAGCAGTATCTTGCATACAGCGGCAAGGGGGAACCCACAGCCTGCCATTATTGAGGGAAGTGGAACCCATTATGCTATGGGCAGAAAAAAATCTGATAGACTTGAAGGCAGTCTATATCCCGGGCCATCTGAATCAGCAAGCGGACCATCTATCCCGTCACTTCCCGAACAACAAGGAATGGTCTCTACACCCGACAGTGTTCCAGTGGGTCATGGAACAGCAGGATCCACCGGAGGTAGACTTATTTGCCTCTCCGATCAACACAAAACTACCGAGGTTCATATCTCGTCTACCTCACCCCATGGCGGAAGCGGTGGATGCTCTCTCGAACCCCTGGTGCTACAAGACTGCATATGCCTTCCCTCCAGGACCTCTAATCTCAAGGTTCCTGCTCCGGCTGATGAGGGAACAAGTCAAGGTACTGGCGATTCTCCCCTATTGGCCCAGGAGGCCATGGTTCCCGTGGGCAGTGAACCTCAGCTTTTGCCCACCACGCAAATCACAGTTTTTCCACAGCTGCTCTCGCAAGGGAGATTCGTTCACCCAGCTCCGCACAATCTGAATTTACATGTCTGGATTCTGAGCGGGGAAAGTTCCAATCCCTAGGCTGCTCGGCAGGGCTGATCGCGACCCTCTTAAAGGCCAGGAAGCCCTCTACAAACTACGTATATTCTAAAGTCTGGAACAAGTTCAAACAATTTGCGGAGCACAGGCGGTCTGATCCAACAATACCATCTACCACTGTAGTTCTAGAATTCCTACAGTCAGGCCTGGACCTGGGCCTCAGCCTAAGTTCACTGAAAGTCCAAGTAGCAGCAATTTCGGCGAGTACCCAGAAAAAGTGGTCAGAAGAGCTCATCACGCAATTTTTGAAGGCAGTCAAAAAGATTCGCCCACCGTCAAAGAGAATTTTTCCAGCCTGGGATCTTCCACTAGTCCTTGAGAGCCTAAGGGCACAGCCGTTTATACCTCTAGAATCCACCTCACTCTGGAATTTGACCCTCAAAGCAGTCTTCCTGGTGGCGATAACTTCGGGAAGAAGAGCCTCGGAATTACAGGCCCTAGGGGCAGGAGAAGAACATGTAGTCTTCTTTCCAGACAGAGTGGAGTTGCGGACAATACAAGGATTTGTCCCAAAGGTAGCATCACATCTCGCCCTCTCTGAAACCTGGGCGCTGCCTACCTTTTCGGATCCTCACTCAGGGGCGTTGCAGGAACTGGACATTTCTAGGGTTTTGACACGTTATTTACAAATCACAAGCCCCTTCAGAACAACTGATAGACTGTTTATCATACCTTGGGGTAGAAACAAAGGGAAAGAAGCCTCAGCTAGAACTATCGCTTCATGGATCGAGAAGTTAATCCAAAAGGTGTATAGGGCGAGAGGGCTGGTCCCGCCAGTGGTGAAAGCCCACTCTACAAGGGCAGTTTCTTCATCCTGGGCGGCAAGAGCAAGCGTATCTTTGGAAACTATCTGCAGGGCAGCTACATGGACGTCACCAAATACGTTCATACGTCATTACAGAATCGACCCAGGAGCACTCACCTCAGTGGAGTTCGATAGAAAGACGATTGAGGCAGCTCTCGCGGTCCCTTGAAATAAAGTTTCTTTAAAGCATTACCCACCCTTGTATCAGCTATTTATTGTATCACAGGTATACTTCCATGGAGGCACCAGGAAAACTGAAAATTGTTTCATACTTACCGTAATTTTCCTTTCCTGGTGCCTATCCATGGCAGTATATATGCCCTCCCTTCTTTGGTATTTGATATAATTGGAGAATGCTAAGGAGGGACACAGGGGTAATTTTTATAAGCTATTAACTATCCTGAGGGGAGGACACCGGGGCGGAGTTATCACAGGTATACTGCCATGGATAGGCACCAGGAAAGGAAAATTACGGTAAGTATGAAACAATTTTCCGTTTTTTTACTGTCTTACTGGACAAAAATGTTATAAGAGATCCACGTCCAGATGTCTGTTTTCCTGATGATGTTTTTCTGTCTTTCAATCGCTGTTTTCTTTTTTCACTGTCCTGAAAGCATTTGTCAAGGTGATTTTTTAGAGGAACATCATATTGCGAAAGAAGTAGGACAATTTCCAGAAAGTTCCCATGGTTTATTTCACTGTTATATAAATTGTACAGTGATTCATTAGTGCCATGGGCACGAAATGGCAAACCCTGTTTTCCAAGCAATTTTACTATATCAAATATTCTTTTTAATACCTCAATATTTTGAAGTATCTCCTTCTTTCTTTTGCAGGCATGAGCCTGATTTATTAATTTGTCAATGCTTCTATTCTTTTTCATGGCGAAATAAGCACTAACAGCATCACAATGGCTTTTAGAAGATTCATGCTTATTTGCTGCCTGATAGCAATGGCGAAAATGAGTACACCCACTAGTGAATGAGGAAGAGAAGGAGGAATCAGAAAATGCAATGCATATACTGCAAAAAAATGCTTCTAACTTTCGATTTTTCATTTTACAAGTTAGCCATGAACGCTTAATACGGTCCCCATTAGGCTTTTTGCGGTAATAAAAGTCCACTTCTTGATAAGGAAGATCTTCGCATTCAGTTCTGGTTGGCTGAAAAGGGTGTTTTTCAACAAAATTTATTTTTTCTCCTTTGGAACATGCAGGAGGAAGACTAAAAGGTATTTCTGATGGATCATTTACTGTTTCTGATATGTCTTCTTCTGGTGTGATACATCCTAATTTAGGAAGGTCTTCAAAAACATCTGGGTCATTCATATGTGATTGCTCTCTGTACTCTGACACCAGCTCCTCCTCATCCACCTGTATTTCTGCTTGAGCGCTCACATCCTCTTCACCAGATACAACTGGCATGCTTGAAAAACGACTTGGTCCGGCAGAAACCTCATCAACAGCAGCTCTTTCATGTATACCACCAGTCTAAAATTAAATTTTTTGTCAACTTTAAACTTCCAAAAAAGTTCTAACAAAGAAACTCCATGCATGGTAACACACAAAAAAAAAACATGCAAAAAAATGATATAATTAAAACTTACCTTATATGTAAGATTTTATGAGATTTAAAATAATTAAAAACGTATATTAAATTAAAACTGTGATCATCAAGGAAAGTCAAGTATGCACACTCCTTGATCATCCATCTTGAATTTTAAAGTGTTACTAAACCAAGAACTTGCATTCCCTATATCTGTTATCCCACAGTACACAGAACATGGAAATGCAATTATTTTAGTAAATATAAACTTCTAAATGTCTTTTCTTATCAGCAGTATATCGCAATCTTGTGACTTCTATCAGTGTCTAGTTAAAGCTTATAGGAGGAGTTTTCATTCTCCATTGATCCTCTGTCTGGACAGTCCTGATTGGCCCGGTGCAAATCACATGCACGCTCCCAAGAGAAAAAAACAAAACTCTCCAGCAATGCACACCAAACTGAGCATGTACAGAGGGCCCCCAATGCTCTGTTCTATCAGGAGAGGGATTGGAGAGAGTAAAAGAAGGAGAGGATCAGAAAAGACAGGATCAAACAGCCTTTTTCCACAATGCGCAGGTTTAAACCCTGGAGGTTCACAGTGAGTATACCAAGCATGCATTAATGCATATACAGACTGATTTTACTGTTGTGGGTTTAGTAGCACTTTAAATTTAAAACTTAATCATGGACATTAGAGTTGCACGATTCTGGCCAAAATGAGAATCACAATTTTTTTGCTTAGAATAAAGATCACGATTATTGCGGCGTAACATCATCTTTCACATTATACAAAACAAAAATTGGTCTAACTTTACTGTTTAGTTTTTTATCTCTGTTGTGATCAACTTGGCAGGCTTCCTGGATTTTTATTTTTTTTGTCAGCTGTCAGAAGTGTGCAGAGAACTCTCTGAACTTGTTATATAGAATTGGGAAAATGCAGTTTTAAGATCGTGAGGAGAGTTGAATCGCAATTTTGATTCTTTAACGATTAATCATGCAGCTCTGCGAGGGTGGTAGAATTGCGATCTCGATTCTATAGCAATTAATCGTGCAGCTCTAAACAGACTAGGTATGTTTCCTCTTGTTATCAAAGAGTGAATATTCAATATATTCTGCAACCTAAAACCTAAGAACCAGCCTTAACATTTGAACTTTTCACATACCATCGAAAAAGAGTTTCATTTGTTTAGGATCCCTTCCTGCTACCTCAAGTTCTTTGGACCGTTTTTCTCGTACTTTCTGAGCACCACCCTTCTCTTTAGATTTTGTTGTTTTACTCTCCATATTAATCAATATGAAACTGTAAAATGTATTAAATACCAAAATATGACAATGAGTTACATAAATCCAGCAAACATTACTAATTCTGCATCTCACAAACAAGCTCATACATGAAATCCAATACATCACAAGAAAACTAATCCAACAGAAAATAAAAATATGTTACTAATATTATAGGAAAAAAAGACCAAGCAAAACACATATCTAATGTAGGACACTTCTGCTCACTTTAGGAGCAAACGTATGTGTAGTATGCAAAATCTGCCTGAAACACTAGGCCACAAAATAACAGTTACGACCCAAAGCATACATCCAAATTAACAAAGGAATGGCTTCACCAGAAGAAGATTAAAGTTTTGGAATGGCCCAGCCAGAGCCCAGACCTGAATCCCATTGAAAATCTGTGGGGTGATCTGAAGAGGGCTGTGCACAGGAGATATCCTCACAATCTGACAGATTTGAAGTGTTTTCACAAAGAATAGTGGGCAAATATTGCCAAGTCAAGATGTGCCATGCTAATAGACTCATACCCAAAAAGACTGAGTGCTGTAATAAAATCAAAAGGGGCTTCAACAAAGTATTCGTTTAAGGGTGTGCACACTTATGCAACCATATTATTTTATTTTTTAGTTTTAGTTCCCGCCACCTAAAAGATTTTATTTAGTTTGTTGTTCAACTGATTTGTACAGTTTATAGGTCACATGAGGCCTCATGCACACTGGACGTTAAAATAACGTTCTAAAAATGCCAGTAGCTTTGCAGTGAGTTTTGCAACATTTTTGCAACAGCGTTTTTAAAGTTTTTCCACGTTAGCGTTTTTTTTTTTCAATGGATCAAAAAAGTCAAAATACGCTGACTTTGTCAAAGGGTCCTGAGGAGCTGCAAGCAGGAGTTTCTAGGCGAGGCCGCGGCTTCGGCCTAGTCCACGACATCCGGCCTCGCGGACTAGGTCGAACCTGCGGCCTCGTCTAAAAACTCCTGCCTGCAGCTCCTCAGGACCCTTTGACAAAGTCACGTGACCTGTGACAATACGCGTGAGGGAGGAAGTCAGGTGCCTATTGCTTAGTTTTTCAGCCGAGGACCTTCAGAAGTTCATCCATCATATGCGGTTCCATGCTGTCTTTATGCGAGTGGATATTTTTACATTAAAAAGTTGTTTTAATTTACTTCACATTGGAGCGCTTTTCTTTGTCCCTTACCCACCTATGCTGATCTGAGCTGGGAGTGATCCCTGCAGTCTGGAGTGACGTTTGGATGGGATATGAGGACCGGAGCTTGTTACAGGAGAGCCCATAGGAATACATAGGAGGACATACCAGGATATTTACCAGGACCAATACCCAAAGTTACCTGCTTTACTAGGCCTGTAGAGGCCGCTACTAGAGGTGAGGGGCTGGGGGAAACAGTGGGGTGCACCCCTGAAAACACCACGGAGCACTTCTGCACAGATTATGAACTCTGATTTATATATCATATTGGAACTCTATATTTGTTTAAACTTATCAAGAATTTCCATTCATAAAACGGACTGTGCTGGCATTTTTGCCCTGTTGCCATTTCTGTGCAAATTTTTTTCTTATGTTTTATATTCACAGAAGGCACTTCCTTCTTATTTTAGTTCATTTATCTTATTTTAGTTCATTTATCACATTGCCTGGGATTGTACATCACAATATTTTATCGTCATCAGTGAAGATTTTATCTCAGCACGTTCTTAATGGTCATTTATTTACCATATTATCACATTGATATCCATTTTAAAAGATTTTTTTTATCCCAGCGCACTCTTATTGGTCATATTCATTGATCATACTTCTGCACTTATTTCTTTATTCACATTTTATATATTTATTTATTGCTATTGAAGATATTGTCATTTGTTGAAATATTGTTTTTCCATTTAGATATGATATTTGCATTTTATGTAAAATTGATCAAGTTATACATAAGGTCACCCATCTTTTGGAATTTACACGCCTGAAGAGTTCCCAGAGGTTATCTATATAGTGGTTAGCGCCACATACCCCCCCTATTTACAGCTCCTCAGGACCGGCGCTCTAAAAAATCGATTTGCTGAAAATTTTAATCGATTTGACCTCTCAACTCGATTCAAGATTCAAATAATTTTTTTCCCAGCCCTACTACCAGCATTTTTGGACGTTGGAGCATTTTTACAGCTGAAAAACTCGGCCCAGTCAAAAACTGCTGATTACAGCCTATGTGTGCAAGGACACATAGGATAACATGATGGGGAGTTTATTGACTGTAGAAAAAAACCTCTGAAGCCAAAAACAGCCACTGTAAAAACATCTCATGTGCAGGAGGCCTAAAAGTGGAAAAAGTTCTGAAATGATTTATCTTTGTCTCATTTGTTTACATCACAGAAACCTGACATTTTAACAGGGGTGTGTAGACTTTTTATATCCGCTGTATATTTTATCAGCATATAAAGTCCAGGGTTCTCCAAACTACGGCTCTCCAGCTGTTGCAGAACTACACATCCCATGAGGCATTGTGCAACTCTGACATTTATAGACATGACTAGGCATGATGGGATTTGTAGTTCCTGATCAACTGGAGGGCCAAAGTTTGGAGACCCCTGAAACCACAGAATTCCCATTAACACAAACACTGAACAATAATGCTGTACAGTATGGGCTGGTTCAAACTGCTGTGATGTCAGACATTGCATGTCATTCACATGGCACTGCTGTGCAGATCACATGCAATGTCTGTGTGATGTGAATTCAGCCATACAGATTGTTTGGCTGAATTTGCATCGCATTGAGACCAAACGCGTAGAGAACCTTTTTTGGTCCGCACCAGAATCGGATTGCATGGGTGAATTGACAGTTCACACTGCGATATGCAAACTGATCTAGGGGTGTCATTAACTTTGTATTGACACTACCAGCGGTTCACATAGGGCAGTGTGAACTGCCTGCGAGTCAGGTGCGATGCGGGAAGCCACAGTGGATTTGCAGGGTTCCCGCATCGCACCAATGAGAACCGAGCCTATAAGTGGAAATTATTCTGCAACAACATGCATACTTCCCAGATACATCACTGGTATACAAGTCTAAAACATAAAAGAGCATGCACAGCTCTTAAAACACACAGATCAGTGCCCATCAATTCAGCCTCATGGTCACCAATGTAGACAGTGCCCATCAGTGCAGCCTCACCAGTGCAGACAGTACCACCCATCAGTGCAGCCTGCTCAATACCCATCAATGCAGTCTAATCAGTGCCCATCAATGCAGCCTCACGGTCACCAGTGCCTATCAGTGCAGTCTGATCAGTGCAGACTCACCAGTGCAGTGCCCATCAGTGCAGCCTGATCAGTGGCCATCAATGCAGCCTCACCAGTGCAGAAAATGCCCATTAGTGCAGCCTGATCAGTGCCCATCAACGCAGCCTCATCAGTGCAGAAAGTGCCTATTAGTGCAGCCTGATCAGTGCCCATGGGATGTGGGGGTCAGCTGGGGCCCGGGTGTCAGGGCCTGGGTCTGTCTCACAGCCCTCTATACAGAACTGGGAGCTCAAAATCTCTCCAGGCAATTGCAAGAATATATTCTTGTAGGATAGCGAGCTCACAGTTCTATGTAGTATAGCAAATCTCTGCACGCCTGTCCTAGCCCGCAGTGCCCACTGCCCAGAGTCTGAATTTCCAAATACACTTCAATGTGTGACTGGGTTACATTCGCATAAAGCACTGAGGGCTCTGTTCAAAACAGAAGAACCAAAATGCAGTGGCGGCCCATTAGGGGCACCCGGGCGCCGCCCCCTCTCTCCTCTCCACCCCCTATATGCATATTGCTGCCATTGAAAAATCAAGAAATGTATAAAAAACAAATCAGCGCAATGGCAATAGTACAAAAGTAATAAAAACTTGTAAGCTGCTGAACACCAAGGGTGAAATCTCCAAAATCCCTGAGCTGAATATGTATAAAAAGATGGTGCAGCGCTAAACGCACAAATTAAACAATAATGTCCATATACACATAAATAAAACATTCCAATGGTGTCTTCAGTTGTGGTGAGAAAAATACACGCATGCAGGTGACTTTGTGAGAATACCTCCACCATTGAATAAATGGCCGCTCACCTCACTGAGTGGACCCTTTGATCTTTGATCATGAAGGGTCTCAAAAGCTTTCCCACCAGGGGTTCAATGATAACGGTCCACAGGGAATATTAATCACTCTTAGCAAGTATACTGGATGGATACCAAACGACTTTCACAAGAGACTCATTCCAATAACGCCATGGATCATGTAAATATAAAAGTGAACAACCATAGTGCTCTCTGCATATGAAGCAATTTATTGAATAAAAAAAGGGGGGTAATACAACTCACAAAAAAAGCACCTGTGACCCGGTGCTTGGTAGACACAGCATACAGAGAAATGCACAGAAAGGGTTACGTAACTCTCTATATGCTGTGTCTACCAAGCACCGGGTCACAGGTGCTTTTTTTGTGAGTTGTATTACCCCCCTTTTTTTATTCAATAAATTGCTTCATATGCAGAGAGCACTATGGTTGTTCACTTTTATATTTACATGATCCATGGCGTTATTGGAATGAGTCTCTTGTGAAAGTCGTTTGGTATCCATCCAGTATACTTGCTAAGAGTGATTAATATTCCCTGTGGACCGTTATCATTGAACCCCTGGTGGGAAAGCTTTTGAGACCCTTCATGATCAAAGGGTCCACTCAGTGAGGTGAGCGGCCATTTATTCAATGGTGGAGGTATTCTCACAAAGTCACCTGCATGCGTGTATTTTTCTCACCACAACTGAAGACACCATTGGATTGTTTTATTTATGTGTATATGGACATTATTGTTTAATTTGTGCGTTTAGCACTGCACCATCTTTTTATACATATTGCTGCCATTCACCCGCTGCTTGACCCACCACTAAGATGGGGTAAGTGCCAGGCATGCAGCGGGCGGGTGTCCTCCTGGATCAGTCCGCTCCACTGACCGGGGGCTCTAGGGGATGGCTGTGTGCATCTGGCCGTGCGCGCAGGAGAGGGGGATTGGTTGGACTAGTCCGCTGGTGGGGGGGGGGGGGTTGCTGGATGAGTCCGCTGGCAGGGTGCTAGATGAGTCCCCTGGCGGGGGAGGTTGCTAGATGAGTCCACTGGCGGGGGGAGGGTGCTAGATGAGTCCGCTAGCGGGGGGAGGGCGCTAGATGAGTCCGCTGGCGGGGGGGAGGGTGCTAGATGAGTCCACTGGTGGGGGGGAGGGCGCTAGATGAATCCGCTGGGGGGGTGGCGCTAGATGAGTCCGCTGCGGGGGTTTTAGATGAGTTCGCTGGGGGGTGCTAGATGAGTCTGCTGGGGGAATGCTAGATGAGTTTGCTGGGGGGGTGCTAGATGAGTCCGCTGGGGGGGGGGGTGCTAGATGAGTCCGCTGCAGGGGTGCTAGATGAGTTCGCTGGGGGGGTTCTAGATAAGTCCGCTGGGGGGGTGCTAGATGAGTTTGCTGGGGGGGTGCTAGATGAGTTCGCTGGGAGGGCGCTAGATGAGTCCGCTGGGGGGGTGCTAGATGAGTCCGCTGGGGGGTTACTAGATGAGTCCGCTGCGGGGTGCTAGATGAGTCCGCTGCGGGGGTGCTAGATGAGTTCGCTGGGAGGGCGCTAGATGAGTTCGCTGGGGGGGTGCTAGATGAGTTCGCTGGGAGGGCGCTAGATGAGTCCGCTGGGGGGGTACTAGATAAGTCCACTGGGGGGGTACTAGATGAGTCCGCTGCGGGGGTGCTGGATGAGTCCGCTGTGGGGGTGCTAGATGAGTCCGCTGCGGGGGTGCTAGATGGGTTCGCTGGGGGGGTGCTAGATGAGTCCGCTGCGAGGGTGCTAGATGAGTTCGCTGGGGGGGGTGCTAGATGAGTTCGCTGGGAGGGCGCTAGATGAGTCCGCTGGGGGGATGCTAGATGAGTCCGCTGGGGGGGGTGCTAGATGAGTCCGCTGGGGGGGTGCTAGATGAGTCCGCTGGGGGGGTACTAGATGAATCCGCTGCGGGGGTGCTAGATGCGTCCACTGCGGGGGTGCTAGATGAGTCCGCTGGGGGGGGGGGGGGGCTAGATGAGTCCGCTGTGGGGGTGCTAGATGAGTCCGCTGCGGGGGTGCTAGATGAGTCCGCTGGGGGGGTGCTAGATGAGTTCGCTGGGGGGGGGGGTGCTAGATGAGTCCGCTGGGGGGGTGCTAGATGAGTCCGCTGGGGGGGTGCTAGATGAGTCCGCTGGGGGGGTGCTAGATGAGTCCGCTGGGGGGGTGCTAGATGAGTCCGCTGCGGGGGTGCTAGATGAGTCCGCTGCGGGGGTGCTAGATGAGTTCGCTGGGGGGGGAGGGTGCTAG
The DNA here is from genome assembly GCA_028564925.1 of Lithobates sylvaticus. NCBI lineage: Eukaryota > Metazoa > Chordata > Amphibia > Anura > Ranidae > Lithobates > Lithobates sylvaticus. Next base: position 267,534,777 of record CM053029.1, read on the forward strand.
ATGAGTCTGCTGGGGGAGTGCTAGATGAGTCCGCTGGGGGGGTGCTAGATGAGTCCGCTGCGGGGGTGCTAGATGAGTCTGCTGGGGGGGTGCTAGATGAGTTCGCTGGGGGGGGTGCTAGATGAGTCCGCTGGGGGGGGGTGCTAGATGAGTCCGCTGCGGGGGTGCTAGATGAGTCCGCTGCGGGGGTGCTAGATGAGTTCGCTGGGGGGGGGTGCTAGTCTGCTGGTGGGGGGGAGGGTGCTAGAAAAAAAACAAGCTGCCACTGCCAAAATTTAAAATTGTCATGAAGAAAGAAATTTACATCACAATTAACAGGTGCAGGTGCCTTACCTCTGGCTGGGGAGCGTTGTTTCAGTGAGGAGACAGTCACTGAGCCAGGTCCTTGCCACTCTTCGGGGGTGGGGTGTTTCCGAAGCACGTCTCTTCTCTTCAGACTGCAGCTAGGCACTCCTCAAGTCAGCGCCGTAAGCCCAGCAGGTGACGTTTTTGACGCCGGGCGTCCCCTCCCCTGACGTGCCACATGACCTGGCCTGCCTCTGAGAGACTCCTGGGAGGTGGGAGTTGTAGTTTGCTGCGCTCACACCTCCAGTAACTTTAGTGCAGCCGGACTACAACTCCCACAATGCAGTGCAGGCATGGCCGCAGCCAGCAGCATCGAGCTACCCAATCGGCGGCCGGACTACAGCTCCCACAATGCAGCGCAGCATCCAGCTAGCCAATCGGCGGCCGCCACGGCCGACATCCATTAAAAAAAAAAAATGACAAACAGCCAGCGGCCGTTTTAAATAATGTTGGCACTGGCCTGGGGGGAAATATTTGTATGCTGCCATGTGATACAACAGGAAAGGAAAATTACGGAAGGTGAGTATACAATTTTCCGTTTTCCTGTCGCATCATGGCAGCATACACATATGGGGAATAACTCGCCAAACTGGGTGGGTCTGAGCAGAAAGATATTTTATTTACAAGGAATTGAGGTATTGGATCGTATAATTGCTCCCAAATTCTACCGTGGACAACCTGGCGGAGTGCACTTTGTAGTGTAATATAAAGGTACTCTTTGAAGACCAGGTGGCTGCTTTGCAGATTGTTTCTTAAGAGACCTTGCAGAAGGCCGCCCAGGAGGTCGCCATTGCCCTCGTGGAATGTGCCCTCAAGCCCTCGGGTACTTGTGCTTGGCTAGACGCGTAGGCTCTTTTAATGGTCTTTACCAACCACACTGCAATGGTGCGGGAGGTTGCTGCTTGACCTTTCCTCGAGCCATGTGGAATGACTAGGAGGTTCTCCGTTTTTCTCAGGTCACTGGTCATTGAGAGGTACGCCAGGATATTGGTTTTAATATCGAGTGGATGTGGGTTCCCCTGTTCCGTGGCTAGAGTAGGAAGGCATATTTCCTGATTGAAATGGAAGGAGGACGCCACTTTCGGGATGAATCGATCCGAAGGTTTCAGGACTACCTTGTCTGGGTAGATGGTTAGGTATGGCTCCTTTGCCATCAGAGCGTGCATCTCCGAGACTCTTTTAGCTGATGTAATTGCTATCAGGAAGGTGGTTTTTAGCATTAGATCCCATAGAGATATTCCCTCAACTGGGAAGAACGGTTCATGGGACAGAGCATCCAGTACTACCAAAAGGTCCCAGGTCGGGAAGGAAGGTTTTCTGGGGGGCTTTAGCTTTAGACAGGCCTTTTGGAATTGCGCGATGAGTGGCTCTTGTGCCCACCTCACGCCCGTCATGGCAGAAAGAGCTGACATGTGTACATTCAGGGTATTTGATCCAAGGCCTTTGTCGAGACCTAGTTGTAGAAATTCTAGGATCTGCGCCATTGTTGGAGATGATGGATCCCAGGATTGTTGTTGTGCGACCGTGAGGAATTTTTCCCAAATTTGTCTGTAGGTATTGTTGGTGGTGGCCTTTCTGTCTTGGAGGAGAGTGTTTATCACTTCCTGTGAGCAGCCCTGCGCTATGAACCTAGACCTTTCAATCTCCATGCTGTCAGGTGTAGTCTTCCCGGGTATGGATGGAGGAGCTGACCTTGAGAAAGTAGATCCGCTGACATGGGCAGCGGTAATAGTTCTGCTGTATTCAGCTGGAGGAGGGTTGTGAACCATGGCTGTCTCGGCCAGAAGGGAAGGACTGCTATCACTGTAGACCCTGCGTTCTTGAGTCTGAGTAGAAGCCTCGGAATAATTGGTATCGGCGGAAACACATAGCCTAGGCGGAAGTCCCAGCTGTGTTGTAAGCAATCCGTGCCTTCTGCTGATGGGAAAGGCACCCTCGCCAGGAACCTCTGGCACTTCGTGTTGGTTGGGGTTGCTTCCAGATCTATCTCCGGTACCCCCCAGGTTTTGGTTATCAGGGAGAAGGCCTGGTGACTTAAGGCCCATTCGTTGTTGGATACGAATTTTCGGCTCAAGGTGTCGGCTATTTGGTTCTGGACTCCTGGCACGTAAGCTGCCCTTAGTCCCAATAGGTTTTTCTGTGCCCACTCGAAGACTGGTCGGACTTCTTGCAACATCGAGCGACTTCTGGTGCCTCCTTGCCTGTTGATGTAGGCGACTGCTACCTGATTGTCCATTTTCAGTAGGACTTGTTTCCCCCTCAGGAAGGGGCTGAAGGCTAGTAGGGCATTGAATGCCGCTCTCATCTCCAAAATGTTGGAAACTACATTGTGCATCCTGAACGGCCAGTGCCCTTGGGCTGCGTGGTGCCGGTAGTGTGCTCCCCATCCTTCCCTGCTGGCATCCGAGGTGATTATTTCCTAAGAGAGGAAGAGTATGTGTTTGCATCTTTTTAAATTGTGCGATCTGGTCCACCACCAGAGTAATTGTTTTACTTCCTCCTGAATCACAATCGGTTGGGACATTGACACGCCGTTCCACTGCCTTAGAAATGACACTTGGAATAGCCTTGTGTGCCACTGGGCCCATTGGACCATCGGGATAGTCGCTGAGAATGACCCTAGTATACTGAGACACTCCCTGGCGGGAATCGTGTTGACCAAGAGTAGTCTCTTTGCCTTTTGGATCAGGGTAGGAATTTTTTCCCTTGGGAGTTCTATGGTATTGAGGAGGGTATCCAGCTCTGCTCCTAGAAAGATCATCCTCTGAGTGGGATTTAGATTGCTCTTCCCCCAGATGATCAGCCACCCAAATTTTTGCAGGGTGGAGATAGGGATCGCTCGATGTATAAGGAGGGAGTCTTGGTTGTCTGCAAGTAGAAGGATGTGGTCCAAATAATGGTGGACTCTTAGGCCTTGTTCCCTTAAGAGGGCTATCACTGGCAGCAGGACTTTTGTGAATGTCCTTGGAGCGGTGGAGATCCCGAATGGGAGGCTTCGGAACTGGAAGTGTTGCCGGTCTACCGCAAAGCTGAGATACTTTTGAAATGAGGTGTGAATGGGAATATGTAAGTAGGCGTCCTGTAAATCGATAGAGAGCATCCGATCTCCGATGTTTATGGCCTGAGGAATTGACTGCAGGCTCTCCATCCTGAATGTTTCTACCTGGATTAACCGATTTAGGTTCTTTAGGTCCAGGACGGGGCGAAGATCCCCTGTTTTTTTCTTCACCAGAAATAAGGGTGAATAAACCCCTTTTCCCCTCTGGGATAGTGGAACTTTCACTATAGCTTGTTTCTGGTCTAGACCTTGAATGTATTCGGTCAGTAGTAGTCTCCTCTCTCGAGATGCCGGTAGCTTTGCTATACAGAAATGGTCCTTTGGTCGTTTTCAAAATGTCCATTTGTGGCCGAGTTGGACGGTAGCTACTGTCCATGGATCCGTTATTGTTTCCGCCCATACCTGCTTGTATTTCATGAGCCTGGCTCCTACTACAGCTGGTTGGGCAGGCGTGCCTTCAAAAGGACTTCTGGTCCCCTGTGATAGGGGTCTTGGGTTTTTGTAGCTTGAGAAAGGAAGACTGGGGGTTTTTCCAGTTCTTCCTGTATTCTCTACCGGGTCTGTAAGATTTTGCCTCCCTATATTTGTCAGGTAGATTCCGCCTGAAGGTGGGCGGCCTTTGCTGTTTAGGCCTTCTATCCGAAGGGATAAGGCCCGACTTTCCACCAGTGACCTTCGAAATGGCCGAGTCTAGCTTTTCTCCAAAGAGGTTTACCCCATCAAAGGGGATTTTACACCAATTTGATTTTGAGGACGGGTCCGCTGACCAGGGCTTCAGCCAAAGTGCCCTTCTGGCCATTACTGAGCTCAGCATTGCCCTTGATGTAGATTTAATTATGTCTACAGAGGCTTCTGCGTTAAATTCGCCTGCGAGGGATAGCTCTTGGAGGGCAGAGATTACTCTCTCTTCCACTCCTTCTGCTACCAGCTTCTCGGCGTTGGAAGACCAATTGGAAATAGCCCTTCCTACGGCTGCTAGCGCCACTGCTGGCCTACATGCGCCCCCTATGGATAGGTAAGATTTCTTGAGATCGAGATCGATCTTTCTGTCCAACAAGTCTTTGAAGGTAACCGCATCTTCAATTGGAAGTGTTACGTGTCTGGCAAGTCTCATCAGTGAGGAATCTACCACTGGCGGGGACACCAGTGGGTTGACGTTGGGCTCTTTCAAGGTGTAGAGCTTTGCTAATCGATTGGTAAGACTGGCTTTTTTCTCCGGCTTTTGCCATTCCTCCTTGATTAAGTCCTCCAGCTCATCAATGAACGGGAAAGTCTCAGGATCTTTCCTGAGGTTTGGGAAGTATTTGTAGGGACAAATATATGTAGGGACAACTCTTTAGCTGGTTGGCTTAAATCCATTTCCCTGTCTTTAGTTGCTTCGTTGAAGCATGTACGACAGGCTGGTAACACAGCTGGTAACAGGTGGACAGCACAGGAATACACTATGAAGAGTTTTCTTCTGAAAATCGTTGTATTTCTCTGTGCAAATGCAGCCACAGAGAAACACAGAATTCTGCCTGTATTTGACGCCGCCGCGATTATGTCATTCTCGCGCATGCGCAGTAGCGCTTCGCGCGACCCGGTGCCATCTTGGAAACTGGCAAAACAGATAGTGGGCGAGTAACTAGCCGCCCGCGCATGTGCCGAATCGCTGAGATGCTCGGTCGGACTGACAGTGGAAAGTAGAAGTACTAAAGAGCAAGGTACAAGGAAATACTTTTTCTAGAAATGACAATAGGCTGATTTACAAACCCCATATGTCACCCAGTGCATAAGATAAGGTTGAAGGCCACTGCTTGATAAACCTATTTAAGGTTTGTTTACATGAGAAATGTTTTCCTTCAACATACCCCTGAGACCATCAGAGTGGGGTTCCTTCGTTAAGCTCATTTAGAGGCTGTACAGGTAGGACTTCCACCCAGGAGAGGCTTGAACCTGGCTGGGGCGAGAGCGGTAAGAGGTGCTGTTTCGGTCTTGTCAGGTGAGGAAAAAAATGAGAATACTGGGGCGGGGGCCCTCTCAAGGTTTAATAGCTATGCGGTCCTATCAGGTTGCGGAGGCGGAGCCACAACCCATATGTGTATGCTGCCATGATGCGACAGGAAACCTAATTTTGCTTTGTCAAGGCTAAACAAAAATATAAAAATACAGAAATGTCTAAAATAAAAATTACACGTTGGTCTAACAATGTATGTATGAACGCCAAGTCTTTAGTTAATTCCTCCGCTGTAACTTTGACAGCTAGTCCATAAGACTCCACTGCAACACCTAAGAACGCATACAATGTTCATACATAATCTTCTTTTCTTCAGGACTATCGCAGTCCACGTGACAAGAAACTTCCAGTAGGTGTGCAGATCTTTTTGCAATTATAGCAAACTGTTTTTAGACAGCCGATATGATAAGTATCAAAGTTCTTCAGACATCTAGAAAGCTTTTGAAAGCAGACTCTTTTCACATTATTTCTTCAGACATCTAGAAAGCTTTTGAAAGCACTCTTTTCCATTATTGCTGTTTGTGGCTGATGTCATAAATCCAAGGAATGAGGGAGGATATTTTTGAAGATGGCATCACTCAGATTGTTAGTCCAACATTTGATCACTACCAAAAATGCCCATAAAGCCGTTTTTTTTACTGCTGAAGTAAATCTATGTTTTAGAGGTAATAAGATCTAGAAGAAAAAAAAAAAAAAACATCTTAATACAAGGAGAAACCATTCTCATTTAGTATAAAATATTATTCAACTGTCATTTAAACTAAACTGTCTAGACTAGCCTGAATTCAATGAAACATTTTTCATAAACAAAAGGGCTTCTCAGAGGGGGGCCTATCACGTATGGCTTAGATCAGTGATCCTACAGGAACATAGACAAGAGAGCACAGAATACAGGATTTACAAGAATGACAGGAGTATAGTGCAGTACTGGAGTTCAGGGTTCACAGGAAGTCAGGTACACAAGATACAGTTAATGTGCAAGGATTCTAAGGTAGGAAGGATACCTAATGGTACTATCTGGGGAGAACACAGCATGTCCGCACATGCATAAATGGTGAGGGCCCTTGAAAGGGCCGAGGCGCAGAGTCTAAGGAACTGCCTTGTCTTCTCCAGAGCTCTTAAAGGTAGAGATGGGTTTGTGCTGCAGACAGTTCCCCGGTTGCGGCCCTCTTACTCACCCAAGCAGGCAGATACCTAGAATTAAGGGCCAATGAACAAATGAGAATCCCTTGCAGCACTGAGGTGCTGGGATCACTAAACATTAGGGAGAAAATTCAAGATAACAGGTGTGTGCCTGGACACACACAGGCACTGGGGACAGATACACAAAGACACATAAGACAGCTAGAAATGAGTAGCCATGTAAACAGTCACACAGGAATCTATAAAAGTAGTGAAGTTGCATGGTGTCACCGAAACAGGAAACTAGCTTAAAATAGACTTGGAGACACAATGGCAGACTTGCTTGGGACATTATTATTCAAAGCCCAAGGCAATCTGCTTCAGCTTGAAAAGGAGATACTGGCTGGGCATTAACAGGAGGTCTAATCTAGTCTTTAAACAAGTTTTGTAGGACAAGATACAACCGCAGACCTTATAAGTTAAAGCATTGGAACTAAATGCCAACACCAATACATGAATCACACACATAGGTTGGACTACCTGCTGATCTTTGGGAATAGAGGAGACAGATCTTTAGAAAAGCTGAAGATCTGTGACAGGTCTAATTTAAAATCTTAATAATACCCAAGTAATCTAAACACGTAATGTAGAAATACTGACATTCGTGTAGTAATACATTCATTACTTTTTTTTTTTTTTTTTTTTTAACTAGAGCAACAATTCAATTCAATCTTAATAAAACTTTTCATCATAAAATAATTGACAAAAACTATATAAGGCTCAGTTCCCACTTCCCGACTTAAAGTTGCAGCGACTTTGAAAAGGTTCTTGCACTACCTTGATGCAACTTTCGATGCAACTCTGATCTAGAGACTATGAAGATGATTTAAAGTCACACTTCGGAGTCTCTGAATCGCGTGACTTTGGGGGTCATTATAGTGGAAACGTAGTCTAAGACAGGAGACGCTTAATAATCTAGGGCAGGGGTGTCAAACTCAATTTCATCGTGAGCCGCATCAGCATTGTGATTGTCCTCACAAGGGCCAGTAGTATCTGTAAGATTAGATGTCCATCGCATTCCCCTCCCCTTACATTTGATGTCAGGAGCCACCCCACCATCAGAAGTTGAGTCCCCCACTGTACCTTACATCACAGTGCACCCCATTTCCTTATGCTGCTGCTGGGAAGAAGCTGGATTCATTGCTTTAAAGCAGAAATTAGGGGTCTGGAGGAGGACCAGAGGAGGGCTGGAGCTCTCCTGCAGCTGCTGGAGCTCTCCTGCAGCTGCAGGAGAGGTGCGAGGGCCACATTAAATGGCCTGGAGGGCCGCATTCGGGCCGCGGGCCTTGTGTTTCACACATGTGATCTAGGACATTGAAACTCAAAAAAAACAAACAAAAATGTTAGCACCTCATATTGTAAATAGGAACAAGAAACTGGGCAGTACAGACACAAATGTCTGCACCAATATTTAGCTAGTGGGGGGAGTGAAACCAGGGCTGGTGCAAGTATTTTGAACACCCTAGGCGAAACCTAATTTTGCCGCCCTCCCTTGGCGCCACCCCTGACTCCACCCTTTTTGCCCTGCCTGTGTATGCTCCACCTTTTTAACGAAATGCTCATCAAATGCAGGCCACCAGCGCCCATCAAATGCAGCCTCACCAGCGCCCATCAATGCAGCCTCACAAGCACCCATCAATGCAGCCTCACAAGCGCCCATCAATGCAGCCTACCAGCGCCCATCAATGCAGCCTACCAGCGCCCATCAATGCAGCCTACCAGCGCCCATCAATGCAGCCTACCAGTGCCTATCAATACAGCCTACCCATGCCCATCAAATTCATCTTCACCACCGGCCATCAAAAGCAGCCTCACCAGCGGCCATCAAATGTAGCTTTACCAGCGGCCATCAAATGCAGTCTCACCAGCGGCCATCAAATGCAGCCTACCAGCGCCCATCAATCATGTTTGCTTGCTTCCATTCATTCGGGAGTCGGGACACAGACACAGTTCTTTGCCACTGCTGCGCCTCTGACACTATGTGCGACTGGAGCGTTGGCTGCCTGCTGATGCTGAGGTTTAGTTGCTTGCTGCAGAGAGAAGAGAGTGGCTGGGCGCCCCTAGGCAGAAGTGCGCCCTAGGCGGCTGCCTAGTTTGCCTAGTGGTAGCACCGGCCCTGAGTGAAACCCATAAATGTTTATATATGAAAATAGAAATACTTTAGAACAATACTTCCATTGGTGAATTGTCTTTGAAGGCTGTGATCTCCTTCTGTTCTAAAGACCTTAAATAAATCAACTCAGGGCATAGAACTAATCTGAGGAATAAGCATCACAATTTTAGTAACAAAACACATTATATTTTCCTCCAAAAAATAAACCACAGGTTAGAGATATTTAGCATACAGTAAGCATTTTGAACATTTTCTTTCTTAGATGTTTTACCAGTGCACTTTTTCTAATACCAAAAATTGTTTGACATCAAACTAAATGTTACCACGTGGATTTTATGTATGGTATACCATTATTATAAAAAAAAACTATTATTTACCATGGTTAAAAATGAGCAGCTCAAAAAAAAAACAAATTTTTTATAAGTTCCCCTTTGCATTGCAAGACAGTTATACCTCACCATACTGAGCACATTGGAAAACTTCTTCAAAAACTGTTTCTTCTATGGAAACAATGATTACTGTTAATACACACACACATGTGAATATACATTATTAAGGCTGGTTTCACACTGGGGCAGTGGGGGTGGCGGCGGTAAAGCAGCACTATATTTATATTAATACTATAGTCAGGTATATACGTACAGCAGGCGTCCTTAAATAATGCACATACTCCTCCTTGTTCAGCTAACAAGTAATTGAGGGCCATTCTATTTTGTAGGGCCACTATCCAAAGCTGTTTTTGTTCTTCATTCAGGAGGATAATAGTTTCGGTAGTTTCGTTCACAATTTTTTCCATTATTCGTGCCAGTCTCCTTATTATTTGTATAGCTCTGGCTGGGCCATACATGCGAAGTATTATATCCGCTAATCTATCACCCTCACTAACATCACAACGGTCTGGTACATATCGGTTTTCCTAGACTCCATCAGTCCCTTTAAGGAGATGATTGCTGACAGGTACTTCTCTATGTTTTTTAGGGTGTCTTTGGGAGCTTCCTGTTGGGAGGTGCTTAAAATAGCTTACTTGTGGAAGCCCAGATAACAGGTGCCTTGAAAGTATTTAGGGATAAATCGGTAAGCATTATTGCCACATATAAAGAACAAGTTTAAGGGGAGTATGGTGCACTCATAATATTTTAGCATTAAATGGGCCTGGAATACAATATCTTTCTGAGTCTGATTATCAATTATATTCAGACATTGAAGACGATCAAATACATTTACTTTGACATTACCATTTTCCATCCATGCATCCGTGGGCTCATTCATACAAGTCCAATTAACAGTGTAATTTATTTCTTCTGATACACACTGATGGTTAGATGGCGTGTTAGTACAATTCTTCAATTCATATTGACATTTGCTATGCCCTAGTTGATACACAGTGGTATTTTTATCAGGAATTATAATTGTTTTGTGTTTACCTCTAATTGTGACAGTAGTATTACTCCCCGGTACAAATGTACTCTCGTCTGTTCTCCTATAGCAGTATTTCCCTTTACCTGGATATTGGAGTGTTAATCTATACTAGGGATGGGCCCGGTGTTCCATTCGAACCCATGTTCGAATCGAACATCGGGCATTCGCCCGCTCGGCGAGCCCAGAACTATTTAGGCCGCTCGCATCAAATTCGTGTGATGCGAGCGGCCCGCAATGCACTGCGCCAGTTGATTGGCAAGCTTATGATTGGCCAAGCATGCACCGTGACCCGCATGCTTGGCCAATCAAAGAGCCAGCGGCGAGGAGAGCAATAATTGGCCACAGGCAGAATGCTTAGTACACGCCCCACAGGCCTGGGGGCGTCATGGGGAATTCCCTATGGCTTTCCCCATGACGTCAGAGGGAGGCGGGGTCACCAGGTGCCCTCCGTTATAAAAGACCTGTCAGACAGAGTGAAGCCTCACACAGCGGGAGCCTCCCATTGCGAGGAGCGGCCCGACAGAAGAACAGATGCTGACGCCATGGAAGAAGATGCCGGACGAGAAGGACGAGAAGACCAGCGCAAGAAGAAGCGGATCGGAGGAAGAAGAAGATGGAAGAAGAAGATGGAAGAAGATGCCGGAAGGAGAAGATGAAGAAACCGAAGGATGAAGAAAGGAAGACCAGAAGAAAGAAGATTTTAATAAAGGAATTGTCAAAGACCGTCTCCTGTCATTTTTAAAATTTTTGACACTTTTTTACCCCCTTACCATTTCACACAGGGGGGGGGGGGGGGCGGGATCTGGGGGTCCCCTTGTTAAAGGGGGCTTCCAGATTCCGATAAGCCCCCCGCCCGCAGACCCCCACAACCAATGGCCAGGGTTGTGGGGAAGAGGCCCTTGTCCTCATCAATATGGGGACAAGGTGCTTTGGGGGTCGTACCAGGCCAATGTTGAGGGCATGTGGCCTGGTACGGTTCAGGAGGAAGGGGGGCCGCTCTCGTCCCTCTTTTCCTGCGGCCTGCCAGGTTGCGTGCTCGGATAAGGGTCTGGTATGGATTTTGAGGGGGACCCCACGCCATTTTTTTTTTTTGGCTGGGGTCCCCCTTAATATCCATAGCAGACCTGAAGGGCCTGGTTATTGAATTTTGGGGGACCCCCACGCTTTTTTTTAAATTTTTATTTTATTTATCAATGACTTTTTTTTTATGAATGGCTTTCAATGAATGACTGTTCTCTGTGTTACGGGAGCCGTCAATACATTAGCCGCGAGTGATTTTAAATAGCTTTTTTTCCTTCAAAAATTACACTTTTTGCAGGGACAGTTCTAAGCACAGGAAACATGCGCCCCTTCACAGGCATACTATAGACACCCCCAGGTACGAAATTTAAAGGAATATTACACTTTTATTGTTTCAATTTAAGCATTATTAAAATCACTGCTCCTGAAAAAACTGCAGTTTTTTTAAAAAAATTTGCATTTATACATGTCCCCTGGGGCAGGACCCAGGTCCCCAAACACTTTTTATGACAATAACATGCATATTGGCCTTTAAAATTAGAACTTTTGATTTCGAACGTTGGCATCCATTGTAACTAATAGGGTTCTAAATGCTCGCACAGACTTTAGGTCCGTTCGCGGGTACTGGTACGAGCCGAACGGGGGGGTGTTCGGCTCATCCCTAATCTATACTGTTCAATAGAAAAATTTGCTTTACTTACATCTCTAATACTAATGTTTAACTCACTAGTCTCATTATCCCAGTAAAATGGTATTTTCTTCTCCTTTTTTTTTTATTTTTTTTAGTTCACTCAGCTCACTCAATCTGCATGACAATACAGCTGTTCACACACACACACAAGCCTTGTAATTTAACCTGTGTCAATTGCTCCTTTTAAACTATGGCTTTTTTTACGTCACTAATCTTTTAACATTTCACTTTAATAATTTTTATCAATTTATTTAGTGTATTGGATATTGATCCAATGACCACATGATTAGCCACCCAGCAAGTATTTAAATTAACGATTTTCAGCTCACAGTTTTTTTAGATTTACTTTTCTTTTCTAATAAGCAAATATAATATTTTTACGTTTTCTTTTTTTATATTAAATTGGCCATAGTGCAAAATGACTACACATTGCACACAATTTTACTATTTTAAGTAAATTATTATTATTATTTTTTTAGACCCAAATTATATAGATCAAATTGTTCACGATTTTAAGGTCACACTTTACAGACAAAATATTTTTCTTGCTTCTAAAAGTTGCAATGACCAACATGCCACTGACTTGTTACCTGGAATTGCCCTTGTGGCAATGTCCCATCACTTTAAAAACATACATATCAAACACAAAACAAATCCTCATGCCAACAATATTCATACTGTGTTACTATTATTTCACATTCATCAGTCCCTACCCTCAAGGAGCTTACAATCCTAAGGTCCCTAACTCACATTCATACATACACTAGGGACAATTTAGACAGGATCCAATTAACCTGAGTGTAGGAGTACCTGGAGGAGAACACATGCAGGCACAGGGAGAACATGCAAACTCCATGTAGTCGTGGTTTGGATCAACTGTTTTGCTGATACAGCACTTTGGGCATGTTAATACAACTAACATGACATAACAATACATGGATCTCACACACATATGTACAACAAACATAACTCTCACACTTAGTCAATTACACCCTGTAGATACAAATATTATACAGGACAATAAGTTTCTTTCATTTCCCTTTTTTTTTTTTTTGGTACAAAACCCCTGTGTGCATTTGTTCCATTCCTTGAGGGACTCGGCCACTCCTGTTTCCAATGTGAATCTTTGGCAATCCAGGAGGAGCTCCCGGTGAAATCACACAGACACCAATCTGGGGTGTACTCGGTGGTACAATCCCCATCTCACACGGTGGTGAGACTTCCTCAAGAATGAATCTATTACTAGATCCCCACGTCACACAGACACAGTGAACCCAGGCAATAGCAGGAACTGTATATCTTGCCCCCAATCCTGGCCAAGGATCTGTACTAGACTATACACGTCAAATCAGCCACACAGACTGACAGGCACACAACTGAAAAGGGGGGGGGGGGGGGGGTTAGTCACAGAAGCTGCTAAAAAAAGGAAACTCTGGATTTAAGATGTAAAAACACACTCCTTTCTAAATAGAAACAGTCAACTTATATGCAAGATACATGGCAGCACATATGACAGGCACACAACTGAAACATGTGCAATATTCCTAGTATATAGTGTGGAATGAGCGGCGCTGGCTGCTATCTATGCAAAGTCAAACTCTACAATAGAGTGAAATGTGGTGTATCAAAATAAATGAATAGAGTGATACAAAAATGACACACTTCTGTGCAATGTAACAACTTATATAGGAAACAAAATCACCCTGTGACATAAGTGATTAAAAACAATAAATAACTCAATACATAGAAATAACTCAGGTAAAAAATATGAAAAAAATGCAGAAAAGTGCAAAAAATTAAAATAAAAATAAAAATATATATATATATATATAAAAAATATAAAATATATCATAAAGTATCCAATTCGGATAATACAAAAAAGTCCACTTCAAATATGATCTGCCTATATATGGTGACCAGTGAATCACTCAAAGTGATGTTTCAAAAAAAAAAAAAGGATTTTCAGCAACACTCCTTCACCACACCGCCGTGTCTGTGACTTCAATCCCCTTATGTTCACAAACTCACCAGCTGTTTAAGCCTTACACTCTCGTGCTTGGCTGCAAATGCTTTTTACCCTCTTTCTACAGGGGTGATATGTAAAGATCTTTAGATTCCAATAAAGGGATGATTATGTACTTCTTAGGTGGTCCTCTTTAAGCAACTCCACATGTGAATGAGAAAGACAATCTCCAATAGTGTAATATGTTCACACAGTTTTAATATCTCAAAAAATCACTGCATTTACACTCACATGTTAGATTGAAAACCACAGCATAAAAAGTCACTTGTACACAGCACTCCATAGGATCAAATAACTGGTAAATGGATGGCCACGGCGGACCCAGGGTAAACGAGATTGCACAGCGTCAGCTCACCACTCCTCGTCCCTGCTCCCACTGACAACCGATCAAATAGCAGCCGATCGATGTATAGCAAAGTCAGCGTCCTGTATCTCTCTCTAAAAATCGCCAAGTAGCCATGGCCCGACATGTTTCGACATGAATTTGTCTTAATCATTGGATTGGCTACCTGGCAATATGCTCAATCCTTTATTCTCTAAGTTCCCACCCCCTGGGCGGGGAGAGCAGACAGAGCAATATCCTGCTCCCTGTGTCCCCATCCCTCCAAATCACCAGCTATGTACAGCGCAATTTACATCCAACAGTACATAAATATCACAATGCATAGCTTTGTTTTCCTCCCTCATCATATCATATTTGCATTCCTATGCTGTACTTCACAGCACATGCTAGCAGTGATATTGAAGCTATCGCTTCAACCCATTCTCCCAGGTTGATTTAATCAAGCTGATGCAAGTTTTCAACTCACTTCTAAAAGCACTTTTCAATGATTAACCATTTAAGGGCTTGTGCAAGTTATTATAAAAAATATAAAAGTTATAAAAATGATTATTCATATATTAGAAAGGAGCCACAATATAATATAAGCATTATGGACAGGGACAGCTTCCATCAATTAATTCTACAGCAGAGAGGTCCCGTCATTCACTATACGGCAGTCACCCTAATAGTTACAACCCATAATATTAGATTCTAATAGAGGACAGTCATAAAGAAATGCCCCTAAAAATGCTGATAATAATCCCCCTTATAAATTAGAACATGGGTGCCAACGCATTCTATGAATATTAATGAATGGAAACAAATAAAATATCAGATAATAGATCAATCAGATGTGTATATATACAGTAAGATATTAATCCTGTGCATACCTTTAGAATAATAATAGTAATATGTATATGTGTGTGTGATAAATTTAACTCATAAATGTAACCACACACTAACATAGACTATCAATCTCTTCGCTCCATGTATCCTTATGACACCGCCATTGAAATGCAGAGCGGAGATGCCAATAACTACAACTCACTGTGTTCAATAGTATTCCAAAAGCATCTAAATTAATTTATACTAAACTTCCTCCTTATATAAAAAAAAATAAAAAATAAAAAAATAAAAAATTTGTGATAGAGATGCACGCTATAATATTAATAAAATAAATAAAAAAAAACACAAATCCTATCACACCGCTCAAAAATAAATCAGCTAATGTGTGTAAATCCGCATATATTTATACAGACAGTCTAGTGGTGGAGAATCTGTGGTTTAAGTATGTATCATTATACTAATATGCGTGTATATACATACAAGTGTATATACATATACACACACAGAGTATCACATAGATCTCGCTTTAGCCATCTTCCCACACACTGTCAGATGATGCACCTCTCAAACCTCGTGCAAGCAGACAATTGAATTCAAAAAAATATATTAGAATCCCAAAATTTAAATTAATAATTGCTAATAAAACAATTCAGGTCCACCTCTATGTTCATTCCTCTTGGAGATAAACATTTCATTAAAAAGATCTATCGGGTCTCCCTCTGGGATAAATCCCTGACCCGATTGGATCCCCTCCATGAGGAATGAACACAGTCAATGCCGCAAAATTGGAGTAAACCTGGATCCTGATTGTGATATTCCTTGAAGTGTAAAGACACTCTGTGGTCCTTAAACCCCTTCCTAATGTTCGTCAAATGCTCAGCAATGCGCACCCTGAGGAGTCGCTTAGTGCGACCCACATAAAACAGCCCACATGGGCACCATAGCGGATACACCACATGTGTCATATTACATGTGATGAGTTCCCTAATTTGAAAGATTTCTCCATCTCTATTTGCAATAGTGGTGACACCCCTGTTGACCTTCTGTACAGTCCTACAGCAGATGCACCTCCTACACACATAAAATCCTTTTAAATCCATAGAGATGGATTGTTTCATGGGTGGGTCAAGCACTTTTCTTACTACTTTGTCACCAATATTCGGAGCGCTTCTATATATAAATTTCGGCTGATTGGATATAACTTTCCCAAGATGTTTATCCCTGCAGAGAATATACCAATATTTCCTAAAGATTGATTCAACATCTTTGTACTGGTGATGAAAACCTGACACAAAGCCTCACTGATGTTGATCATTCCCTGATGTTCTATCTTTATCCATTAAACAAACATCCCTTGGGGTATCTGCCACACTTTCAATGATTTGATCCAAAAACGCCTCCTCATATCCCTTTTGCAGAAACCTATCCTTCAGAGTCTGGGATTGAGTTACATAATCCTCATATTCTGTGCAGTTACGTCGTACCCTCAGGAATTGTCCTTTTGGGTGGTGGCCACTTTTAATCGACAGATAGCTGTTACGATCCGTTGTTTTAAAATAAACCATGGTGTTAAACCTATTTCCCTTTCTCTCTATTTTTAGATCCAGAAAATTGACAGATGTTGCACTGATCACATACTCCAGTTTAATGTTATGAGGATTAGTGTTTCAGTCCCTCAGAAACTCCACGGCAGATGTCTCGGTCCCCTCCCAAATGAACAAGAGATCATCAATAAATCTACGGTAGAATTTCAATTGTGGAGGTATATTCCTAAACACGCTTCTATCCTCCCACTCTGCCATAAACAGGTTGGCGAGGCTAGGGGCAAACTTAGCTCCCATAGCCACGCCAACCTGCTGGGAGAAGAATAGGCCACCGTACCAGAAATAATTGTGTGTCATGCAAAAGTCTAATGCATGACCAATTAACTCCTTCTGAACATGAGGGACATCCTCTCTTTTGCTAAGGGCCCAATTGAGGGCTAGTGCCGCATCCTAGTGTTGAATTATAGTGTATAGTGCGGCAACATCTGCCGTCACTAAATACACTTCAGTCGATGGTACTAGATTGATTGATTGTATCCAATGACCTTAACAAGTCAGTCGTGTCCCTCAAGGCCCTAGTTCACGCTTGGCTGGAGGAATTTGTCAAGATATTCACCCAGTCTAGCTGTGACCGATCCAATTCCATTCACGATTGGACGAGCTGGTGGTTCAGTGACACTCTTATGTATCTTAGGTAGTGTGTATATAATAGGTATTCTACATACACTTGGCACCAGATATCGCCTCTCTTTGGAATTTAAGGCTCCACTCCCATATCCCCACTCTATAAGTGAGTCCAACTGAAGTTTGTACTCATTGGTGGGGTCGGATGTTAACCTTTTATAAGTGGACTGGTCTCCCAGCATTCCCATTAACTGGTCATGATAGAAGGTGGTGTCCAGAATTACCACCCCTCCCACCCTTATCTCCCGGGCGTATAATATTATTCCTATCTTCCAGTGCTTGTATTCCATTCTTGATGTAGTGCGGGTTGACCCGTTTTATTGGGGTCAATTGTTCTATATCGTTTAACACTAGGTTTTTGAAAACCTCCACAAAATGATTGTTAGAGTTCTGGGGGTTGAAGATGGATTTGTTTTTCAAACCACTGTCTATTCTATTATCAATCCCAAGATCCCTGATTCTTGGGGTTGCTGGGTGACTTAAAAAGTGTTTTTTTATATTGAGAGTTCGAATAAATTTATGAACATCTAGATACACATCAAATTTATTCATCGATTTTCTAGGGGCACATTTAAGCCCCATATGCAATATGCCCATCTATTTTTGGTCAAGCTCTACACTACTCAGATTGTAAATTCCATCATTCATTCGTTCCTCGTTGTCTTTTTTGGATTTGCGTCGCCCTGCTGTACACCCCCTTGTTCTTTTGGGTACGGTGCTAAAGCCCTGCCCTGTTCTTGTTGAGGGCCATTCCTTACAGAGCCTTTGTTTATCTGTTGGGGATATCCTCTCGGGGTTCCTCCTCCCCTCCCACCCCTCCCCCGTTGACCTAAAAAAGGATGAAAAAAGGTTTTGGCGGTGCCCGGATCTACCAGGTTTGCTTTGGGTATAGTTGTAAAGTTTATACAAATTAAATCTACAGAACGATTCTAGACTTGCAATGAGTCCAAATCTAGATCTCCCCCGTACCTGGAGCATATAGTGAAAAAACCCCCGTATGGGGTCCCCCTTTGAAAGAACCAGAAAGGTACCCCCCGAGACAAGATGGACGGCTGGAGATCTGCTATTGGATTTAAATATAACACTTTATTAGTAAAACTGAAAAAATAAATTTAAGCAAACAATACCACTTCCCATTCCTATAGTAAAAATTTCATACAAGATCACAAAGGAATTCCCAGAATTAAAATTGACAACGTTGTCTTCCTAAAAACAAGGGGGTGTGAACCACAAACCACAGCAATTCAAAATTAAGCATATATCCATATCTATAATAGTATCGGTATTAACTGAATGCTTTAAACCAGATATTGTGGGTTAAACATCATGATTAGGTTTAGAACCAGATATGGATACCCATGACGGATGTTTCCAAGTGGAAATAATGTCGATTTAAACTTAAGGCAGTTCAGAGTAGCAGCAAGTAGCAGCATATGTTTTCAAGCAAGATTTTAGACCAGCAGGGGATCTTCTGTAATATCCATATATATGTTGACCAATCAGAGTAATTCAATGGAAAGAAGGAACCACATAAACAGTCCGTGTTTGGCTGGAAAAATCAATTGCATTGCATTTTTGAAGCAGAGCAGCGAAGCAGCACAAAGCATCTCCAGCCGTCCATCTTGTCTCGGGGGGTACCTTTCTGACCTAAAAAAGGAGGTGGGCCCTGTGATCCCCTTCCCCCATACTGGCCATTGTGGTCATCATCTAGCAGAGGTGTATATCTGTTATACACTGGAGTGGGACTTCCTATCTCCTGATAATGATTATGATTATAGGGAGGATTATATTGCCATCTTTGATTGTACTGAGAGGCATGATTAGATTGATAAAAATCCCTATCTTGCTGAAATTGACGTATTGGATATTGATTATAATTCTGATTCTGTTGATCCCCTCCTCTTCCATAATGATGTGGTTTAGGAGAATGATAGTTCTCGTTGTAGGGATTATTTCTATATTGTTGAGGACCATTCCTCCAATTTCCCTGATGTTGAGTGGTTTGTTGCTTGTTTATTTTTCCCTTTTTCAGTCAATACTTCCGCCGGATTTTTTTTAAGAATTAGTTCCAGATGGTGCATCAGCTCTAGCACATTCTGTTGTATCCTTTAGAGCATGAGTGCTCAACCTGTGGCCCTCCAGCTGTTACAGAACTACAAATCCCATGAGGCATAGCAGGGCTTACAGTTATCTCAAAGACTCCCGAAGGCAGAGGCATGATGGAACTTGTAGTTCTGCAACAGCTGGAGGGCCACAGGTTGAGCACCCATGCTTTAGAGCCTCATTTAATTGCCAAGCATAAATCTTATTATTTTTAAAATCTGCTGAATCCCTATTGTATTTTTTAACTTTTTTCTTTTCTATATCTCTATCCCATTTTTACAATTTCTTTTTCATATTCATATTAAAATCCTTCACCTGATTGGACTCTTCCATTGGTTCCAATGTACTTTTCACTGCATTAATTTGTTCATTCAGCTTTTTTAATTTCATTTGTTTCCTTTTTAAAACTAAATTTTGTAGCTCCTTTCCAACCCTATTAAAATAAATCCAACCATTCATCCTTAGAGCACTGGTCATTAGGGATGGGCCCGGTGTTCGATTCGAACCCTGTTCGAATCGAACATCGGGCGTTCGCCCGTTCGGCGAGCACAGAACTATTTGATCCCCGCATGCTTGGCCAATCACAGCGCCGGCAGCGAGGAGAGCCATAATTGGCTACAGGTAGGATGCCTGTAGCCAATTATAGCTATGGGGCTTTAGTACACGCCCCACGGTATAAGAGGCCGCCCGCGGCGGCGGCCTTTGCATATTGTGTTTCAGTGTCAGCGTGTCAGTGTGCTGCTGACTGCTGACAATATGTGCTGTATTTCTGGGTATTTGTATGTGCGTGCTGTTAGTACAGCATTGCAGTATCACATCTGAGGGTGTCTATAGGTTGCCTGTGAAGGGGGGCATGTTTCCTGTGCTTAGAACTGTCCCTGCAAAAAGTGTAATTTTTGCAGGAAAAAAGCTATTTAAAAGCACTCGCGGCTAATGAATTGATGGCTCCCGTAACACAGAGAACTGTCATTCATTGATAAAAAAAAAAAAAAAAAAGGGTGGGGGTCCCCCCAAATTCAATAACCAGGCCCTTCAGGTCTGGGGTGGATATTAAGGGGGACCCCAGCCAAAAAAAAAAATGGCGTAGGGTCCCCCTCAAAATCCATACCAGACCTTTGAGGTCTGGGATGGATTTTAAGGGGAACCCCAGCCAAAAAAAAAAATGGCATGGGGTCCCCCTAAAAATCCATACCAGACCCTTATCCGAGCACGCAACCTGGCAGGCCGCAGGAAAAGAGGGGGGGACGAGAGCGCCCCCCCCCTCCTGCCTGAACCGTACCAGGCCACATGCCCTCAACATTGGGAGGATGCTTTGGGGGTCTGAGACCCCCAAAGCACCTTGTCCGCATGTTGATGAGGACAAGGGCCTCTTCCCCACAACCCTGGCCGGTGGTTGTGGGGGTGTGCGGGGGGGGGGCTTATCGGAATCTGGAAGCCATGCAATGGGAGGCTCCCGCTGTGTGAGGCTTCGCCGCGTCTGACAGGTCTTTTATAATGGAGGGCACCTGGTGACCCCGCCCCCTCTGACGCACAGGGACGGCATGGGGAATTCCCTATGGCTTTCCCCAATGACGTCAGAGGGGGGCGGGGTCACCAGGTGCCCTCCGTTATAAAAGACCTGTCAGACGGAGCGAAGCCTCACACAGCGGGAGCCTCCCATTGCGAGGAGCGGCCTGGCAGAAGAACAGACACCGACGCCATGGAAGAAGATGCCGGACGAGAAGGACGAGAAGACCAGCGCAAGAAGAAGCAGATCGGAGGAAGAAGAAGATGGAAGAAGATGACGGAAGGAGAAGATGAAGAAACCGAAGGATGAAGAAAGAAGAAAGAAGATTTTAATAAAGGATTTGTCAAAGACCGTCTCCTGTCATTTTTGCAATTTTTGACATTACCATTTCACACAGGGGGGGCGGGATCTGGGGGTCCCCTTGTTAATGGGGGGCTTCCAGATTCCGATAAGCCCCCCACCCGCAGACCCCCACAACCACCGGCCAGGGTTGTGGGGAAGAGGCCCTTGTCCTCATCAACATGGGGACAAGGTGCTTTGGGGGTCTCAGACCCCCAAAGCATCCTCCCAATGTTGAGGGCATGTGGCCTGGTACGGTTCAGGTGGGAGGGGGGGCCGCTCTCGTCCCCCCCTCTTTTCCTGCAGCCTGCCAGGTTGCGTGCTCGGATAAGGGTCTGGTATGGATTTTGAGGGGAACCCCGCGCCATTTTCTTGGGCTGGGGTCCCCCTTAAGATCCAACCCAGACCTGAAGGGCCTGGTTATTAAATTTGGGGGGACCCCCACGCTTTTTTTTTAAAAAATTGTAATTTTTTATCAATGACTTTTTTTTCATGAATGACTTTCAATGAATGACTGTTCTCTGTGTTACGGGAGCCGTCAATTCACATTAGCCGCGAGTGATTTTAAATAGATTTCTTTCCTGCAAAAATGACACTTTTTGCAGGGACCGTTCTAAGCACAGGAAACATGCGCCCCTTTACATGCATACTATAGACACCCCCCAGGTACGAAATTTAAAGGAATATTACACTTTTATTGTTTCAATTTAAGCATTATTAAAATCACTGCTCCTGAAAAAACGGCCATTTTTAATAAAAAAATTTGCATTGATACCCAGGTCCCCAAACACTTTTTATGACAATAACATGCATATTAGCCTTTAAAATTAGCACTTTTGATTTCGAACGTTCGCATCCATTATAACTAATAGGGTTCTAAAGCTCGCACAGACTTTAGGTCCGTTTGCGGGTTCTGGTGCGAGCCGGACGGGGGGGTGTTCGGCTCATCCCTACTGGTCATCAAGGCCATCCTGAGGTGGCACATCCCATCTTAGGCTTCTAAAAATTAACCCCTCTTTTAAATAGTGTTCAAAGGTGAACACATCCCACCATGTCTTCACCTGTTTTTCTAACAGGTGATCCAGGGTTTTTAATACCATAGATACATCTTCCCCTTCAATCATCTCGCAATTGGTTGAAAAAATGCTTTCAGGGTTAATCTGTCTAGACAACAGATAATTAATAGCCTCCATAGCAGCTAGTGGTTAAAAAGAAAAGATCTGTAAACCAATAATACACACGCTCGCCCTACCCTCTGTGTATCCCCACTGCGCTTATGTGTGAATCTCAAACAAAATAAATAAACTAATTAGCTGTCACTCTTAAATAAATGAATAATGTGCAATATTCCTAGTATATAGTGTGGAATGAGCGGCGCTGGCTGCTATTTATGTAAAGTCAAACTCTACAATAGAGTGAAATGTGGTGTATCAAAATAAATGAATAGAGTGATACAAATGACACACTTCTGTGCAATGTAACAACTTAGGACCCTTTCACACGAGGCGGACTCCGCTTCCACGGAGCGCGCCTCTGTCCGCCGGCTCAGCGGGAGATCTCTCCGTTGATCTCCGCTGAACCGGCGGATGACAAGTCCCTCTCTGCTCCGCTGGTCTCTATGGAGAGATCGGATGAAAACGGACAGTGTGTCTGTTTTCATCAGATCTCACCCGATCCGCCAGCGACGGATCTGGACGTAGAGCCATACGTCTGCTTTTGGCGGATTGGACCGGGTCGGATGTCAGCGGACATGTCTCCGCTGACATCCGACGCTCCATAGACTAACATGGAGCGCCCGTTCAGATCCGCCGTCAAAACTGACAGGCGGATCTGAACGGTCCGCCCGTGTGAAAGGGGCCTTATATAGAAAACAAAATCACCCTGTGACATATTTGATTAAAAACAATAAATAACTCAATACATAGAAGAAGAGAAAATATTGGTATAGCCTCTATGTTAATTGTTTGAAAAGTAGGGGTGGGTATCATCATCCTAAGCAATTAATGTAAAAAATAGTCGGTGCATCCGCATGGACTACTCCCTAAAATTACCATGCGACACCTGTGGGAATGATGGACTATCTCGATACCCAGAAAGTTTAAACAGTAGATGTATAAAATTTATATTTATTAAAGAAATAAAAAATACAAAAGTACATGTATGCAGCCCAAACATAGGGATGCGGTGCAGTATTACATAAATTGAGACATAAGACAGTAAATGTGGTTTACATAAATCCAAAATCCCTTTAGCTGGATAATGAGCAGATGCCGACAGTTTTTCTCTACTAGTTTCGCGAGAAATATCGCTTCCTCAGGAGAATTTAAAGCATCTGGAGCAAGAAGAAAAAGTTTATTACAGTCTTAAAGTTATAAAGGTCATTTCGTGTAGACATCAGTAACAAGATTAGATTGGTAATGGTAGGAGTAGTAAAATATATAGGCAACACTCACCGCCCAGGTCCCACGAGGGTTCAGAGGGAGGCACCTGGGGCACCCGTTATGAGGGTGTCCAGTCCAGGGCGGACACGGGAGGCTAAAAGTATGGTATGGTGCAATTAGTAGGGTAGGTAGATTTCGAAGGCTTGTTGGTCAATTAAGTGTTAATATTTTTAGAAAAAAGGTGACAATGGTATGGCCATTAATTTGGGGGTATTGGGGAAGGGAATGGGGGACTTAGCTGGGACCGGAAAGGAAAGGATTGGGACATAAGGAGGGGGGGGGAAAGGAAGAGGGGGAAGAAAGGTAGGGGGGGGGGGGGGGGGGAAAGGAGAAGAGTGGAGGGGGAGGGGGGGGGGAAAACGTGAAGAAGCAGGGGAGGGGGGGGGGGAGGGAAAGAATGGGGGAAAGAGAGAGGTGGGAAAAAGGAAGAGGGAGGGGGTGAAGAGGGGGAAAAAAAAGGGAAATGGAGGGAGGGAAGGGAAAGGAAAGAGGAGGGAGGGGATGAAAGGATTGCTGAAGGGGGAAGGAAAAAGGGAAGGGGAGATGGCTAGGCATTCCGTTGCGGAACATGGAGCATTTACAATATTCATTCAAGCAGACAGTTGATATAGTACGAACCCATATATTACACAATTGAAACCGGATATTAGTATTTATTTGAGGAACTGCTTGTATGTATGAGCCTCATTGAGTCCTGGGGGGATGAGGGCATCGAGTCTTTCTATCCATAATGATTCACGTCTTAGAATCTCCCGATCCCAATCACCCCCCTAGGGCTCTCTGCTATTACTTCCAATACCAGGAATCTGGCCACTTCGGGCTTGTATCGGTGGTGAATACCGATATGTCGGCCCACGAGGTCAGTTTGCCACTGGAAGAATAATAGAGGTGGTCTCCCATTCTTTGGCGCAGTTCCCTTGCGGTCTTTTCTACGTAAAATGCATTGCAGGAGCAGACCATCAGGTACACTACGCCCTTGGTGCCACAGTTGGCATGTTGGGTGGGATGGAAAGTTTCCCCATTGGGAAGAATATAGGAGGTCCCCTCTAGAATCCAGGGGCATTTAGGGCAGTCTCCACACCGAAAGGTACCTTTGGGGCCCAAAGAGGGTCGTGGCTCCCTTCTGTAGTGGCTGCTAGTTAGTTGGTCACCTAAAGTGGTTGCTTTTTTAAAAACTAGTTCCGGGGTGGATCGAAGGTATTTGCCGAGGATGTGGTGATCGGTCAGCAAATGCCAATGATTGGACAGAACATTGCGGAAGATATTATGGTGGATAGAGAATTTTGTGACAATTTTTACAGTTGCTGGATATTCAGGGCGAGGGGAACCATATAATAGAGACTGGCGTGTCCTAGCATATGCTTTATTGAAAGCCTTCTTAAGATTAGTGCGGGTATAGCCGCGGGCAAGAAGACGGTCCCGAAGGGCAGCTGCCTGTGCGCAAAAATCAGAGTCTTCGGTGCAGTTGCGCCTCAGTCTCAGGTATTGAGCATACGGGATGCTGCGCACTAAGGGGCGGGGATGAGAGCTGGTGGCGTGTAACAGTGTGTTACCGGCAGTTGGTTTTCTAAAGAGGTCTGTAACCAGTCCACCCGAGCTATTTTTACAGATAAGGAGATCTAGAAATGGTATTGACTTACGATCGAATGAGAACGTAAAAGTGAGATTAAATTGGTTGGTGTTAAGATGTTCGATGAAGTCAGTAAGCATTTGGGGTGAGCTGGTCCAAATAATAAACAGGTCATCAATGTACCTGTGCCAGCATAATACATGGTTTAAAAACGGTTGAAGTGTCTCATCGCCAAAAATTGAACGTTCCCATCCTCCCAAATAAAGGTTAGCATAGGAGGGGGCACATGATGTGCCCATGGCTACCCCTTGGGTTTGCAAATAATATTGGTCCATAAATGTGAAATAGTTCCTCGTAAGTATAAACTCAAGGAGCTGTAAAATAAAATGATTTACAGGCCAAGTGTTATGGTCTTGTTCCATAAGAAAAGCTCCAGCCGTCCGGACGCCCTGCTCGTGGGGGATGCTCGAGTAGAGGGCCTCGACATCAACTGCCACGAGGAGGGCGTCCGGAGCGATCTGGACCCCCTCAATATGGCGAAGCAAGTCCGTAGTCTCTTTAATGTATGAAGGTAAACTTAATACGTGTGGCATGAGGAAAGTGTCCACTAGCTTACTGGCGTTCTCAGTTAGGGATCCCATGCCCGACACAATCGGGCGGCCCGGGGGATTTGTTAAGTTCTTATGAGTTTTAGGGAGAGTGTAGAATGTGGGATCTCTAGGTTTTTGTGTGTTTATAAATTTAAAAGTGTCCTCATCGATTAGGCCGTGCCAATAGGCTCCCGTTGCAAGGTTCCGAAATTCTGTAATGAATCCTTGCACTGTAAGATGGTTAATGGGGGCGTACCATATGGGACTTCGTAGTACCTTAAGACACATCTCTTGGTACTGGTGGTGTGTCATAAGCACTAGGTTACCACCTTTATCGGATTTTTTGATAATGAGATCCTCTTTGTTGTGTAAAGTGCGAATGGCTTTTTTCTGTTTAGTGGTGAGATTGGAAGGTAGTTCCGGCCAGTGTTGTCTTTTGAGAGAATTTATGCATTCATGTACAAATGCCCATATAGCGGGGCAGGTCATTAAGTCAGGGAATGGCCGGGAAGTAAGTTTGAGTTTATTACTTTTATTAATAGAACAGGGCTTCTGCAGAGTGGTTGCTGGGCCAGGGACGGGAGGTGAGGGGGGCCGCGTGACCTCTCTCTCCCCCGGTCCCGGGGTCTCGATTGACCCCTCCTCGTATAGCAACATCAGATCTCTCAAAGCTCTAGCAGCCACTACAGAAGGGACCCACGACCCTCTTTGGGCCCCAAAGGTACCTTTCGGTGTGGAGACTGCCCTAAATGCCCCTGGATTCTAGAGGGGACCTCCTATGTTCTTCCCAATGGGGAAACTTTCCATCCCACCCAACATGCCAACTGTGGCACCAAGGGCGTAGTGTACCTGATGGTCTGCTCCTGCAATGCATTTTACGTAGGAAAGACCGCCAGGGAACTGCGCCAAAGAATGGGAGACCACCTCTATTATTCTTCCAGTGGCAAACTGACCTCGGTGGGCCGACATATCGGTATTAACCACCGATACAAGCCCGAAGTGGCCAGATTCCTGGTATTGGAAGTAATAGCAGAGAGCCCTAGGGGGGGTGATTGGGATCGGGAGATTCTAAGACGTGAATCATTATGGATAGAAAGACTCGATGCCCTCATCCCCCCAGGACTCAATGAGGCTCATACATACAAGCACTTCCTCAAATAAATACTAATATCCGGTTTCAATTGTGTAATATATGGGTTCGTACTATATCAACTGTCTGCTTGAATGAATATTGTAAATGCTCCATGTTCCGCAACGGGATACGGTCTGTGTGGCCCAGATTTGGTATGTCATCTGAGGTTGCCCGTTTTTCTCAATTTTGTTCTTTCTGCATATTTTACAGATTCCAATATGAAAATTAATGGTGAGGATATGACTGAATGAATTTGTAACCAACGAACCAAAATGCGTTGTCACCAATCTCTGTAACTGAGACCCATGGGCCCCGGTGTGATAAAAAGGCACTT
The DNA here is from genome assembly GCA_028564925.1 of Lithobates sylvaticus. Lineage (NCBI taxonomy): Eukaryota > Metazoa > Chordata > Amphibia > Anura > Ranidae > Lithobates > Lithobates sylvaticus. The sequence goes on from CM053029.1 coordinate 267,562,036, forward strand.
ATGAGTATTATGTGCCCTTTACACCATGGGGTCTATTATGTCCCAAAAAAATCTATAGTAATGTATTTGACTCTCATTCGTACTTTAAGTCTTCTAAATGGCTATGTTCACCGCCCCGGCCCCCCGATTGTTTCACTCAGTGGGGACACAAGGAGTTAATTCTCCTCTGAGCGGACACGCGCCTCTCCAGCACGGCGAGCAATCCTCCCTCACCAGGGAGATCTCGCCGTGCTTTCCCTGCTCATCAATTGTAATGACGGGGATCAATGTGCGCGCGCATCGAGTCCTTGATGCGCGCGCACATTGGGAGCGACGGACCCGGTGACGTCATCGCTCGGCGCCGCCTGCGCCAAGCATTTGACTTCCGGGTTGGAGGCATATAAGGCAACGCTTTGTCGCCTTTACATGTGGTAGGCCCAGCACCTGGGATCTGTCCTCGCGTAACCTTACAAGGTAAGCAACACTATATATATATATTTTTTCACCACGCTGCCCCGCCTACATTGCCCCCCTAAATCGGCTGCATGCTTGGCTACTTTAACTTTTACAAAATGCTTGCAGGACTCAAATCCAAATCCTTGCTACCTTAGCAAGCCTCCTCTTAATTTGAGGCCATAGATTGGAATTTTCTATCCTGATCAGTGATTACCATTCTTGGAATCCCGGGTGTTCTGAACCTTATTGCAATCATTATAGGGTAGGTCTTTCTTTTTTTAAATATTAATAATATTGTTACTCAATGTTAATGCCTAGCCATCTCCCCTTCCCTTTTTCCTTCCCCCTTCAGCAATCCTTTCATCCCCTCCCTCCTCTTCTCCTTTCCCTTCCCTCCCTCCATTTCCCTTTTTTTCCCCCCTCTTCACCCCCTCCCTCTTCCTTTTTCCCACCTCTCTCTTTCCCCCATTCTTTCCCTTCCCCCCCTCCCCTGCTTCTTCACGTTTCCCCCCCCCCCCCCCTCCACTCTTCTCCTCTTCCCCCCCCCTCCTCCTTCCCCCCCCCCTACCTTTCTTCCCCCTCTTCCTTCCCCCCCCCCCTCCTTATGTCCCAATCCTTTCCTTTCCGGTCCCAGCTAAGTCCCCCATTCCCTTCCCCAATACCCCCAAATTAATGGCCATACCATTGTCACCTTTTTTCTAAAAATATTAACACTTAATTGACCAACAAGCCTTCGAAATCTACCTACCCTACTAATTGCACCATACCATACTTTTAGCCTCCCGTGTCCGCCCTGGACTGGACACCCTCATAACGGGTGCCCCAGGTGCCTCCCTCTGAACCCTCGTGGGACCTGGGCGGTGAGTGTTGCCTATATATTTTACTACTCCTACCATTACCAATCTAATCTTGTTACTGATGTCTACACGAAATGGCCTTTATAACTTTAAGACTGTAATAAACTTTTTCTTCTTGCTCCAGATGCTTTAAATTCTCCTGAGGAAGCGATATTTCTCGCGAAACTAGTAGAGAAAAACTGTCGGCATCTGCTCATTATCCCGCTAAAGGGATTTTGAATTTATGTAAACCACATTTACTGTCTTATGTCTCAATTTATGTAATACTGCACCTGCATCCCTAGGTTTGGGCTGCATACATGTACTTTTGTATTTTTTATTTCTTTAATAAATATAAATTTTATACATCTACTGTTTAAACTTTCTGGGTATCGAGATAGTCCATCATTCCCACAGGTGTCGCATGGTAATTTTAGGGAGTAGTCCATGCGGATGCACCGACTATTTTTTACATCAATACATAGAAATAACGCATGTAAAAAATATGAAAAAATGCAGAAAAGTGCAAAAAATAAAAATAAAAATATATAATATATATATAAAAAATATAAAATATATCATAAAGTGTCCAATTCAGATAATACAAAAAAGTCCACTTCAAATATGATCTGCCTATATATGGTGACCAGTGAATCACTCAAAGTGATGTTCCAAAAAAAAAAAAAAAAAAAAAAAAAAAGATTTCCAGCAACACCCCTTCACCACACCGCCGGGAGTGGAGCCTTAAATTCCAAAGAGAGGCAATATCTGGTGCCAAGTGTATGTAGAATACCTATTATATACACACTACCTAAGATACATAAGAGTGTCACTGAACCACCAGCTCGTCCAATCGTGAATGGAATTGGATCGGTCACAGCTAGACTGGGTGAATATCTTGACAAATTCCTCCAGCCAAGCGTGAACTAGGGCCTATTTGAGGGACACGACTGACTGGTCATTGGATACAATCAATCTAGTACCATCGACTGAAGTGTATTTAGTGACGCAGATGTTGCCGCACTTTACACTATAATTCAACACTAGGATGCGGCACTAGCCCTCAATTTGGCCCTTAGCAAAAGAGAGGATGTCCCTCATGTTCAGAAGGTGTTCATTGGTCATGCATTAGACTTTTTGTGACAATTTTTACAGTTGCTGGATATTCAGGGCGAGGGGAACCATATAATAGAGACTGGCGTGTCCTAGCATATGCTTTATTGAAAGCCTTCTTAAGATTAGTGCGGGTATAGCCGCGGGCAAGAAGACGGTCCCGAAGGGCAGCTGCCTGTGCGCAAAAATCAGAGTCTTCGGTGCAGTTGCGCCTCAGTCTCAGGTATTGAGCATACGGGATGCTGCGCACTAAGGGGCGGGGATGAGAGCTGGTGGCGTGTAACAGTGTGTTACCGGCAGTTGGTTTTCTAAAGAGGTCTGTAACCAGTCCACCCGAGCTATTTTTACAGATAAGGAGATCTAGAAATGGTATTGACTTACGATCGAATGAGAACGTAAAAGTGAGATTAAATTGGTTGGTGTTAAGATGTTCGATGAAGTCAGTAAGCATTTGGGGTGAGCTGGTCCAAATAATAAACAGGTCATCAATGTACCTGTGCCAGCATAATACATGGTTTAAAAACGGTTGAAGTGTCTCATCGCCAAAAATTGAACGTTCCCATCCTCCCAAATAAAGGTTAGCATAGGAGGGGGCACATGATGTGCCCATGGCTACCCCTTGGGTTTGCAAATAATATTGGTCCATAAATGTGAAATAGTTCCTCGTAAGTATAAACTCAAGGAGCTGTAAAATAAAATGATTTACAGGCCAAGTGTTATGGTCTTGTTCCATAAGAAAAGCTCCAGCCGTCCGGACGCCCTGCTCGTGGGGGATGCTCGAGTAGCATAATATATATATAAAAAATATAAAATATATCATAAAGTGTCCAATTCAGATAATACAAAAAAGTCCACTTCAAATATGATCTGCCTATATATGGTGACCAGTGAATCACTCAAAGTGATGTTCCAAAAAAAAAAAAAAAAAAAAAAGATTTCCAGCAACACCCCTTCACCACATCGCCGGGAGTGGAGCCTTAAATTCCAAAGAGAGGCAATATCTGGTGCCAAGTGTATGTAGAATACCTATTATATACACACTACCTAAGATACATAAGAGTGTCACTGAACCACCAGCTCGTCCAATCGTGAATGGAATTGGATCGGTCACAGCTAGACTGGGTGAATATCTTGACAAATTCCTCCAGCCAAGCGTGAACTAGGGCCTATTTGAGGGACACGACTGACTGGTCATTGGATACAATCAATCTAGTACCATCGACTGAAGTGTATTTAGTGACGCAGATGTTGCCGCACTTTACACTATAATTCAACACTAGGATGCGGCACTAGCCCTCAATTTGGCCCTTAGCAAAAGAGAGGATGTCCCTCATGTTCAGAAGGTGTTCATTGGTCATGCATTAGACTTTTGCATGACACACAATTATTTCTGGTACGGTGGCCTATTCTTCTCCCAGCAGGTTGGCGTGGCTGTGGGAGCTAAGTTTGCCCCTAGCCTTGCCAACCTGTTTATGGCAGAGTGGGAGGATAGAAGTGTGTTTAGGAATATACCTCCACAATTGAAATTCTACCGTAGATTTATTGATGATCTCTTGTTCATTTGGGAGGGGACCGAGACATCTGCCGTGGAGTTTCTGAGGGACTTAAACACTAATCCTCATAACATTAAACTGGAGTATGTGATCAGTGCAACATCTGTCAATTTTCTGGATCTAAAAATAGAGAGAAAGGGAAATAGGTTTAACACCATGGTTTATTTAAAAAAAACGGATCGTAACTAGACTTGAGCAGACACCTGGATGTTCAGGTTCGGCGGGTTCGGCCGAACTTCGGAAAAAAGTCCGGGTTCGGGACCGAACTTGACCCGAACTTGACCCCGAACTCCGAACCCTATTGAAGTCAATGGGGACCCGGACTTTTGAACACTAAAATGGCTGTAAAAAAGTCATGGAAAGGGCTAGAGGGCAACAAAATGTTGTTAAGAGCATGGCAAGTGATCTGCAAACAAATGTGGATAGGGAAATAACTTAAAATAACATAAAAAAATAAATAAATAAATAAAATGCTGGAGGCCCCCTTCTCAGCAGAAGAGGTACAGGAAGTCATTAAGAACCTCAGAAACTAACGGCACGATGCCGCACATATGGTGGGAATACCCCAGAATACGCACTTTCTGGAAAAAATTATTAACTTTCATCAGGAAACTGGGTGGGAGACAATGTGAAGGAACCGGAGGCACTGTCATTAACCCAATCTACTATCGCCTGTACTTGTCCTGGCCTCAACATTCGTACAGCCTCATTAGGCGCGCCAAAATACCGCTGCAGGCTCTGTCGCCTACTCGCACCTGAGGAAGGTGTTTCACTAGTGCTTCTCGGCCTTTTAGCTAAGATCAAGTGTAGTATCTGTTCTTATCAGTTGCCAGGAGGTGGCGCTTGCTTCCGTCCCTGTTCTACAGCGAGGTGGAGCAGGGGTGGCGGTTGCTATGCAAAAGCCTGCTGGCGTAAAGGTGACCTGGAGCGGTTCGTAGCCGAAAGGGAAGCCTTCTGATGGGGATGGAGAACCACTGGGTTGGCGCTGAAGGGTCGAGTCCCTGGCCTTCTGGCCTGGATTGTGGCAGCTCTAGCTCTGGTCAGTTTTTCAGGTTGAAACACCTGCATGGCAAGTGATCTGCAAACAAATGTGGATAGGGAAATAACTTAAAATAACATAAAAAAATAAAAAATAAAAATAAAATGCTGGAGGCCCCCTTCTCAGCAGAAGAGGTACAGGAAGTCATTAAGAACCTCAGAAACTCAACGGCACGATGCCGCACATATGGTGGGAATACCCCAGAATACGCACTTTCTGGAAAAAAGTATTCAATTTAATGGATAAGATAGTGGGAAAATAAAATACTTGGAAATTAAAAAAAATGAAAAAATTATAATCTTGACCTAGGAGGACGAAATTCAAATGGAGTAGGAGGTTGAGGTGGCGGTGGATGTGGCGGTGTAGGTGGACGAGGTAGCCAACACTGGTTCAAAAATACAACAATGGCTGGGTAAGGCTAGTGGTAAATGATGTGTTGAATTCTGTCCCCCGTCGCATAGTGTCCGCCCTGTACTGCGCTTGCTCAGTACGTAGGACAAGGGGATTTTGAAGCTCTATGAAGACGATGCACAGTGACTCCAGGTTCAAGCCACATCATCCGAGGTTGAAGCCTAGCCAAGCGAGCCGTGAGGGGCCCTGTTACTATGTGCTACCGTATGTCCACTTGGATGGTCGGGCTTGAACCTGCACTCACTGCGCAGGCAACGTTCATCTTTGGAGATTTTGTGAATCTCCTTGTCCTCCGTACTGCGCAAGCACTGCACCTGCGCAGTAAGTGGCCGGACACTATCCGATAGCAAGACAGTTTTCGTCAGAACACCGGTATATGTGTCTATTCTGCACAAGGTACGGCCAAGTCCTGTGGGATCCATGTCTGGTTAATTTTAATGAACGTGAGCTTGTCCACATTGGCTCTGGACAGGCGGCTTCGCTTGTCTGTGATAACGCCCCCTGCCGTGCTCAATACACGTTCAGATAATACACTGGCGGCAGGGCAGGCCAGCACCTCCAAGGCGTAAAGGGCAAGCTCAGGCCATGTGCCCAATTTGGAGACCCAGAAGTTGAAGGGGGCAGACCCGTCATGCAGTACATGTAGGCGTGTGCACACATACTGCTCCACCATGTTGGTGAAATGCTGCCTCCTGCTAAGACGTTCCATCTCAGCTGGTGGTGCTGGTTGTTGTGGCGTGCTGACAAAGCTTTTCCACATTCCGGCCATGCTAACCCTGCCTTCCGAGGTGCTGGCAGTGCCCCGGCTGCGTTGGCGACCTCTTCCTCCTCCTCTGCCTTCGCCTTGTGCTTCCACCGTACCCCCGCTTCCAAGTGGGAATGCCACCAGCAGCGCGTCTACCAGCGTGCGCTTGTACTCGCGCATCTTACGATCGCGCTGCAGTGAGGTAATTAAGGACGGCACGTTGTCCTTGTAACGGGGATCCAGCAGGGTGGCCACCCAATAATCAGCACCAGTTAAAATGTGGGCAACTCGGCGGTCGTTGCGGAGACACTACAGCATGTAATCGCTCATGTGTGCCAGGCTGCCCAGAGGCAAGGAAAAGCTGTCCTCTGTGGGAGGTGTATTGTCTGTGTCCTCTGTATCCCCCCAGCCACGCACCAGTGATAGACATGAGCTGGTCTGGGTGCCACCCTGCTGTGAACATGGTTCCTCCTCCTCCATCTCCTCCTCATCCTCCACCTCGTCATCCTCCAGAACTGTGCCCTTGCTGCCAGACAATTGTGTACCTGGCGCTTGTTGGTGCAGGAACCCACCCTCGTAGCCACTTGTAAATGACTGCCCTGAAAGCCTTGGAAATGAACCCTCTTCATCCTCCTCCTCCTCCTTCTCCTCCTCATCCTGTGCCACATCCTCTCCCATCATCGCCTGAAGAGTTTTTTCAAGGAGGCATAGAACTGGGATAGTAACGCTGAGAACGGCGTCATCGGCACTGGCCATGTTGGTGGAGTACTCGAAACAGCGCAACAAGGCACACAGGTCTCGCATGCAGGCCCAGTTATTGGCGGTGAAGTGGTGCTGTTCCGCAGAGCGACTCACGCGTGCGTGCTGCAGCTGAAACTCCACTATCGCCTGCTGCTGCTCGCACAGTCTGGCAAGCATGTGCAAGGTGGAGTTCCACCTTGTGGGCACGTCACATATGAGACGGTGAGCGGGAAGGCCGAAGTTACGCTGCAGCGCTGACAGGCGAGCAGCAGCAGGGTGGGAACGCCGAAAGTGCGCACAGACGGCCCGCACTTTCTGCAGCAGCTCTGGCATATCGGGGTAATTCTTAAGGAACCTCTGGACCACCAAGTTCAGCACATGCGCCAGGCAAGGGATGTGCGTCAAACCGGCAAGGCCCAGAGCTGCTATGAGATTTCGCCCATTATCTCACACCACCAGGCCGGGCTTGAGGCTCACTGCCACCAACCACTCATCAGTCTGTTGTTCCATGTCCCTCCACAACTCCTGCACGGTGTGGGGTTTTTCCCCCAAACAGGAAAGTTTTAAAACTGCCTGCTGTTGTTTAGCCCTGGCTGTGCTGAAGTTGGTGGTGAAGGTGTTACGCTGACCGGATGAGGAGGCGGTAGAGGATGAGGAGGCGGAGTAGGAGGAGTTAGCAACAGGAGGCAAACTGAAGTGCCCTGCAATCCTCGGTGGTAGAAGGACATGCGCCAAAGTGCTATCCGCCTCAGGCCCAGCCGCCACTACATTTACCCAGTGTGCTGTTAGGGAGATATAACGTCCCTGACCGTGCTTACTGGTCCACGCATCCGTAGTTAGGTGGACCTTGCCACAGATGGCGTTGCGCAGTGCACACCTCATTTTGTCCCCCACTTGGTTGTGCAGGGAAGGGATAGCTCGTCTGGAAAAGTAGTGGCGGCTGGGCATGACGTACTGTGGGACAGCCAATGACATCAGCCTTTTAAAACTCTGCGTCTCCACCAGACGGAATGACAGCATTTCAAAGGCGAGGAATTTTGAAATGCTGGCATTCAGGGCCAGGGATCGTGGGTGGCTAGGAGGGTACTTCCTCTTCCGCTCCAGTGTTTGGGAAATAGAGAGCTGAAAGCTTCCATGGGACATTGTGGAGATGGTTGGTGACCCAGGTGGTAGTGTTGCTGGCAGATCCTCTGTTTGCGGGTTGGCAGGTGTCACTGTCACTACAGAGGTGGATGAAGAGGCCGAGACTGCAGCAGAAGAGGAAGCAGGAGGAGCCAAAGACCTTTCTTGGTTTTTGCGGTGTCTACTCCACTGCATCTCATGCTTTGCACTTAGATGCCTGGTCATGCAGGTTGTGCTCAGGTTGAGAATGTTTATGCCTCGCTTCAAGCTCTGATTGCACAGCGTGCAAACCACTCGTGTCTTCATAGTTTCATAGTTTCATAGTTAGTAAGGTTGAATAAAGACACCAGTCCATCCAGTTCAACCTGAGTGAGTGTCTACAATTGTCCCTATCCCTGTACATTGCACACTCACATCGGTCCCTACCCTCAAGGAGCCCACAATGCAAGGTCCCCATTCATATACTAGGGCCAATTTTTGGACTGAAGCCAATTAACCTACCTGCATGTCTTTGGAGTGTGGGAGGAAACCGGAGTACCCGGAGGAAACCCATGCAGGCACAGGGAGAACATGCAAACTCCAGGCAGGTAGTGTCGTGGTTGGGATTTGAACCAGCGACCCTTCTTACTGCTAGGTGAGAGTGCTAACCACTACACCACTGTACCGCCCGTGTCTTGTCATCAGCACATGACTTGTGTAGCCCATGCAAACTCCAGGCAGGTAGTGTCGTGGTTGGGATTTGAACCAGCGACCCTTCTTACTGCTAGGTGAGAGTGCTAACCACTACACCACTGTACCGCCCGTGTCTTGTCATCAGCACATGACTTGTGTAGCCTAGTAATAACCCCCCCATGTTGTGACCCCTTATTTCTCAACCCCCTTCTACTTACCCTCTTAAATAATGGACCACACCGTACTTTTGTGGAGTAAATGGCCACAACAGCCTTTATTAAAATTAACTCCAATTTATTCCAAAATATAAATAACCATATAAAACCGTATAAATAACCATATATAAATAACCATAAACATCTGACCGTAAACACAAATAACCATCGGTTATACCCTCTTTTTGTTGGTCAGTGACGGGGCTAACACTTATAACATAACCAGTTAAATTACCGTATATATATATAACTATATATATATATAACACCAGGGGGCACTCCACTTAAACCGCCCGGAGACAAAACCCTAACCCTATCCCGCAGTGCACACAGAGTAATCATCGAATAACTTCGATGTACTACACCGGAGGGGCCATCTCATGATGAGCCCCCCACACACTCACCAACTACATAACTGCCACCGTCACTGACCAACACTAAAACACCGCCATAGACTGAAAGGGTGACCCCTCACCCTTGAAGGCACCTCCACACCCGCAGGGCCGTCTGTATCCCCTCCTGCAAACCCAACGACCACAGGTCGATCCCGACATCCGTCAAATGGACCCCATTCCTCCTCAAATAGAGGCCCACATTCTTTTCAAGTTCCCTATGGCGAACCACTAACCCACCTTGCCATGCCAGAAACCTCCCCACCACCTTATTCACTCGAATCCTCGCCTTGTTAAGGCGGTATACAGATCGAGCCATCCTCCAGGAAGTTCTAGCCACCACATCTGACCACACCAGCAGCGTGTCTGGATACGCCTCGTGCAGGTAAGTCAGATCTTTCTTTATATCCGCAATGAGATCCCTCACTGTCCGCACCCCCAGGTCATTCCCACCCGCGTGTATGACCAGGACCGCAGGTGGCCTCTCCAACCACGCGAACCGTTCTACTTCGGGGACCACCCTACCCCACATCATTCCCGGCCTGCCCAGCCAACGTATGGTGGCCTCCCTCCTAGACACCCCCAACTGCCTCCCACCTGGTCTGGCATCCCCTCTCCGTGCTCCCCAACACACATATGAATGCCCGAGGATCCAGACGAGGCGCGGAAGCCCTCCATCTGAAATGACAAACATAGTGTAATTGACAAGCACCATAACTCAAACCACTAGAGCCACCAAAACTAACAATTACAAACTATAACAAACTCAGTAAAACCCCTTTTAATCCCCCCTTTTTTTTTTTTTATATATACCCCATCATTCTCGAATCAATTGCGGCCTAACGTAGGTCCGAAATCGCCTCGATTCCCACTGTCCCATCCTTCGCACATCCGCCTCATCCAACCCACACCTGTCGGCCTCAGTAGCCGCCCCGATGCGGAAGGAGTGGGAGGCGTAGGCGGCCCCCTCTAAACCCATACCGTTTAAACATTTTCGAAGAACCGCCCCAAATTGAAATCGTGACAGATACGATCCATCACTATGTACCAACAAGGGGCCCCCCACTCCCGGTCTCACCCCCATAAATTCACCTACCACCTTTACCGGGCACATGGCGCAACCCTGCAACCTATGCAGCGAGATCAGCACTTCAACACCCTTCTGATCCGTCTTGGATTTCTTCAACCGCACCAACACCCTGTCAAACAAAACTTCAACGTCCCCCAACATTAACCCCTCCATCTCTTTTTTAGACGGGCTAACCAATTCTCCAATACGAAACGCCCCAAAAAACGCTAAGGAGAAAGCCGCTGCAAACAATAACCCCCTCGTACCCGTCCCTGCACACCCCAACTAACTGCTCTCTTAAGGCTAAGACATTGGCAAAGGTAATAGGCCGCCTCGCGTCCTTAGTCCTGTTTTCCTTGCGATATCCCTTCACCGCCTGCTTTACCCAAAAATCTTTTGTCCAATCCACAGCGCCCTGTAACTTGAACAAAATGGCCAAACCTGCCAACCGTTTTTCTATAGCAGACACCGACCTGCCTTCCTCCATATTCCTGAACACGTAATACAGCACTAACAGCCTAACTTGTGACACATCTTGAGCCACTCCCGATTCCAGCAGAAACTCACCCCACTCCTTCCACACCTTCTGGTATGCTAACCAAGACGACATACTCACCGATCGCTGAATCCATCCTGCGGCTACCCTAGTGCCAAATCCCATATCCAGCCCGGGCAAGGAACGCCCTCTTGTTGTGCCTCCGGTGCCAGAGCCCTGAATCTGTCCCACTGGAACCGAGACAAAGAATCAGCCAGCGTATTCTCCACCCCAGGAATGTGTACCGCATAAAGAAAAACATTCAATTGCAGACAGCGCAACACTAACTGTCGCATCAGCCGAATGACAGGTTGTGAAGACGCCGACATACTATTGATTACCTGCACCACCCCCATGTTATCGCAATTCAATCTCAACTTTAAATTTTTGCAGGACTGGCCCCACAGTTCCAATGCTAGTACCACCGGGAATAATTCCAACAGTACTAAATTCTTTGTAAACCCCGCTTCCACTCAGGATCGTGGCCATGGCTCCGCACTCCAGCAACCTTGGAAGTACGCCCCATAACCTGTGGATCCTGCGGCGTCTGTAACTAGCTCAACATCAAAATTGCTAACTGGACCTGACATCCAAACCGACCTCCCATTAAACTCCTGTAAAAACCGGTGCCACACCTCCAGATCATCCCTGTGCTCCTTCCGAAGCCGAATATAATGCGTGGGAGCTTTCACCCCTGCCGTGGCCGACGACAATCGTCTACAGAAAATCCTCCCCATAGGAATGATCCTACATGCAAAATTCAACTTTCCCAACAGGGATTGTAGCGTGCGCAACTGCACTTTCTTGCACCCATGGATCTCCCTAATCTCCTTTTGTAAATCCCTCAGCTTCTCTTCGGGTAACCTGCATTCCATAGCCATGGAATCAATCACTATACCCAAGAAGCTCAACTCTGTGCGTGGGCCCTCCGTCTTGTCAGCTGCTAACGGCACCCGAAACCTCTCCGCAATGTGCTGCAACGTGGACAACAGTATCGCACACACATTGGAAGCGGGAGGGCCCACACAGAGGAAGTCATCCAAGTAATGGATGACTGAATCAATGCCTGTCACATCCCTAACTACCCATTCTAAAAACGAACTAAACGCCTCAAACATGGCGCACTATATGGAACACCCCATGGGCAAACAACGATCGACATAAAATTGGTCCTGCCAACAGCAACCCAGTAAATGAAAGCTGTCCGGGTGCACAGGCAAAAGTCGAAATGCTGACTCCACATCCGATTTTGCCATGAGCGCCCCTCTGCCATATCGCCGCACCCATCGCACCGCAGCATCGAATGACGTATACGATACCGTGCAGGCTTCTGGGTCAATAAAATCATTTACCGACCCCCCTTTTGGGAACGATAAATGGTGTATTAAACTAAACTTGTTAGGTTCCTTTTTGGGAACCACCCCCAGCGGCGACACTACCAAGTCCGTTAACGGCTTAGCCGGATACGGCCCCGCCATCCTTCCTAACGCTACCTCCTTGGCTAATTTCTCCGACACAACCTCTGGGTGCAACAATGCCGACCTCAAATTTTTGGCCACCGGAGGAATCTCCGTCAATGTGCACGGAATCCTGAAACCTTCCCTGAACCCGGCACTAAGCAAACCCGCTGCCGCCCTGTCGGAATACCTATTTAGGAAAGGCTGCATCCTTACCCACATCACCGGCGTCGTCCCTCTTGTTACCAGTCTCTCCGGAGCGCTTGCCTTTTTTGAAACATCGTGCCAACGAGTGCCCCCCCCCCCCCCGCAACCTGAACACTCGTGCTTAAACTTGCACGTGTTTCCAAACTTGCAGGATCCCTTGTTGAACTGCCAACACACTCCCCATTTTTTTCCGGCCGGGGATCCCGAGGAGTGGCTACCCCCAGCCCCCCTTGAAATGGCTGTGCCGGCGTCTTTGCCAAAGCCATCAATCTCATCCATAAGCTAATGTCCTTATTGTCCCATCGCAATGCCGGGCGAACCGCCCTGCGCTGCCTAAACTGCTCGTCATATCGCAGCCAAGCCGTCCCTCCATAGACCCTATATGCCTCCCCTATCGCGTCCATATAGCAGAATAACGCCGAGCAGTGCTCCGGGTTCTTCTCCCCAATTACCCCTGCCAATATGGCAAACGCTTGCAGCCAGTTTGCAAACGTCCGCGGGATTAGTCGATACCGCCTCTTCTCTTCATCATCTTTCTTGGTATCATCCGGTTTCACCCTGTCCAAATTGAATTTCTCCAACGGCAACAGGGAGAAAATCTCCATGTACTCACCCTTCCAGATTTTCTCTCTAACTTCCTGTTTTAGATGGGCCCCCAGCGGTCCCTCGAAGCAGACATACACTTCGCATTTTGCCGCATCTGCCAACCGGACAATGTCGGCTCTCACCACCTGCTCAGCCGCACCCTTCTCTGGCGTACTCACCTGCTCGTCTGCGCCCCCCATTGGAGCCGATACCTCTGCAGCTGTTGTGACCGAAGCCCCACCTGCGGGATTCGCGACCCCCCCCGCAACCCCTCCTCCTTTTTCAAAACGAACCACCAAGGCCCTCAGGCCCTCCAGCAACTCCTGTACCTGACCCCCCTCCCCCACTGGGGTCTCACTCCTAGCCCGTGGTTGGTCAAGGACTGCCACCAGCGGTGCTGGAGGCCCCGACTCACCCTCCCCCACAGGTATAATGCCCAACAAATTCTGTAAAGCAGCCGTAAATGAACTATTATTACTGGACTTACCGGGCCGTCTGGGCACCTCCACCGGAATCACCGGCCTGACATCCACCGATGCTTGTGGGCGGCTGGGCACCTCCTCTTCTTCAGACAGTTCCCCTTCTGACCTGCTGTATTCCTCCTGCTGAGACAAAAATGCTGGTCCCCTCGGGGAGGGACTCCTGGACAACTCCCGGCTCCTTCCGCTCACCACCCCGATGTTGACGCACCCCCCCGCCCCATTTCCTTGGTTCCCCAAGTCCCGAGCAGTCAGGCCGGACCCGGCACTGCTCCTGCCAACCGACCTTCTCCCCTCTCCTCCTGGTGGCGCCCGCCTACCCTCTGCTGTGCTGGCCCCTCCGGCGGCCCGTCGCGCTGTACCAGCAGACATGTGCACCCTACTGTCCTCCCCCCTCGGCTCGTGCAGAGCTGCTGAGGGTTTCGATGTCGCAATCCTCCGGGGTGTATTACCCCCCATCCTGGCTGTTTCTACTGAGTGAGCTGACCACCCCCCCCTCAACTCGTGCAGAGCTGCTGGGGAGGACACCGCTGCGGAAGGGGCTGCTGTGCTTCCCAACTGCCCCATCCTGCCGGCTCCCGCCCGCTGCGACCTCCTCTCTGGCTGTTGTCCCCCCGGTCTGTGCAGAACTGCTGGGGCTGGTGGATCCTGTGAAGGCCTTCTACTTGAGGCTGGGGATGAAGCTCCGTGTAGGCCCGAGGCCCCGCCCCCCGCATGGCGCCCCCGGCGTGCGTTCCGCCTAGGCCCCACCGGGGTCTCTGTCTGAGCCCTCTTAGCAGGTGGCGTGGATTGGTCCCCCCTTGGGCTCCTGGCTGGTCTAGATGGGCCTGACATCCCCCCTGGAGAGTACCTCGCTGGTGGCCTAGACACCCGGCCGCGTGGTTGATTCCCGCCATCTGTAGAACGTCCATCCGGTCTTCTGCTCTGTCCTCCTCCATCCCGCTCCGTGGAATCTGAAATTATCGCTGCCACCTGATCCTGCAGCCACTCTGCTCCGTTCGCCGCCGCCGCGGCCCTCAGGCGCTCCACGAGGTCGCGGTCCGCCATTTTGTTTGGTTGCAGAGGAGCAGTGAAAAAACTGCCTCCTCCTGTGAATTTCGAAGCCGACTGCATCCGCTCTCGGCCACGCCCCCTTTTCTATATTGCCGCTCCCCCCGATTCCTATTGGCCGCCCGCTGAAACCACTCCCTAAGACTTTCCCCTGGTGTGTCACTAGACACCCAGTCATGCCCGGCCCTCCCTCACATTCCTTTTCTCTCCATTTCGTCCGGCCCTCTCTTTGTCTGTAGAACTGCCATGCTAGGGAATAGGGATGAGCCGAACACCCCCGGGTTCGGTTCGCACCAGAACCTTCGAACCGACCGAAAGTTCGCGCGAATTTTCGAACCCTATACGTTATAATGGACGCGAACGTTCGAAATCAAAAGTGCTAATTACAACGGCCAATATGCATGTTAATGTCATAAAACAGGTTTGGGGACCCGGGTCCTGCCCCAGGGGACATATATCAATGCAAAAAGAACTTTTAAAAACTAACGTTTTTTCGGGAGCAGTCATTTTAATGATGCATAAAGTGAAAAAAAAAAAGTGAAATTTTCCTTTAAATATGGTACCTGGGGGGTGTCTAAAGTATGCCTGTGAAGTGGCATGTGTTTCCCGTGTTTAGAACTGTCCTTGCACAAAATGACATTTTTAAAGGAAAAAAAGAAGCCATTTAAAACCACTTGCGGCTTTAGGTTTGTTCTTAAGTAGAATCTGAACAGGTACATTATGAAGTGTAGCTCCATCCCAAAAAAATCTATTTTTAAGCTTTTTGGAGAACATAGGGAGGGGTTATCACCCCTGTAACATTTGCTGTCTTTGCACATCTGTTCAGAACATGTCACCTCACTTTCCGTCCCAATGACAAATGTTTTTGGAAAAAGTGGGGTTTTAATTGAAACAAGGATTGGTGATAAAGTATCAGTAGAGAGGAGATACCTTTTTCCCAAATTAAATCTAACAGGATAGAATTTCCCTTCCTAGGGGTAGATTTCCTCTCACTTCCTGTTTTCTCTTTCCATTTGCAAGTAGGAGTCGTTTGTAAGTTGGATGTATGAAAGTAGGGGCCTGGCGTATATACTCTGCAGAAATTTGCCCTATTAGATGTTGGTGTAGCCACAAGACTGGTGGGCACAGGAATGGGCCCTGCTGTGAGTTAATAGATCAAGATTTGTAATTGCATGCACCTGTTGAACAGGGCAGAAAAATTGGGGGTGGTGGTGGTGGTGGTGGACGGTGTTGCCACAAGACTGTAAGCTCTCACAGTTACTCTTGGTGGGCGCAGGAATGGGCCCTGCTGTGAGTTATTAGATCAAGATTTGTAATTGCAAGCACCTGATGAACAGGGCAGAAAAATTGGGCCTTTGGCGGTGGTGGTGGACGGTGTTGCCACAAGACTGTAGGCCCTCATAGTTACTCTTGGTGGGCGCAGGAATGGGCCCTGCTGTGAACTATTAGATCAAGATTTGTAATTACCCGCCCCTGTTAAACAGGGGCTGAAAAATTGTGCCTTAGGCACTGTGCTGGTGCCACAACACTGCAACCCCTCACAGATACTGTACTTGGAGCACAGCAGTCACACGTGTTGCGAAGCATTTTTTTAAAAAAATTGTAAGTACACGCCCCTGTTAAACAGGGGCTGAAAAATTGTGCCTTAGGCACTGGTGCTGGTGCCACAACACTGCAACCCCTCACAGATACTGTACTTGGAGCACATTGTTGCGAAGCATTTTTTTATAAAAATTGTATGTACACGCCCCTGTTAAACAGGGGCTGAAAAATTGTGCCTTAGGCACTGGTGCTGGTGCCACAACACTGCAACCCCTCACAGATACTGTACTTGGAGCACAGCAGTCACACGTGTTGCGAAGCATTTTTTTAAAAAATTGTAAGTACACGCCCCTGTTAAACAGGGGCTGAAAAATTGTGCCTTAGGCACTGGTGCTGGTGCCACAACACTGCAACCCCTCACAGATACTGTACTTGGAGCACAGTGTTGCGAAGCATTTTTTTATAAAAATTGTATGTACACGCCCCTGTTAAACAGGGGCTGAAAAATTGTGCCTTAGGCACTGGTGTGGTGGCATGGATCATTGAGGAGGAGGAAGAGGATAGTCAGTGAACATAAGAGGACAGTCACTCAGCATCAGCATAGGCAGTCTTGAAGGGATGTGATGTGACATTAAAAATTATTCGGTTATATCCGCCTCAGGTGCCTGGTAGCTGGTGGTGATCCAAGACTGATTCATTTTGATGAAGGTCAGTCGATCAACCGAGGCGGTGGACAGGCGCACCCTATGATCAGTCACAAATCCTCCAGCAGCACTGAATGTGCGTTCGGACAGAACGCTGGAGGCAGGACAGGCCAGTAGCTCAATTGCATACTGTGCAAGCTCTGGCCAGTGATCCATCCTCAGGACCCAGTAAGCCAGAGGATTTTCGGTGGGAAAGGTGTCCAAGTCTGACCTTGCCCCAAGGTATTCCTGCACCATGTATATCAGACGCTGGCGATGGTTGCTGGAACCGATCATACCTTGGGGCTGCGGACTAAAAAATTGTCTGAACGCATCGGTCAGACGTCCACCTTCCCCACCGCTCCTTCTGCTACTGACCGAAGCCTCAGCTACTCGTCGCCCAGGACCAGGAGTTTGTAGCCTCCCAGTTTCTGGGAACGCGTTGCACAGACCTTTCTGCAAGGCCTCCCTGAGATGTCTCATCCTCTGCTCCCTCTGCGACGGCAAGATAAGGTCCGCAACCTTACCCTTGTACCGCGGATCAAGGAGAGTGGCCAGCCAGTAATGGTCCCTCTCCTTAATCCGAAGAACACGAGGATCCTTCCGCAGGCTTTGCAGGATCAGGGAGGCCATGCAGCGTAGGTTAGCTGAGGCATTCGGTCCGGAGTCTTCTGGGTCACTGAGGATGACATGATCGCCAGCCACCTCCTCCCAGCCACGTACAAGTCCACTGGTTTGTTGGGACTGTACATCATCCCTAAAAGACTGCTGCTGCTGATGCTGAGTGCCAGGCTCCACCTCCATGCTCACACAATCCTCCTCCTCCTCCTCCTCCTCCTCCTCCTCATCCTCTTCCTGTGTGATGGGTGGGACAGGAGGAACACTGTCCGGATAAAGGGGGCCTTGAGAGGCAAGGAAGTCCTCCTCTTCCTGCCTCTGTTCTGCCTCAAGTGCCCTGTCCATTATCCCACGCAGCGTATGCTCCAACAGGTGGACAAGAGGGACAGTGTCACTGATGCATGCACTGTCACTGCTCACCATCCTCGTGGCCTCCTCAAATGGTGAGAGGACAGTGCATGCATCCCTGATCATGCTCCACTGACGTGGGGAAAAAAAAACAAGCTCCCCTGACCCTGTCCTGGTGCCGTAGTCGCAAAGGTACTCATTGATGGCCCTCTGCTGCGTGTGCAGTCGCTGCAGCATGGCCAACGTTGAGTTCCACCTGGTGGGCATGTCACATATTAGGCGGTTCTTGGGCAGGTTCAGCTCCTTTTGCAGCTCAGTCAGCCGAGCACTGGCATTATAAGATCGGCGGAAATGCACACAGACTTTCCTGGCCTGCCTCAGGACATCCTGTAAGCCTGGGAACCTGCCCAAGAACCGCTGCACCACCAGGTTGAGGACGTGAGCCATGCAGGGCACATGGGTGAGCTGCCCCTGTCGCAGGGCGGAGAGGAGGTTGGTGCCATTGTCAGAAACGACCATTCCTGGCTTAAGCTGACGTGGCGTCAACCACCTCTCGGCCTGCCCCTGCAGAGCTGCCAGAACCTCTGGCCCAGTGTGGCTCCTGTCCCCCAAACACACCAGCGCAAGCACGGCATGGCATCTTTTTGCCTGCGTACTTGCGTAGCCCCTTGTACGCCTACGGAGCACCGCTGGTTCCAAGGACAGAGCACTGGAGGAAGAAGAAGAGGAGGGGGTGGAGGAGAGAGGTGTGTCACAACCAGTAGCAGTAGTAGCGTTTTGGAGGCGTGGTGGCGGAACAACCTCCAACACTACTGCACCTTGTCCTGCATCCCTCCCAGCTGCCAATAGATTGACCCAATGGGCCGTGAAAGAAAGGTACCGTCCCTGTCCATGCCTGCTGGACCATGAGTCAGCGGTAATATGCACCTTACCGCTGACCGCCCTGTCCAGCGAGGCATGGACATTGCCCTCCACATGCCGGTAGAGAGACGGAATCGCCTTCCGTGAGAAAAAGTGGCGTTTGGGAACCTGCCACTGAGGAACCGCACATTGAACAAACTCACGGAAGGGGGCCGAGTCTACCAACTGAAAAGGCAGCAGTTGAAGTGCTAGCAATTTAGCCAGGCTAGCATTCAACCGCTGGGCATGTGGATGGCTGGGAGTGTACTTCTTTCTACGGTCCAGCAGCTGGGGCAGGGAAATTTGCCTGCTGCAATCGGACGTCGGTGTACTGCAAGTACTTGGTTGTGACACACCTAATTCTACACCTTCAGTCCTCTCAGAGCAGCTTTCAGAGAGGACTGAAGGTGTAGTGGGGATGGAGATCCCAGCTGAGGAGGAGCAAGGAGAGGTCCGCTTAGTTCTTTGGTGTGGGTCTTTTATGTGTGCCTGCCAACGAGCTGCATGGCAGGTCGCCATATGTCTGGTCATGCTTGTGGTGCCCAAGCGGCTGATGTTTTGGCCACGCGAGATACGCTTGAGACAAATATTGCAAATAGCAGTGGTGCGATCTGCTGCACTCGTCTCAAAAAAGGCCCACACCAAAGAACTTTTCTGATAACGTGCAGAGGCAGCGCCCTGCACAGGCGGAGCTCTGCGGTGTTGTACAGTTGCTGTGCTGGCCTCTACCTGGCCTCCAGGGGGCACCCTGCCTCGTTGGACATGTGACGCCGCATCCTCCTCCTCCTCGTCCTCCTCCTCATCCTCTCTCCCTTCAGGCACCCACGTGGAGTCAGTGACCTCATCATCCCCTCCCTCTTCACCACTAGAGCAAACCTGGCAGTAAGCTGCAGCTGGTGGAACAGTACTGCCAGATTCCTCAAGCTGGGTATCATCATCCGAGCCTTCGAATCGTTGGGCATCCTCCTGGAGCATGTACCCAACACTGTGCTCAAAGAGTTCGGGGGACTCCTCAGGAGGACATGGTGGGTCTAGGGAAGGGGTGGCTGATGATGCTCTGCCAGTACCCTGAGCCTGGGTGAGAGAGGATGAGGAGGATGAGGAGGGCTTGGTCATCCATTCTACCAAGCCTTCAGCATGATGCGGGTCCAGCTGCCGAAAACAAAGACGCGCGTGTCCCATGGCCACGTGCTGATGACGATGCACGACCACGTCCACGTCCACGGCCACGTCCACTAGAAACAGAGCCTGCCTGCCCTGTGTTCTTGGCTCTGCACGCTCTGCCTCCCCTTGGCGGTCTTCCAGCCATTGTAGTCGGTAGTCCTGTGGGTGCTGCTGAGAAGAATATATAGGAGCTCTGTGTGATGCCACTAACACACTAGAAGTCCTGTGGGTGCTGCTGAGAAGAAAATATAGGAGCTCTGTGTGATGCCACTAACACACTAGAAGTCCTATGGGTGCTTCTGCAAAGAAAATAGAGGAGCTCTGTGTGATGCCACTAACACACTAGAAGTCCTATGGGTGCTTCTGCAAAGAAAATAGAGGAGCTCTGTGTGATGCCACTAACACACTAGAAGTCCTGTGGGTGCTGCTGAGAAGAAAATATAGGAGCTCTGTGTGATGCCACTAACACACTAGAAGTCCTATGGGTGCTTCTGCAAAGAAAATAGAGGAGCTCTGTGTGATGCCACTAACACACTAGAAGTCCTGTGGGTGCTGCTGAGAAGAAAATATAGGAGCTCTGTGTGATGCCACTAACACACTAGAAGTCCTGTGGGTGCTGCTGAGAAGAAAATATAGGAGCTCTGTGTGATGCCACTAACACACTAGAAGTCCTATGGGTGCTTCTGCAAAGAAAATAGAGGAGCTCTGTGTGATGCCACTAACACACTAGAAGTCCTGTGGGTGCTGCTGAGAAGAAAATATAGGAGCTCTGTGTGATGCCACTAACACACTAGAAGTCCTATGGGTGCTTCTGCAAAGAAAATAGAGGAGCTCTGTGTGATGCCACTAACACACTAGAAGTCCTATGGGTGCTTCTGCAAAGAAAATAGAGGAGCTCTGTGTGATGCCACTAACACACTAGAAGTCCTGTGGGTGCTGCTGAGAAGAAAATATAGGAGCTCTGTGTGATGCCACTAACACACTAGAAGTCCTATGGGTGCTTCTGCAAAGAAAATAGAGGAGCTCTGTGTGATGCCACTAACACACTAGAAGTCCTGTGGGTGCTGCTGAGAAGAAAATATAGGAGCTCTGTGTGATGCCACTAACACACTAGAAGTCCTATGGGTGCTTCTGCAAAGAAAAAAGAGGAGCTCTGTGTGATGCCACTAACACACTAGAAGTCCTATGGGTGCTTCTGCAAAGAAAATAGAGGAGCTCTGTGTGATGCCACTAACACACTAGAAGTCCTGTGGGTGCTGCTGAGAAGAAAATAGAGGAGCTCTGTGTGATGCCACTAACACACTAGAAGTCCTGTGGGTGCTGCTGAGAAGAAAATAGAGGAGCTCTGTGTGATGCCACTAACACACTAGAAGTCCTATGGGTGCTTCTGCAAAGAAAAAAGAGGAGCTCTGTGTGATGCCACTAACACACTAGAAGTCCTATGGGTGCTTCTGCAAAGAAAATAGAGGAGCTCTGTGTGATGCCACTAACACACTAGAAGTCCTGTGGGTGCTGCTGAGAAGAAAATAGAGGAGCTCTGTGTGATGCCACTAACACACTAGAAGTCCTGTGGGTGCTGCTGAGAAGAAAATAGAGGAGCTCTGTGTGATGCCACTAACACACTAGAAGTCCTATGGGTGCTTCTGCAAAGAAAATAGAGGAGCTCTGTGTGATGCCACTAACACACTAGAAGTCCTGTGGGTGCTTCTGCAAAGAAAATAGAGGAGCTCTGTGTGATGCCACTAACACACTAGAAGTCCTATGGGTGCTTCTGCAAAGAAAATAGAGGAGCTCTGTGTGATGCCACTAACACACTAGAAGTCCTGTGGGTGCTTCTGCAAAGAAAATAGAGGAGCTCTGTGTGATGCCACTAACACACTAGAAGTCCTATGGGTGCTTCTGCAAAGAAAATAGAGGAGCTCTGTGTGATGCCACTAACACACTAGAAGTCCTGTGGGTGCTTCTGCAAAGAAAATAGAGGAGCTCTGTGTGATGCCACTAACACACTAGAAGTCCTGTGGGTGCTTCTGCAAAGAAAATAGAGGAGCTCTGTGTGATGCCACTAACACACTAGAAGTCCTGTGGGTGCTGCTGAGAAGAAAATATAGGAGCTCTGTGTGATGCCACTAACACACTAGAAGTCCTATGGGTGCTTCTGCAAAGAAAAAAGAGGAGCTCTGTGTGATGCCACTAACACACTAGAAGTCCTATGGGTGCTGCTGAGAAGAAAATATAGGAGCTCTGTGTGATGCCACTAACACACTAGAAGTCCTATGGGTGCTTCTGCAAAGAAAATAGAGGAGCTCTGTGTGATGCCACTAACACACTAGAAGTCCTGTGGGTGCTTCTGCAAATAAAATAGAGGAGCTCTGTGTGATGCCACTAACACACTAGAAGTCCTGTGGGTGCTGCTGAGAAGAAAATATAGGAGCTCTGTGTGATGGGACTAACACACTTCAAGTCCTATAGGTGCTTCTGGGAACAAAATATATGATCTCTGTGTGATTGGACTAACACACTTCAAGTCCTATAGGTGCTTCTGGGAACAAAATATATGATCTCTGTGTGATGGGACAAACACACTTCAAGTCCTATAGGTGCATCTGGGAACAAAATATAGGAGCTCTGCCTGCCTGCCAGGAACACACTACAAGTCCTATAGGTGCTTCTGGGAAGAAAATATAGGAGCTCTGCCTGCCTGCCACGAACACACTACAAGTCCTATAGGTGCTTCTGGGAACAAAATATAGGAGCTCTGCCTGCCTGCCAGGAACACACTACAAGTCCTATAGGTGCTTCTGGGAACAAAATATAGGAGCTCTGCCTGCCTGCCACGAACACACTACAAGTCCTATAGGTGCTTCTGGGAACAAAATATAGGAGCTCTGCCTGCCTGCCAGGAACACACTACAAGTCCTATAGGTGCTTCTGGGAACAAAATATAGGAGCTCTGCCTGCCTGCCACGAACACACTACAAGTCCTATAGGTGCTTCTGGGAAGAAAATATAGGAGCTCTGCCTGCCTGCCACGAACACACTACAAGTCCTATAGGTGCTTCTGGGAACAAAATATAGGAGCTCTGCCTGCCTGCCAGGAACACACTACAAGTCCTATAGGTGCTTCTGGGAACAAAATATAGGAGCTCTGCCTGCCTGCCACGAACACACTACAAGCCCCTCTTTCTAAATCAATCTAAATGAATGAATCTATCTAACTCAATCTCTCTAAGTAAATCTCTCTAACTAACTAAATCCAGCAGAGTGTCACAGATCTAGCCTGCTCTATCTGCGCCGGAACAGCATGTGACCGGCGCAGACGGCGTGGCGGCCTTTTATAGGGGGGGGCGTGTACTACAGCCCCTGAGCTGTAATTGGCTACAGGCGTCCTGCCTGTAGCCAATTATGGCTCTTCGAGTTTCCGGGGCTGTGATTGGCCAAGCATGCGGGGTCACAGTGCATGCTTGGCCAATCATCAGCCAGCAATGCACTGCGCCGGCCGCGCCGGCCGCAATGCATTGCGGGGCCGCGCGCAACACACGAACGTGATGCGAGCGGCCAAAATAGTTCTGGGCTCGCCGAGCGAGCGAACGCCCGGTGCTCGATGCGAACGTGGGTTCGCATCGAGCACCGGGCCCATCCCTACTAGGGAACTCCTTGGACCTGGCTTTGGTGTGCTCGGTCCCTTGCTGCGTTGGGCAGTAGCAGACGTACTGTCTAGGGGATGGACGCTCCGCTTTTGCACCCTGCTCCCTCTTCTGCTGTGCTGGTGGCTCTGTGCGACCACCACCTCTTCCTTTGAACTACACTGGTCACCTGCATGACGTTGATTCCATGTGGGGTCAAGGACCTCATCATCCTCCACATCATCTTCCACCCAGTCTTCACCCCTGCCCTCCTTGTCGGTCTGCACAATGGCGAAAGCAGCAGCAGTTGGCACTTGTGTTTCGTCATCATCCGAGACGTGCTGCGATGGTCCTCCCATGTACTCATCATGAAACATAAGTGGTTGGGCATCGGTGCACACAATCTCTTCCACTTCTGGGGCAGGGCTAGGTGGATGGCCCTGGGAAACCCTGCTAACAGAGTCATCAAAAAGCAGAAGAGACTGCTGCATGATTTGGGGCTCAGACTGATTGGCTGATTTGCAAGGGGGTGAGGTGAAAGACTGATGGACATCGGCTTCAGGGGCCAACTCTGAACTGAGGCACTGTCAGCAACCCAATCTACTATCGCCTGTACTTGTCCTGGCCTCAACATTCGTACAGCCTCATTAGGTGCGCCAAAATACCGCTGCAGGCTCTGTCGCCTACTCGCACCTGAGGAAGGTGTTTCACTAGTGTGTGTAGCTGGCACAGATCGACCACGTCCTCTCCCTGCAACAGGAGCGCCACCAGCAGCACCACGACCCAGGCCACGTCCCCCTTTTTGATGATCTCCTCATATTTTCAAAATGTATGATCTCGCCCTAAATGGGTGTTTTTGTCTATAGCAGAATACACGTACAGTGTCTAAAGCGTTTATGAACACGCAGAAAATGCTATTGGGAAAAAAAAAAAAAAACACTGCAAAATTTAATTTTTTTGCAATGTTTTTCCAATATCAGAATACACGGATAGTGTCTAAAGCGTTTATGAAAACGCAGAAAATGCTATTGGGAAAAAAAACCCTGCAAAATTAAATTTTTAATACTGTCCGTGTATTCTGATATTGGAAAAACATTGCAAAAAATTTAATTTTGCAGGGCCGTGGCCTGGGTCGTGGTACTGCTAAAGCGTTTATGAAAACGCAGAAAATGCTATTGGGAAAAAAAAACACTGCAAAATTAAATTTCTTTGCAATGTTTTTCCAATATCAGAATACACGGATAGTGTCTACAGCGTGTATGTATGAACACGCAGAAAATGCTATTGGGGAAAAAAAAACACAGCAAAATTTAATTTTTTTGCAATGTTTTTCCAATATCAGAATACACGGACAGTATCTAAAGCGTTTATGAAAACGCAGAAAATGCTAATGGGAAAAAAAAAACACTGCAAAATTACAATTTTTTGCAATGTTTTTCCAATATCAGAATAAACGGATAGTGTCTAAAGCGTTTATGAAAACGCAGAAAATGCTATTGGGAAGAAAAAAACACAGCAAAATTAAATTTTTTTGCAATGTTTTTCCAATATCAGAATACACGGATAGTGTCTACAGCGTGTATGTATGAACACGCAGAAAATGCTATTGGGAAAATAAAAACACTGCAAAATAAAAAAAATTTTGCAATGTTTTTCCAATATCAGAATACACGGATAGTGTCTACAGCGTGTATGTATGAACACGCAGAAAATGCTATTGGGGGAAAAAAAAAACACAGCAAAATTAAATTTTTTTGCAATGTTTTTCCAATATCAGAATACACGGACAGTATCTAAAGCGTTTATGAAAACGCAGAAAATGCTAATGGGAAAAAAAAACACTGCAAAATTACAATTTTTTTGCAATGTTTTTCCAATATCAGAATACACGGATAGTGTCTACAGCGTGTATGTATGAACACGCAGAAAATGCTATTGGGAAAATAAAAACACAGCAAAATAAAAAAATTTTGCAATGTTTTTCCAATATCAGAATACATGGATAGTGTCTACAGCGTGTATGTATGAACACGCAGAAAATGCTATTGGGGAAAAAAAACACAGCAAAATTTAATTTTTTTGCAATGTTTTTCCAATATCAGAATACACGGACAGTATCTAAAGCGTTTATGAAAACGCAGAAAATGCTAATGGGAAAAAAAAACACTGCAAAATTACAATTTTTTGCAATGTTTTTCCAATATCAGAATAAACGGATAGTGTCTAAAGCGTTTATGAAAACGCAGAAAATGCTATTGGGAAGAAAAAAACACAGCAAAATTAAATTTTTTTGCAATGTTTTTCCAATATCAGAATACACGGATAGTGTCTACAGCGTGTATGTATGAACACGCAGAAAATGCTATTGGGAAAATAAAAACACTGCAAAATAAAAAAATTTTGCAATGTTTTTCCAATATCAGAATACACGGATAGTGTCTACAGCGTGTATGTATGAACACGCAGAAAATGCTATTGGGGGAAAAAAAAAAAAACACAGCAAAATTAAATTTTTTTGCAATGTTTTTCCAATAGCAGAATACAAACAGACTATGGTGTATATGGATGTACAATAAACCACAAGTATCACGGAATGTATAATTGAATGAAACAATTAAATGCATCCAACCTGTACCAATATTGTAGCAGCGCTTAGGTATCAGAAACAAACTGATCAGGTGGAGAGAATGTACATAAATAACTAGATAGATCTAGATATATGTGCCAATAAATAAATTAATAAATAAATAAATAAATCGATCAATGAGTATAATAAATATAAGGTGCGGTGATGAAAAATAGAACAAGCAGTCCAATCCTGACTAGTTAATCGGTAAGTAATAATCAACAAAGTCCCGCTTTTCTCCAAAAATGATTAAGTGTGCCACAAATCTGTTAGGTCCATCCACCAGTACACTCCACCGCGTGATAGGAAGATTCCCCTTTGGGGATGCACTCACCAGAAATCAATAAAAAAATGGCATATACACTGTCTCATCAAGGAGCTGCTTTAATCCTTCTCCAATTCTCCAACCATTTCTCCTCTGCCTCTGGTTCAAAAGCTCCCCAGGCCGGTCATGTATTGAGAAAGGAATTCACCACATAGCGTGATACTGCATAAAACAATTTATTTACCCCCCTACTAAAATCAGATAAAAAAATCCCCTTTGTACAGTAAGCGTACCAGATCAATTAAATATACAAGCATTTAGGATAAATGTAGGTCTGTGTACTCTGCCTGTAAGAAGCCATCCGGTCACACTCTTGCTGGTTTCCACTGTATGGAGCGGTGTATTCAGCGTTCTGAGGGCTTCCTGGTCGGCTGACACGCAGGCTGAGGCGCACACGTCACTTCCTGTGTTCTCTGGTCTCCGTCCCTGACGCACGTTTCGTCCTATCGGACTTCCTCACGAGGGCGTGACCAGAGAACCGGAAGTGTTGCTTTTATATTGATGGATTGCTCATTAACCAATAGGCGCGCGCGCATGGATGCCATAGGAACTCATACAGCGCCACTCCGCTCTATTTTGATTGTATGCAGGGAAGGTTATTACAGTGGGCTATTCCAAACTTCCTAGGCAATCCTTATATGTACTGTATGGCAATAAAGAGTTTTAAAGAGATGGATTGCCGTGCTTTAACATTACTTTTAAAAAACTTTTTAAAGATTGACTTTTAAAAGTTCCCTACATACATGCGCATGCCTCCTTACATTAACCCTTGAACGATCAGCTTTGTTAGTGACAGGTTCTGATAGAGAGTGTAGTTCCATGAAGAGGAGGGCTATGACTCAATTGTATTGCAATGACGGCTTATGAGCATATATATACTGTGGAGATATTAACAATAAATAAATTTAATTTAATTTAATGTACTCCTTAGAGTTTTAGTTAAAATGTGCGAATAGATATAAATTAAAAAATATGCAATGCGAATTACCATGCATAAATTGCATAAAAAACGCCCAAAATATCACATATTAAAATATATATAAAACGCATATAAAACGCATATGAAAAACGCATAAAAAACATATAAATATATGCAATGCGAATTTTCATGCATACATTGCACAAAAACGCCCAAAATATCACATATTAAAATATATATATAAAACGCATATAAACGCATATAAAAACGCATAAAAACGCATATAAAATTTAATTGTGTATAAATGGGGAAAAAAAACGCATTGCATCCTAAGGATAAAAACCATATTACTAAATACCATTTAAAAACCAAAGGTGGGTCTGGGTATATTATAAAAATTATTATATATATTATATAAATGTCAATATACTCATATGGAGGTATTTAAAATTGGCTGAATTCAACAAAGGATAGTTGGTCGGTGATATCCGTATTGTGGAGCTGATGATGAGACATACTCAGAGTCAGTCCCGAGGGAGGACTATAATCATAGACCTCCTTTGATGGTATACACCCCACATGTATAAATAAATAAATAAACTTTGTAACAGCGGAAAAGGTTATACAGATAAATTATACAGATAAAATAAAAAATCCATATAAAAATCCATATAAAAACACAAAAATCAAATACGACACCCAAAATATTATAGCAGAAGGTTAAGTATCACTGATAAAACAATTAATGTCGAGCTCTACATTTAAACCTCTGGGGGCGAGAACGTCAGTCAAAAAAATCCATTTGGTTTCTTTTTTCGACAATTCTCTTACCCTATGGATGCCCCTCCAATGAGGTTGTAGATGTTCGATACCCCAAAATTCAAGACCCTTAGGATCACTGTCGTGTTTTAATTTGAAGTGTAAGGAAACGTTGTGGTCTTTATAACCTAGTTTGATGTTGTTGATGTGCTCAGATATTCTTATGCGCAAGAGCCTTTTTGTGCGGCCAATGTACATTAAGCCACATGGACATTTTAATGCGTAGACCACAAACATCGTATTGCACGTGATAAACTGTTCAATATCAAAAGATGTATGATTTGCTGTTGCTTCGAATTTATCGAGTGCCCTTATGGGTTTCCTCACTTCCCTGCAGGCCTTACATTTTCGGCAGGCATAGAAGCCATTTTTGTCCCAGAACGATGGTGGTTTTTTTGGGGGGTCTATGATTTTTTTGACCACCCTATCACCAAAACTGGTCGCCTTCCTATAAATGAATTGGGGGTTATCAGGTAAAGCCGTGGTTAATTTCTTATCTAGTAGCAACACATGCCAATGTTTTTTGAAAATGGTTTCTACTTCTTTATACTGTTCATGGTATCCCGAGATGAACGACCATTCTTTGTTGGTATTTTTTTGGATGGTAGTGGTTGGCTGAACTAACGTTTTCTCTTCTAGGGTGGCGGCTCGAGGTATTGCACCTACTTCTTCGACAATTTTCCTTAATTTGGTCGGGTCGTATCCGCGGGTCTCAAATCTGTCTGTTAGAATTTTCGATTGATTAGCAAAGTTGATGTCCTCTGAACAATTTCTCCTTACCCTCATTATTTGACCCTTTGGTATATTTCTTAACCACATAGGGTGATGACCACTTGATATAGGTAAATAACTGTTTCTGTCAGTTTTTTAAAAATAAACTTTGGTTTCTAGTTGGTTTAATTTTCGATATATTGTAACATCCAGAAAGTCAATCTCCTCTTTATTACTTGTTGATGTTAAAACGATGTTGTTGTTGTTTGTGTTTAAAAGGGATAAAAAGGTGTTCAAGCTTTCGCTTGTCCCTGCCCAGATAAAAAATAAATCATCAATAAAACGTCGATAAAACAATAATTCTGCCCGTTGGTCATTAAAAATAGTTTTGTCCTCCCATTCCGCCATGAACAAATTTGCGATACTTGGTGCGAATTTCGCACCCATGGCTACGCCTCTTTGTTGGGAGTAAAAATTGCCACCGTACCAGAAATAATTATGATTAAGACAAAAATCAAGGGCATTCTTTAAAAACACCTTTTGGTTCATTGGTAGGTCATCCCTCTTACTTAGGGCCCAATTTAGGGCCAGTAAGGCGTCATCATGCTGAATGACTGAATAAAGAGAGGATACATCTGCCGTGACAAGTAGAATGTTGTTTCTTTCAGATAGATCCACCTTCTGAAGAGAGTTTAGAAAATCTTTCGTGTCACGTATGTAAGACCTAGTGCTTCTCACACTATTTTGGAGAAATTTGTCAAGATATTGTCCAAGTCTGGCTGAGATTGAGTTAATACTATTGACTATAGGTCTTGCTGGAGGGTTTATGGGGTCCTTATGCACCTTAGGTAGTGTATAGAGAGTTGGTATTCTACTGCTCGTTGGCACCAGGTATCTCTTCTCCTTAGCGGTTAGGACTCCCTTGTTTGATCCCATGTCGACTAGTTTCTCTAGATGATCCCTGTACTCTGCAGTTGGATCTTTCTTTAAAGTGCAATAAGTGGTGGTATCGGATAACATCTCTATTATTTGATTGTGGTAGATATCTTTCGATAAAATTACCACCCCTCCTCCTTTATCTGCTGGGCGTATGATTATGTTCTTGCGTTTTTCCAAGGCCACGATCCCTTCTTCAATGTATCTGGTATTGGTATCCCTTTTTGGTTGTAGACCTGCCAGGTCCTGTAAGACGAGTCCTTTGAACACTTCTACCTGGTGGTTCGGGTTGTTCGGAGGGTTGAATATCGATTTATTCTTTAATCCGCTATTGATGGATTGAATATTCTTAAGACGTGCTGGATTACTTGATGTAACTTCTCTAGATGATTCACGTCCTAAAAAATATTTTTTTATGTTGATCTTTCTGATGAATTTATGGACGTCAATATATACATTAAATTTATTAATTGGTTTCTTGAGACCGCACTTCAAGCCTAGATGTAAGATGTTGGTTTCTTTTTTCGTTAGTTCGATGTTAGCCAAATTGAAAATTCCTCCTACTCCGACCCTCTTCTCCTTTTGTTTGAGTTTCCGGCCCGCTCTGCATCCTCGATATTTTCTCTTGGGGGTAGAGTTGGTCCGTGATCCCTCGGTGGGTGCGGGGGATTCCCTCTTCGTTGAGGGTCCCTGTAGGGTCCTTGAGGGTGTTGTTCTCTGTATTGTTCTTGGGATTGTTGTTCCATGGGGTGGGGATGGTATGGTGCCTGCATGGGTGGTCGACCCCTGCGAGGTGGATACCCCCGACCCCTCTGCTGTCCCCCTCTGCCCCATCCTAAAAAAGGGCGAGGTGCAGGGTGATGATTATACTCTTCTGCGTAGTCGTATATGGGTTGAAACCTGTTGTGGGTCACTACACCATAGGTTTGTTGCTGAGAGTATTGATGGGTGTTTCTTTGATTTTTCCCTTTTCCTCCTCTATTCTTCCACTGAATGGGGGTAGAGGACCGGGGAGGGGGATGCGCGTGTAGAGAATCTTCATATTCCTCTTGTTCCTCCCTCCAGTGTGTGTTGGATCTTGGGTTTCCAGCATTAGAGGGTCCTGGTGTTGGGGGAACATTTCTTCCTTTGTTCATTTCTCTGTCAATTGCTTCTTTGTTGTCATTAGAGTTTTGTTGCCAAGCGTAAATATGGTTATTCTTGAAGTCTTCTAAATCTTTATGATATTTCTTGACTTTCTTCTTTTGGGTTTCTCTATCTATTTTCTCGAGCTTTTTTTGTACCCTTGTGTTAAAATCCACAATCTGTTGTGATTCCTGGATGGGTTCCAACTGAAGTTTGAGATCATTGATCTTTGACACTAGTTTGGCCATTTTGCGTTTTTTTCTATCTAAAATCAGCTGCTGTAGTTTGAATCCCACCCCGTTAAAAAAATCCAACCACTCATTGCTGGACTCCGGGTCGTCCAAACCGTCTTGTGGGACAATGTCCCATCTCAGACTTTTAATGATTATTTTATCCTTAATATATTGTTCTAACGTACAAATATCCCACCAAGTTCTGACCTGTTTTTCAAGGGTATTTCCCAGGGCTGAAATCGCCCCATTATAGTTAATCTCTGTAGGTGTGGGTGTATAGTCAGAAAATAGAGAGTTGATGTCTATTTGTCTGTTATTAAGAAACTGTAAGACATCCATGGCTGCAGAGATAAAGATCTGGAAATGTAAATAAGGTTGTTTTTGTATTTCGGCCTGCCTCTGTCAAAACAACTCTCTGCGCTCAAAAAGGATAGACTGTCTTTAGTATAAGTTTGAGTATATAGTATATTAATAAATGAATATAAATATGTTTGGTTAAGTGTGCAACCAAGAATCGGTGCACCAGTAGCAGCTGCTTAAAAAAATGTCATATATGGATGTACAATAAACCACAAGTATCACGGAATGTATAATTGAATGAAACAATTAAATGCATCCAACCTGTACCAATATTGTAGCAGCGCTTAGGTATCAGAAACAAACTGATCAGGTGGAGAGAATGTACATAAATAACTAGATAGATCTAGATATATGTGCCAATAAATAAATTAATAAATAAATAAATAAATCGATCAATGAGTATAATAAATATAAAGCCCCATACACACGGTCGGACAATCCGCGGACCAGGTCCGTCGGACCATGTCCGTCATACTTTGTCCGATGTTGGTTTTGCGTACACACGGTCGGACAAAGTTGTCGGAAAATCCGATCATTCTGAACGTGGTGACGTTTGTTGCCTACGACGGGACTACGTAGAGGCTAGTAGCCAATAGCTTTGGTCTTGTAATGTGATCTGAGCATGCGTAGCACTTTGTCCGGTCGGACAACCGTACACACGATCGGATTTGGTGTGATCGGACCGGGTTGACGGCAAATCTTTCCAGCAGGAGATAAGACTTTGTCCGACGGACAAACCGACGAACACTGTCCGATGGTGCATACACACGGTCTGATTTTTCAACAACCTTGTCCGATCGGACCAAATTGATGAAAAAGTCCGACCGTGTGTATGGGGCTTTAGGTGCGGTGATGAAAAATAGAACAAGCACCCACCGAGGGATCACGGACCAACTCTACCCCCAAGAGAAAATATCGAGGATGCAGAGCGGGCCGGAAACTCAAACAAAAGGAGAAGAGGGTCGGAGTAGGAGGAATTTTCAATTTGGCTAACATCGAACTAACGAAAAAAGAAACCAACATCTTAAATCTAGGCTTGAAGTGCGGTCTCAAGAAACCAATTAATAAATTTAATGTATATATTGACGTCCATAAATTCATCAGAAAGATCAACATAAAAAAATATTTTTTAGGACGTGAATCGTCTAGAGAAGTTACATCAAGTAATCCAGCACGTCTTAAGAATATTCAATCCATCAATAGCGGATTAAAGAATAAATCGATATTCAACCCTCCGAACAACCTGAACCACCAGGTAGAAGTGTTCAAAGGACTCGTCTTACAGGACCTGGCAGGTCTACAACCAAAAAGGGATACCAATACCAGATACATTGAAGAAGGGATCATGGCCTTGGAAAAACGCAAGAACATAATCATACGCCCAGCAGATAAAGGAGGAGGGGTGGTAATTTTATCGAAAGATATCTACCACAATCAAATAATAGAGATGTTATCCGATACCACCACTTATTGCACTTTAAAGAAAGATCCAACTGCAGAGTACAGGGATCATCTAGAGAAACTAGTCGACATGGGATCAAACAAGGGAGTCCTAACCGCTAAGGAGAAGAGATACCTGGTGCCAACGAGCAGTAGAATACCAACTCTCTATACACTACCTAAGGTGCATAAGGACCCCATAAACCCTCCAGCAAGACCTATAGTCAATAGTATTAACTCAATCTCAGCCAGACTTGGACAATATCTTGACAAATTTCTCCAAAATAGTGTGAGAAGCACTAGGTCTTACATACGTGACACGAAAGATTTTCTAAACTCTCTTCAGAAGGTGGATCTATCTGAAAGAAACAACATTCTACTTGTCACGGCAGATGTATCCTCTCTTTATTCAGTCATTCAGCATGATGACGCCTTACTGGCCCTAAATTGGGCCCTAAGTAAGAGGGATGACCTACCAATGAACCAAAAGGTGTTTTTAAAGAATGCCCTTGATTTTTGTCTTAATCATAATTATTTCTGGTACGGTGGCAATTTTTACTCCCAACAAAGAGGCGTAGCCATGGGTGCGAAATTCGCACCAAGTATCGCAAATTTGTTCATGGCGGAATGGGAGGACAAAACTATTTTTAATGACCAACGGGCAGAATTATTGTTTTATCGACGTTTTATTGATGATTTATTTTTTGATATTGAACAGTTTATCACGTGCAATACGATGTTTGTGGTCTACGCATTAAAATGTCCATGTGGCTTAATGTACATTGGCCGCACAAAAAGGCTCTTGCGCATAAGAATATCTGAGCACATCAACAACATCAAACTAGGTTATAAAGACCACAACGTTTCCTTACACTTCAAATTAAAACACGACAGTGATCCTAAGGGTCTTGAATTTTGGGGTATCGAACATCTACAACCTCATTGGAGGGGCATCCATAGGGTAAGAGAATTGTCGAAAAAAGAAACCAAATGGATTTTTTTGACTGACGTTCTCGCCCCCAGAGGTTTAAATGTAGAGCTCGACATTAATTGTTTTATCAGTGATACTTAACCTTCTGCTATAATATTTTGGGTGTCGTATTTGATTTTTGTGTTTTTATATGGATTTTTATATGGATTTTTTATTTTATCTGTATAATTTATCTGTATAACCTTTTCCGCTGTTACAAAGTTTATTTATTTATTTATACATGTGGGGTGTATACCATCAAAGGAGGTCTATGATTATAGTCCTCCCTCGGGACTGACTCTGAGTATGTCTCATCATCAGCTCCACAATACGGATATCACCGACCAACTATCCTTTGTTGAATTCAGCCAATTTTAAATACCTCCATATGAGTATATTGACATTTATATAATATATATAATAATTTTTATAATATACCCAGACCCACCTTTGGTTTTTAAATGGTATTTAGTAATATGGTTTTTATCCTTAGGATGCAATGCGTTTTTTTTCCCCATTTATACACAATTAAATTTTATATGCGTTTTTATGCGTTTTTATATGCGTTTATATGCGTTTTATATATATATTTTAATATGTGATATTTTGGGCGTTTTTGTGCAATGTATGCATGAAAATTCGCATTGCATATATTTATATGTTTTTTATGCGTTTTTCATATGCGTTTTATATGCGTTTTATATATATTTTAATATGTGATATTTTGGGCGTTTTTTATGCAATTTATGCATGGTAATTCGCATTGCATATTTTTTAATTTATATCTATTCGCACATTTTAACTAAAACTCTAAGGAGTACATTAAATTAAATTAAATTTATTTATTGTTAATATCTCCACAGTATATATATGCTCATAAGCCGTCATTGCAATACAATTGAGTCATAGCCCTCCTCTTCATGGAACTACACTCTCTATCAGAACCTGTCACTAACAAAGCTGATCGTTCAAGGGTTAATGTAAGGAGGCATGCGCATGTATGTAGGGAACTTTTAAAAGTCAATCTTTAAAAAGTTTTTTAAAAGTAATGTTAAAGCACGGCAATCCATCTCTTTAAAACTCTTTATTGCCATACAGTACATATAAGGATTGCCTAGGAAGTTTGGAATAGCCCACTGTAATAACCTTCCCTGCATACAATCAAAATAGAGCGGAGTGGCGCTGTATGAGTTCCTATGGCATCCATGCGCGCGCGCCTATTGGTTAATGAGCAATCCATCAATATAAAAGCAACACTTCCGGTTCTCTGGTCACGCCCTCGTGAGGAAGTCCGATAGGACGAAACGTGCTTCAGGGACGGAGACCAGAGAACACAGGAAGTGACGTGTGCGCCTCAGCCTGCGTGTCAGCCGACCAGGAAGCCCTCAGAACGCTGAATACACCGCTCCATACAGCGGAAACCAGCAAGAGTGTGACCGGAAGGCTTCTTACAGGCAGAGTACACAGACCTACATTTATCCTAAATGCTTGTATATTTAATTGATCTGGTACGCTTACTGTACAAAGGGGATTTTTTCATCTGATTTTAGTAGGGGGGTAAATAAATTGTTTTATGCAGTATCACGCTATGTGGTGAATTCCTTTCTCAATACATGACCGGCCTGGGGAGCTTTTGAACCAGAGGCAGAGGAGAAATGGTTGGAGAATTGGAGAAGGATTAAAGCAGCTCCTTGATGAGACAGTGTATATGCCATTTTTTTATTGATTTCTGGTGAGTGCATCCCCAAAGGGGAATCTTCCTATCACGCGGTGGAGTGTACTGGTGGATGGACCTAACAGATTTGTGGCACACTTAATCATTTTTGGAGAAAAGCGGGACTTTGTTGATTATTACTCACCGATTAACTAGTCAGGATTGGACTGCTTGTTCTATTTTTCATCACCGCACCTTATATTTATTATACTCATTGATCGATTTATTTATTTATTTATTAATTTATTTATTGGCACATATATCTAGATCTATCTAGTTATTTATGTACATTCTCTCCACCTGATCAGTTTGTTTCTGATACCTAAGCGCTGCTACAATATTGGTACAGGTTGGATGCATTTAATTGTTTCATTCAATTATACATTCCGTGATACTTGTGGTTTATTGTACATCCATATATGACATTTTTTTAAGCAGCTGCTACTGGTGCACCGATTCTTGGTTGCACACTTAACCAAACATATTTATATTCATTTATTAATATACTATATACTCAAACTTATACTAAAGACAGTCTATCCTTTTTGAGCGCAGAGAGTTGTTTTGACAGAGGCAGGCCGAAATACAAAAACAACCTTATTTACAGACTATGGTGTATCTCTTACTATATGCAGTGTTGGTCCTAATGGTGCACTGAGCTTGCAGGTAAAACTTTTATATTTTGTCTGGCACTGGCCTCATGGCACTGTTAAAAGACTGTGCACTACACCCCAGCCAGGGTACAATTGATTTAGGAATCTCTTCAATAATTCTCTCTGCCTCTTTCTTTTGCTTAATAAAGAAACTCCCTACTCTACTCTAGCTATCTAGATCGCTCACTGATCTAACTAATTAGAAGAAAATTAAAGGAATGTGGACTGACTTACTGACTGACTGACTTTATCACACTAACTCCTAAAATCCTCTCTCTCAGCAGCACAGGAACCTGTCTATAGCAGAATGACGCTGTGTGCTGTGTGTCTGGACTATATATAGAGGCAGGGTCACATGCTGCACTGCCCAATCACAGCCATGCCATTAGTAGGCATGGCTGTGATGGCTTCTAAGGGCACACTAGTGAAACTAGCGTCGATTGGCTGCCCTACAGCTGTTAAAAAGGCGCCAATACATCGCCGAACACCGGACCCGAACTTACAGCCAATAGTTCGGGTTCGGGTCCGGGTCCCGGACACCCAAAAGTCCGGTACGGACCCGAACTTTAAAATTTCGGGTTCGCTCAACCCTAATCGTAACAGCTATCTGTCGATTAAAAGTGGCCACCACCCGGCCTGGATTCGGAATATTCCAAAAGGACAATTCCTGAGGGTACGACGTAACTGCACAGAATATGAGGATTATGTAACTCAATCCCAGACTCTGAAGGATAGGTTTCTGCAAAAGGGATATGAGGAGGCGTTTTTGGATCAAATCATTGAAAGTGTGGCAGATACCCCGAGGGATGTTTGTTTAATGGATAAAGATAGAACATCAGGGAATGATCAACATCAGTGGGGCTTTGTGTCAGGTTTTCATCACCAGTACAAAGATGTTGAATCAATCTTTAGGAAATATTGGTATATTCTCTGCAGGGATAAACATCTTGGGAAAGTTATATCCAATCAGCCGAAATTTATATATAGAAGGGCTCCGAATATTGGTGACAAAGTAGTAAGAAAAGTGATTGACCCACCCATGAAACAATCCATCTCTATGGATTTAAAAGGATTTTTATGTGTGTAGGAGGTGCATCTGCTGTAGGACTGTACAGAAGGTCAACAGGGGTGTCACCACTATTGCAAATAGAGATGGAGAAATCTTTCAAATTAGGGAACTCATCACATGTAATATGACATATGTGGTGTATCTGCTATGGTGCCCATGTGGGCTGTTTTATGTGGGTCGCACTAAGCGACTCCTCAGGGTGTGCGCATTGCTGAGCATTTGACGAACATTAGGAAGGGGTTTAAGGACCACAGAGTGTCTTTACACTTCAAGGAATATCACAATCAGGATCCAGGTTTACTCCAATTTTGCGGCATTGACTGTGTTCATTCCTCATGGAGGGGGATCCAATCGGGTCAGGGATTTATCCCAGAGGGAGACCCGATGGATATTTTTAATGAAATGTTTATCTCCAAGAGGAATGAACATAGAGGTGGACCTGAATTGTTTTATTAGCAATTATTAATTTAAATTTTGGGATTCTAATATATTTTTTTGAATTCAATTGTCTGCTTGCACGAGGTTTGAGAGGTGCATCATCTGACAGTGTGTGGGAAGATGGCTAAAGCGAGATCTATGTGATACTCTGTGTGTGTATATGTATATACACTTGTATGTATATACATGCATATTAGTATAATGATACATACTTAAACCACAGATTCTCCACCACTAGACTGTCTGTATAAATATATGTGGATTTACACACATTAGCTGATTTATTTTTGAGCGGTGTGATAGGATTTGTGTTTTTTTAATTTATTTTATTAATATTATAGCGTGCATCTCTATCACAAATTTTTATTTTTTTTATTTTTTATTTTAATATAAGGAGGAAGTTTAGTATGAATTCATTTAGATGCTTTTGGAATACTATTGAACACAGTGAGTTGTAGTTATTGGCATCTCCGCTCTGCATTTCAATGGCGGTGTCATAAGGATACATGGAGCGAAGAGATTGATAGTCTATGTTAGTGTGTGGTTACATTGTAGTATTTATGAGTTAAATTTATCACACACATATACATATTACTATTATTATTCTAAAGGTATGCACAGGATTAATATCTTACTGTATATATACACATCTGATCTATTATCTGACATTTTGTTTGTTTCCATTCATTATTAATATTCATAGAATGCGTTGGCAGTGGCACCCATGTTCTAATTTATAAGGGGGATTATTATCAGCATTTTTAGGGGCATTTCTTTATGACTGTCCTCTATTAGAATCTAATATTATGGGTTGTAACTATTAGGGTGACTGCTGTATAGTGAATGACGGGACCTCTCTGCTGTAGAATTAATTGATGGAAGTTGTCCCTGTCCATAATGCTTACAGTGGTGTGAAAAAGTGTTTGCCCCCTTCCTCATTTCCTGTTCCTTTGCATGTTTGTCACACATAAGTGTTTCGGAACATCAAACCAATTTAAACAATAGTCAAGGACAACACAAGTAAACACAAAATGCAATTTGTAAATGAAGGTGTTTATTATTAAAGGTGAAAAAAAATCCAAACCATCATGGCCCTGTGTGAAAAAGTGATTGCCCCCTAAACCTAATAACTGGTTGGGCCACCCTTAGCAGCAACAACTGCAACCAAGCGTTTGCGATAACGTGCAATGAGGCTTTTACAGCGTCCTGGAGGAATTTTGGCCCACTCATCTTTGCAGAATTGTCCTAATTCAGTTACATTAGAGGGTTTTCGAGCATGAACGGCCTTTTTAAGGTCATACCACAACATCTCAATAGGATTCAGGTCTGGACTTTGGCTAGGCCACTCCAAAGTCTTCATTTTGTTTTTCTTAAGCCATTCGGTGGTGGACTTGCTGGTGTGTTTAGGATCATTGTCCTGCTGCAGAACCCAAGTTCGTTTCAGCTTGAGTACACAAACAGATGGTCGGACATTCTCCTTCAGGATCTCTTGGTAGACAGCAGAATTCATAGTTCCTTTTATCACGGCAAGTCTTCCAGGTCCTGAAGCAGCAAAACAGCCCCAGACCATCACACTACCACTACCATATTTTACGGTTGGTATAATGTTCTTTTTCTGAAATGCAGTGTTCCTTCTACGCCAGATATACTTGGACACACACCTTCCAAAGAGTTCCACTTTTGTCTCATCGGTCCACAGAATGTTGTCCCAAAAGTCTTGGGGATCATCAAGATGTGTTGTGGAGAAATTGAGATGAGCTTTGATGTTCTTTTTGCTCAGCAGTGGTTTTCTCCTTGGAACTCTGCCATGCAGGCCATTTTTGCCCAGTCTTTTCCTGATGGTGGAGGCATGAACGCTGACCTTAACTGAGGCAAGTGAGGCCTGCAGTTCCTTGGACGTTGTTGTGGGGTCTTTTGTGACCTCTTGGATGAGTCGTCGCTGCGCTCTTGGGGTAATTTTGGGCGGCCGGCCACTCCTGGGAAGGTTCACCACTGTTCCATGTCTTCGCCATTTGTGGATAATGGCTCTCACTGTGGTTCGCTGGATTCCCAAAGCTTTGGAAATGGCTTTATAACCCTTTCCAGACTGATAGATCTCAATTACTTTCTTTCTCAATTGTTCCTGAATTTCTTTGGGTCTCGGCATGATGTGTAGCTTTTAAGGATCTTCTGGTGGACCTTAATGTAGCGGGGTCGTTCCCC
The DNA here is from genome assembly GCA_028564925.1 of Lithobates sylvaticus. Lineage (NCBI taxonomy): Eukaryota > Metazoa > Chordata > Amphibia > Anura > Ranidae > Lithobates > Lithobates sylvaticus. The sequence goes on from CM053029.1 coordinate 267,602,110, forward strand.
TTTTAGGGGAGAAGACTACAGTTCCCATAATTCCCCAGGCTCCCGGGAGGATGGTTGTTTCCGCCCGAGAGGCTGATGGGGGAGGTGATAAAAGGGAAGAGGAGGGACCGCCTCTTTCTCTTCTGACTGGGTTTGTGACGCAGAGATCACTGAGAGAGGAGACACCTGTGCGGACCGGGACTGCTGAAGGCCTGAAGCCTGGGCCTTGCAGCAGACAGAGAGAGACTCTCACCCCTCATTGTCAGCAGCAGCAGAGCGGAGCCTTTTTCCTGAGAACGGTCGGTCAGAGAGAGGACCGGAATGCAGGGGCTGTGACGGAGGAGGCCGGACACCGCCAGTGGAGGTCCCGGAGCTGAGGACGGTATCCGGAGTGGTGAGCGAGCTGAAAGGCTCATCTTGCATTGTCATTTCACTTATGCCTATTGAACTGCCAAGGCAAATTTACCTCAGAGCAGAAGATTGTTCTTTCTTGTGGATTACAAACACACCATTTAAAGTTACATGTGCACCACCTCTACAGTTCTTGTGCCGGTGAAGAATACTGGGGTTCCCCAAGGACTGAGCTCTATTGTTAGGGATCAGGCCTGATCCATTAGATAGTCGCAGTTAGATTTGTTGCACCTCAGAGGTGCATAGCAGACGGTCGCTACACGTGGCGCTCCGTTCCCCATTGCTATCCTGATACATATATGTGTACATGTTAAAGTGCATATTGCAGGGACCTGCTAATGTGTTGTAAGTCAAATGTTTAATGCATGTTACTATTTCTTTTCATACTGCCAAAGTAAAGACAGTTATTTCAGTCAGCAGTCTGCCTGTGAGTTTGAATCCATTACGCTTAAAGTATAAGTGATATTTATATGTGCATAGATACATACCCCTTTACTAACTGCGCCAGAGCGGGTAGAGCAGATTGCCGGGGGGTTGGTGGAGCTGTACTCAGGGACCCAAAACAAACTTGCGGCCCTCTTAACTGGGGGTATCGCTACACGTGGGGGCTCGTAATCTGGGATCCTGAGACAGCGGGAAAAGCCGCCAGAAGGTACCGGCATGGACCCGATAGAAGTGGGACGGTGGTACACACTATGGGGCACTGATCCAGCCGCAGCAGCAGTCATTGAACTGCCAGGGATATGGCAGGAAGAGGCAGTCAAGCAGCTCATAATGTCATTATCCCCAGGCCACAAGTCACGGATAATGGATATGAGAAATGATGCCGGGTATACATACGCCCTAGTAGAATGGAGAAGTGAGACCCCAGAGCAGTTCAGGAGCCAAAGCATACAAGCATTGGATGGTCAGACCTATCAATTGCTGCATGCGCTGCCGCGCAAGGGAGACTGTTTTCCAATGAAAACTATGCTATCCCCAAAGAAGGAAGAGCAGAAGGGCGCGGAAAGTCCCGCACCTGCACAGACCACTCTTAGTGCAGAACTGTGCGCTGTCCTAGGGGAGATTGTGACTCAGTGCAGAAGAGACCCCAGGGATTACCCGATGTCGGGATACAGGAAACTCCGGATGTTTTCTGGGAGGAAACCTGTACCCTCGGGGGAAGAGGGATTTGAAGAGTGGTTAGATGGCGCCACTCAGGCCTTGGAAGAATGGGAGGTCCCAGAAGGTAGAAAGAAGCAAAGGATTGTTGAGAGCCTAAAAGGGCCTGCCTTAGAGGCCATACGCAACCTGAAGACAAGCAAGAAAGATTGCACTGCCCAGGACTACCTAGACATCCTGGAAAGTGTGTTTGGTGGGACAGAAAAAGTCACGGAGCTTACCTATCAACTGGAACACTGTTACCAGAAGACAGGGGAGAAGCTGTCGGAGTATATGGGACGTAAAGACAAGATCCTGCATAGGATTATCCTGAAGAAGGGGATAGATCCGGGGAAGGTAGATGAAGCCCGTGCCCAGCAGGTGATGAGGGGAGCCCAACCCCTAGACCCTGTTGCACTAGTACTACGCAACCGACAGGATGGGAAGAGCCTGGACTACCCCGACCTCATTCGGATGGTCAGAGAGGAAGAGGCCATGTTGGAAGAGAAACGGGAAAAGCAAGTGATGGGGTCTACAAAACTTCCAGTGGCCACGGTCAGGTCGGCCTTAACCCCTGAAAGAGAGGTAGAAGTATATGCCCTGAAGTTGCAGATGTCCCAGATGATGGAGATACTGACATCTCTGGTGGCAAAAGAGACTCCCAGTCCCAAGAAAGAGACAAGCAGGAGGGAATTATTTCCAACTGTTTCAGCACCAGCATCCCCACCTGAAAGGGGAGAGATGATCTGTTTTAATTGTGGGGGAATTGGCCATATTGCAGCTGTATGTTCCAGTCCCAAGAGGAAGAAAACAGATAGCCGCCAGCCGGCGGGAAACGCCAGAGGGCCCCGGTGAAGGAGTCAACCGGGTGCCCATCACCTTCAGTGAGCTCCAAGAAGGATAACAGGAAAAGAAAGCGAGGAGATCAAACCCCTCAGAAGGAACCCAGGGTTCCGCAACCAAGATAAACCCCAGAGAGAGGGGGAAAGACCCCTCCGAAGAGACACAGCACTCCCAAGCGTGAACCCTTAAAAGTGAGAGATAACAATGTCCCTCAACGTGTTCACACTCCCATAGCGAGGGAGAAAATTAATGCATACCAGGCTCAGGAAAGAATCAAGCGCAAGTCCAGTTGGAAAGAAAAGAGTCCAAAGAAGAGGACAGCATCAACTCGGCCCTACCCAGAAGAGCTGGTTGGTCCATCTCCTACTGTACCCATCCAAGTGGAAGGAGTGTACACACAGGCCCTCCTGGACACTGGAGCACAAGTGACCCTATTGTACAGGGACTTCTACGACAGATACCTGAGTCATCTGCCCATTCAGAAGATAGAAGAGCTGGAGATATGGAGATTGGGAACTCAGAGTTTCCCCTACGACGGGTACTTACCCATAAGATTGACCTTTGACCCATCTGTGGCTGGAAAGGCTGAAGTGTTTGACACCCTGGCAGTGGTGTGCCCTCGCCCGCCTGGAACCAGCAAGACTTCCCTGATCATAGGGACGAACACGGATCTAGTCAGAAGGCTCCTGACCCCCCTTGTACAGAAGCAGAATCTTTCAGCTCCCAAGATCCATCCCATGCTGAAGGCGGCCTACCAGCGGTTGGTCTTAGAGCAGAAGACCCCAAGTGAGGGGATAGGAAAGGTATGGAGGCTTGGAAGAGAAGGAGCGGTGTTACAGCCTGGAGAGGTGACCTGCCTGAGGGCCATGGTGAAACTTAATTGGGAACAGCCTGGCCCCTTTGTAATGCTGGAATCTGACCCAATGGAGGGTCACTCAGGCCTGGAAGTGATCCCAGAAGTGATCCCAATCAAGGCATTGAAGAAGGCTAGAGGAAGAGTTCCAGTGAGCGTAAGGAACCCCACGGAGTGGCCCGTGGAGATCCCTGCCAGGATGTTGCTGGGACAGGTGAGCCCTGCTGTCCCAGTTGGCTGGTCAGAAGTGAAAGGGGCGGGTAAAGGAGAAGATGTTTGGAAGAAACTCTCCATGGAAAACCCAAACCTACCTGGAGCTTGGAAGGAGAGAGCCAAGGCCCAGCTGACCAGAGGGGAGAAGATTTTCTCTAAAGATGAGTTTGATGTGGGGTGTGCGAGGAGTGCCACCCATCGAATCCGCATGCAAGAGGACAAGCCATTCAGAGAAAGAGTAAGGCGGGTCCCGCTAGCAGATCTGGAGGATCTGAGAGAGCAGCTTGCGGAACTGAAGAAGACGGGAGTGATTCGGGAGTCCAGAAGCCCCTATGCCTCCCCAATAGTGGTAGTCAGGAAGAAGAATGGGTCGTTGAGGCTCTGCATTGACTACAGAACTCTCAACAGGAGGACCATTCCACCACGCCAAGGATAGAGGATGCCTTACAGAGTTTATCTGGAGCTAAGTGGTTCAGTGTGATGGACCTCAAGAGTGGGTACTATCAAATCCCCATGCATCCAGAAGATAGAGAAAAGACTGTCTTCATAACCCCAGTAGGGTTCTTTGAGTTCAACAGGATGCCTCAGGGCCTATCTGGAGCTCCTGCTACATTTCAACGCCTTATGGAAAGGACAGTTGGAGACATGAACCTCATAGAAGTCCTTGTGTACCTGGACGATGTCATTGTTTTTGGAAAAACTTTGGAAGAACATGAAGCCAGATTGGAGAAAGTATTGAAGAGGCTCAGTGAAGAGGGACTCAAACTTTCCCCCGAGAAGTGTCGGTTCTACCAGTCTTCTGTGAACTATCTGGGACACATAGTGTCTGAAAAAGGAGTGGCTACAGACCCTGAGAAGTTGGAGGCAGTTACTTCGTGGCCAAGACCCACAACAGTCACCGAACTTCGATCTTTCTTGGGGTTCTGCTCCTACTACCGCAGGTTTGTGGATGGGTTTGCCCGCATTGCAAAACCCCTAAACGAACTGCTCAAGACAGAAGGAGAGGAAGATGGATTGGGGCCTAGGAGGCCCGGGGAGTCGGTTCAAGACCAATGGAACTCAAGGTGTGAAGAGGCTTTCAGAACCTTGAAGAGAAGTCTCACCACAGCCCCAGTTTTGGCCTATGCTGACCCCACTAGACCATATGAGCTACATGTTGATGCCAGCCATGAGGGCCTAGGTGGAGTACTCTACCAGGAGTATGAAGACCAGCTACGACCAGTGGCCTATGTGAGCCGGAGCCTGACCCCCTCCGAGAAGAACTACCCCACCCACAAGTTGGAGTTCTTAGCCCTCAAATGGGCAGTAGTTGACAAACTAAAAGACTCCCTTTATGGGGCAGAATTTACTGTAAAAACAGATAACAACCCCTTGACCTATCTATTCACCACCGCCAAGCTGGATGCAACTGGACACAGATGGTTGGCGGCGTTGTCTGGATTCAATTTCAGCCTCAAGTACAGGCCAGGGGCTGGAAATAGGGATGCAGATGCCCTGTCCCGAAGATCCCATGTCATGGTCGATGATTGGGAAGACTGGACTCAAATGGCACCAGAAGGAGTGCGAGCCCTTTGTCAGGGGGCTGAACTCCAAGCCAGAGGAGGATCCAGAGCTGAAGAGATAGGAGTTACCACAGTGGGAGTCCCAAAATGTTACTGTGGGGTAACTCAACTAGAAGAAGAGTGCCTACCGAAGCTGTCCAAGAAAGAGTTAAGGTGTGACCAATTGGAAGACCCCATGGGGAAATTGGTCCTGGAAGCACTGGAAGACAAGAGTCCAGAGGGACTCCGACTTCACCCTTCCAAAGAGGCTCGCCTACTGAGGAGAGAGTTAGACAGATTACAGGTGCATCAGGGAGTGGTCTACCGAAGGGGCCCCTCTGATAGCTCAGAAGATAAGTGGCAGCTGTTTCTCCCCGAAAAGCATCGAGAGACTGTGCTGATTGCCTTACATGACCAGCATGGTCACTTGGGAGCAGAGAGAACCTTCCAACTTGTCAGAGACCGGTTTTATTGGCCCTGCATGAGGGCCGAAGTGGAGGAGTATTGCCATTCCTGTGCACGGTGCATTCAGAGGAAGACTTTACCCCATCAAGCTGCCCCAATGGGCCATCTACAGAGTCAAGGCCCAATGGATCTGGTATGCATTGATTTTCTCTGCCTCGAACCCGATTTGAGTTGATTGGGAAATGTTCTGGTGGTAACCGACCATTTCACCCGTTATGCTCAGGCTTTCCCAACCAAGGACCAGAAGGCCTCTACAGTGGCTAAGGTACTTTTGGAGAAGTACTTTGTTCATTATGGACTACCACAGAGAATCCATTCAGACCAAGGAAGGGACTTTGAGAGTCGCCTGATCAGGAAGCTACTAGATTCTCTGGGAGTAGAGAAGACTAGAACTACACCATATCACCCTCAAGGTGATGCCCAGCCTGAAAGGTTCAACAGGACCCTATTGAACATGTTGGGAACTTTAGAAACAGAGAAGAAGCAACATTGGAGTCAACACATTTCAGCTCTAGTGCATGCTTACAACTGTACAACCAGTGATGTGACAGGTTTCTCCCCTTACCGACTTATGTTTGGGAGAGAAGCAAGATTGCCAGTGGATCTGGCCTTCGGCATTTCTTTGGACCATGCCTCTGAGGCCTCTCACAAAGGATATGTGGACAGATTGAGGCACAGTTTGAAGATAGCTTATGAAAAAGCTCAGGCGGCCTCTGACCAGAGGGGGGCCCGAAACAAGCGGAACTTTGATTTGAAGGTTCGAGTGCAGGACCTACAGCCTGGGGACCGTGTACTGTTACGCAATCTAGGGATCCCTGGAAAACACAAGCTTGCTGATAGATGGAGATCAGAGCCATATATCATCTGTAGAAAGCTACCTGGATTGCCTGTCTACAAGTTGAAGCCAGAAGGGAGAGTGGGGCCTTTGAAGACCTGGCATAGGAATCACTTGCTCCCACTCACTGAAGCAGTCAGAATACCTCCAGCAAGAGACTTACCTGAATCTGTTTCCATTCTGGATACCCCCAGACCCAACACTCGGTCTCAGACATCCCAAACTAGGGGTGGACAGGACCCCCAACCGGCTGAAGAAGAAAGAGGAGAACTTGAATGGTTATGGCCTTCCTCAACTCCAGGAAATTCCGCCATATATCTTCCACTTACTGAAGAGGTGGAAGATGGAACATTGAACCCAGAGGCTACAGAGTTTGTTCCATTCAGTGTTGTGCCTGAGTGCTGGGAAGATATCCCTGGTCTCTACTCAGAAGAAGAAGAAGTAGATGTTCCAGAACCAGTGATGTCCTCAGAATGTGTTCCTGAAGAAGAACCTGTGGCGCCAGAGCCTGAAGTCCCAAGAGAACAGAGATCTCGCAGAGTTGTGAGGCCTCCCAAAGAAGTTAACTTACCCCCAAATGGGAAAAAGTTCAGAGGACTCTGTTACCACAGCAAGGAGAAGTGCTGAACGCCCTGACCCATCCACTGTTCATTTGGTGGAGGGCAACCCCAGCTCACTCTCTGGCACAGTTAGACAGGTCGCCCACACTGAAGTGACCTGTAGACAGGACAGCTCCCCATCCTATGCTAATTGGTGGGAAGCTCCTCTGTCTGAATTATGTGAACGTGTTGTTTCAAAGAAAGCTTGTAGATTGAACAATGTCTTTGGGGACCAAAGATTCAAAGTGGGGGGAGTGTGTAGCGGGGTCGTTCCCCTTTTAGGGGAGAAGACTACAGTTCCCATAATTCCCCAGGCTCCCGGGAGGATGGTTGTTTCCGCCCGAGAGGCTGATGGGGGAGGTGATAAAAGGGAAGAGGAGGGACCGCCTCTTTCTCTTCTGACTGGGTTTGTGACGCAGAGATCACTGAGAGAGGAGACACCTGTGCGGACCGGGACTGCTGAAGGCCTGAAGCCTGGGCCTTGCAGCAGACAGAGAGAGACTCTCACCCCTCATTGTCAGCAGCAGCAGAGCGGAGCCTTTTTCCTGAGAACGGTCGGTCAGAGAGAGGACCGGAGCGCAGGGGCTGTGACGGAGGAGGCCGGACGCCGCCAGTGGAGGTCCCGGAGCTGAGGACGGTATCCGGAGTGGTGAGCGAGCTGAAAGGCTCATCTTGCATTGTCATTTCACTTATGCCTATTGAACTGCCAAGGCAAATTTACCTCAGAGCAGAAGATTGTTCTTTCTTGTGGATTACAAACACACCATTTAAAGTTACATGTGCACCACCTCTACAGTTCTTGTGCCGGTGAAGAATACTGGGGTTCCCCAAGGACTGAGCTCTATTGTTAGGGATCAGGCCTGATCCATTAGATAGTCGCAGTTAGATTTGTTGCACCTCAGAGGTGCATAGCAGATGGTCGCTACACGTGGCGCTCCGTTCCCCATTGCTATCCTGATACATATATGTGTACATGTTAAAGTGCATATTGCAGGGACCTGCTAATGTGTTGTAAGTCAAATGTTTAATGCATGTTACTATTTCTTTTCATACTGCCAAAGTAAAGACAGTTATTTCAGTCAGCAGTCTGCCTGTGAGTTTGAATCCATTACGCTTAAAGTATAAGTGATATTTATATGTGCATAGATACATACCCCTTTACTAACTGTGCCAGAGCGGGTAGAGCAGATTGCCGGGGGGTTGGTGGAGCTGTACTCAGGGACCCAAAACAAACTTGCGGCCCTCTTAACTGGGGGTATCGCTACATATATTTTTTGGCGATTTTTAGAGAGAGATACAGGACACTGACTTTGCTATACATCGATCGGCTGCTATTTGATCGGCTGTCAGTGGGAGCAGGGACGAGGAGTGGTGAGCTGACGCTGTGCAATCTCGTTTACCCTGGGTCCGCCATGGCCATCCATTTACCAGTTTTTTGATCCTATGGAGTGCTGTGTACAAGTGACTTTTTTATGCTGTGGTTTTTAATCTAACATATGAGTGTAAATGCAGTGATTTTTTGAGATATTAAAACTGTGTGAACATATTACACTATTGGAGATTGTCTTTCTCATTCACATGTGGAGTTGCTTAAAGAGGACCACCTGAGAAGTACATAATCATCTCTTTATTGGAATCTAAAGATCTTTACCTATCACTACTGTAGAAAGATGGTAAGGCTTAAACAGCTGGTGAGTTTGTGAACATAAGGGGATTGAAGTCACAGACACGGCGGTGTGGTGAAGGAGTGTTGCTGGAAATCTTTTTTTTTTTTTTTTTTGGAACATCACTTTGAGTGATTCACTGGTCACCATATATAGGCAGATCATATTTGAAGTGGACTTTTTTGTATTATCTGAATTGGACACTTTATGATATATTTTATATTTTTTATATATATATTATATATTTTTATTTTTTGCACTTTTCAGAATTTTTTCATATTTTTTACATGAGTTATTTCTATGTATTGAGTTATTTATTGTTTTTTATCACTTATGTCACAGGGTGATTTTGTTTTCTATATAAGTTGTTACATTGCACAGAAGTGTGTCATAAGCTGGGAGCCTAACTTCATTTATACACTGTATAAAGGGGGTGGGGGGAGTATGCCTCTTTGAAATACTAAACAATTTGTTAGGTATTTTCATTGATTAGGAGATGGTCATTTAGCACCTAGACATCACTTCCAAAAGTTCTCTGGGAAAATGCCTTTTCACAGCTGGAGGTGTGAATGGCATTTGGACACAACCAAGACAGCTGTTTATCATACATCCTGTGAACAGAACTGACAAGTCAGACTACCCAATTGTTCGACAACAAGTGATTACCCAAACGGGTTGTTATCACTTGTGCCCACATACTAGGCATAACCTGCCCACTTTGTTAGATGGGGAATTCTGCGGCCACCCCAGGATCAGACATAGGGATCCCGAGCCCGTATGAATATATTAAAAACAATCTACCTGGACCACAGGTGGAACCTTTCTGGGCTCAAGTCCAGGAAAGATGCCACCAGTTTGGTATTCATGATCCGGGACCACAAGGTCCTTGTTCAGAGGAAGATTGGAAGAAAGGTAGCAAAATTTGTCAGACGCATAAGCATTCCTACCCCCCGGGTAAATCTAATGACCCTCAATACATGAAAGATTGTTATCACTTATGGAGCAAATGTTTAAAAGATTATAGAAAGAAATATGCTAAAAAGAATCCTGCAGTTAAAACAAATTTATCCGCCCCTACCTTTGAACCCCCTCCACCTTATGTCACTGTAAAAATGGACTCAGGAGAGCCTGGTCCTCGCCTACAATTATATCCCTCACAAGAACCTCATTTCCTCGCAAGGGCCATCAAACCGCCAGCAGCCAAACCCCCAATAGGGATGCCTAGAGTATGTCCCTTCCCTCAGTCTAGTGTGTTATAACCTTTCATGGAAGAGTCTTCCCCAAGTTGTATTAAAAGTCGATGGGCAGCGTGTCTGTTTTTTGATTGACACGGGCGCCTCATCAAGTTCAGTGAATAATGTAATTTTTGACACACCACAATGTACTGAGGGAAACTCTATTGGTATAAATGGGACCCCTGTTACCCATCCCATCACTCCACCATTACCTGTAACCACTCCCGAGGGGCAACATTTGTGCGATCAGTCTTTTGCTGTGTTGGCCTCCTGTCCTGTATCCCTTATGGGAAGGGACCTGTTGTCCAGTCTAAATATCACTATTAAATTTGACAAAGAAGGGTCACTAACTGCAAGTTCCCCTTTCTGTGACCTGACTGGTCCTAAACGACACACACATAAAGGATTCTTTATGTTACTGCCCGCCACTTTAGAGACTCACAAGATCTGGGCAGAAAACAAAGGTAGCGTAGGATTTATCAACTGCACACCCTACACTCCCCAATTACGTCCAGATGCACAGCCACAATACCACAAACAGTATCCCTTGCCCCCAGAGAAAACCAATGGAATTGCACCACAGATTGAAGAATACATACGCTTAGGTATTTTGAAACCAGTAATCAGCCCCTGGAACACGCCCATTTACCCCGTAAAAAAGACCAGTGGCGAATGGAGGCTAGTCCAAGATCTAAGGGCAGTTAATAAACAAGTACTACCCCTCCCGCCCTTGGTATCTGATATAACATTCATTTTTTCATGCATACCTGCAGATTCCCTATGCTACACAGTGATTGATTTGGCAAACGCATTTTTTAGCATTCCTATTGCCGAAGAGGCTCAGCCCATATTTGCCTTCTCATGGGCCGGCGCGGGCCAGTTAACTTGGTCGCGTTTACCGCAAGGGTATGTAGACAGCCCCGCCGCCTTCTCCATGGTACTCAACGAGACTGTCAAGTCTTGGACTTCCGAGCATGGGTCGGTACTAATACAGTATGTGGACGACTTGCTCTTGTGCAGTCGTTCTGCTGAAGATTGTGCGGTCGATTCAACATTACTGTTAGAACATCTGGCCGAAGCCGGCCACCTAGCCTCAAGGAAAAAAATACAGTGGTGTCTACCACAAGTAGAATACCTAGGATGTATTCTGGACAAGGGGACCAGGCTAGTGTCCCCCAAACGTGCCGCAGCCTTACAAGCTCTCAGTCCTCCAAAAGACAAAGCAGCTTTGTTGTCATTTCTGGGCGCAATTGTATATTGCCGCCAGTGGATTCCTGACTGTTCTCATTATGATAGTATCCTACGAGAGGCTGCCGGGTCAAACGCCCCTAAATTGATAGACTGGACAGAAGACAGAAAAAATGCTTTTGATGCTCTTATTAAGAGTTTGTCCACCGCCCCCGCCCTGGGATTGGTAGATTATGGTAAAGCCTTCCAGTTGTACTGTGTAGTTTCAGGAAAATCTTTTGCTGCAGTACTTGCACAATCTCATGGCTCGGGGTATCGCCCAGTGTCATATTTATCTAGAAAACTCCCTATCCAAGTCCAGGGCATGCCGTCCTGTCTTCAGAATGTCGCTGCCTGTGCCATGTCTGCACAGGATGCCAACAAAATAGTATTGGGACACAAAATGACACTGTACACCACTCATTCAGTTACCCACCTCATACAGAATATGAACACACAACACATGACTTCCCAAAGACTCAGTGGATACGAGATCACTTTGTTAAATACTGACAACTTGGTACTTAAATATGTTCCGAATAGCAATCCAGTTGTACGTTTACTACATTCCATGTTACGTTTACCACACGAACCTGATCACACACATAATTGTGTAGAAAAAGTGGAACAAGTCACTTCACCAAGACCTGATCTTTCTGACATTCCAATTATAAATGCCGAAAATGTTTTTGTAGATGGTAGTTGTTCCCGTCCCTCTGACTCTACATTTTTAACTGGCTATGCCGTAGTTCAGCTGCCACATACAGTACTAGAGGCAAAACCATTGCCCCCTGTTTCTGCCCAAGTAGCAGAACTAGAAGCTCTGACCAGAGCCTGTATTCTGTTCACAAACAAGGAAGTCAACATTTATACAGACAGCAGATATGCATTTGGAGTGGTACATGATTTTGGTGTGATATGGGCCAATAGAGGATTTAAAACAGCAGACAACAAACAGATAGCTAATTCAGAGCAGATCCTTAATCTACTGAACATTTGCAATAGAAATCAGGGCAATAAGAAAACAATTAGAACTACAAGATTTAGCTAATAGAAAGCATGAGCGCAGCCCTTACCGGCCTTTGTGACATTACTGAAGATTATGAACATTTGCAACAAATATGTCTGCTTAATACAGGTTTTGATAATCATAACTAAATGTTTGATAAATAAATGCCTATTCCATTTACCCGATCAAGTGTTTGCTAAGGACAGATCAGATTGTAGACTGCCACCCTCTATGAGAGAAGCCCTGGTGCTTTTGATTCATAAAGGGAGAAAGGATCCTTGGGAGTGGGGCTCCTACAGTCCAATCTCGTTAATGAACAAACATTTTACCTAAAATTATTGCTGGGAGACTGCAAACAGTTATTCTAACGTTAGTTAATGTGGATCAGATGGGATTTATACAGGGGAGGTGTGCACAGCTGAATGTCAGATGGCTTTTTGTGAACTTACAAAGTAACCATAACAATTCCGGGACAAGAGTGGTGGCCTCTTTAGATACCAAAAAGGCTTTTGATTCGGTCAAGTGGAATTACTTGTTCTGTCTTCTGTCTTCTGGAAACTTTTGGTTTTGGGCCTGTATTTGTTTCATGGGTGAGATTTAGGGTTGCCACCTTTTCTTTAAGCCAAACCCGAACACTTTAGCAGCGCATGGTAAAAAATGTTTTTTTGTAGTACATTAAATTCATTACCTCTGTACAATGCAATGAACGGCAATTTTTTATGTTGTATACACAATACATATAGTTTTGTGATTAAATAACATTTCTGGAGGGTATGATGAGGGTAGTATGTACGGGAGAGGAGTGCGGAGGGTATGATGGGGTAGTATGTAAAGGAGAGGAGTGCGGAGGGTATGATGGGGGCAGTATGTACAGGAGAGGAGTGCGGAGGGTATGATGGGGGCAGTATGTACAGGAGAGGAGTGCGGAGGGTATGATGGGGGCAGTGTTTACAGGAGAGGAGTGCAGAGGGTATGATGGGGGCAGTATGTACAGGAGAGGAGTGCGGAGGGTATGATGGGGGCAGAATGTACAGGAGAGGAGTGCGGAGGGTATGATGGGGGCAGTATGTACAGGAGAGGAGTGCGGATGGTATGATGGGGCAGTATGTACAGGAGAGGAGTGCGGAGGGTATGATGGGGCAGTATGTATAGGAGGAGTGCTGAGGGTATGATGGGGGCAGTATGTACAGGAGAGGAGTGCGGAGGGTATGATGGGGGCAGAATGTACAGGAGAGGAGTGCGGAAGGTATGATGGGGGCAGTATGTACAAGAGAGGAGTGCGGATGGTGTGATGGGGGCAGTTTGTACAGGAGAGGAGTGCGGAGGGTATGATGGGGGCAGTATGTATAGGAGGAGTGCTGAGGGTATGATGGGGGCAGTATGTACAGGAGAGGAGTGCAGAGGGTATGATGGGGCAGTATGGGGAGGGATTACTTGCAGTGTCTGTGGGGTGACTAGGGAGTGATGTCCCTCAGCTGGGGGGGTAGGAAGCAGCTTGGAGTGATGCCTGTATGAAGTGGTCTAGGGGGGTCATGTAAGCTGGGGGGAGTTGGGGGCTGAGAAGTAGTCAGATAGTAATATCTATAATAAAAAAAAAAGCTATTGTGGTCATCTACTAAAATATACAACAATACTACTCAATGAAAAAAATCTGTTATAAGATGCCAGCCCCCAGCACTCTGTATGTCCAGATGATTTGAAGGTAATTGATGACCATTCATGTAACCCTGTGTTATCCAGGCTCTGAGTCTGGACAATAAGAGGTGTACACTCACCACATACACACAGGGTTAAGTGAATGGTAATAAATTACTTCACATAATCTGGACAGAGGATGGGGGAAGTTTGTATACATAGATAAGTGTGCTGCTTGGGAGATACTGTGATGGGCTGTGATCATCGGGCTGCAGACTCCCCCCCCCCCCCCCCACTCACTCACTCGCTGTCTCTAAGGCCCCTTTCACACTGGGGCGTTTTTCAGGCGGTACATCGCTAAAAATAGCGCCTGTTCACCACCTGAAAAAATCCGGCCCCTTTAACTCCAGTGTGAAAGCCGGCGGGCTTTCACACTGGAGCGGTGCGCTAGCAGGACGGCAAAAAAAGTCCTGCTAGCAGCATCTTTGGAGCGGTATAGGAGCAGTGTATTCACCGATTGATTTGAATGGGAAACCGCGGTTTAACCCTTTTTCGGCCGCTCGCGGGGGGTAAAACCGCACCGCGAGCGGCCGAATACCGCGGTCAAAACGGTGGTAATGCAGCGCTAAATATAGCGCTGCTTTACCGTCACCGCGGCTCCCCGCCCCAGTGTGAAAGGGGCCTAAGGATTCTGCTTATCTTAACTCTTCAATGCAAAATAAATTCTCCTGGAACTTTGCACACTAGGAATCTTTCCTTACTAAAAAATAAAGTCAGCTCACCTCCTCCCTGCATGTAGTGAGCAGCGGCCAGCCCGACAGAAGCTCCAGTGATCTCATCAGGCCCCGCCTCCCGATTCTCTCAGAACACGGCACTAGTGATTGGAGAGGTGGGGATCAGAGATAACGGAGGCCCTGCAGGAGTCTGGAGGGGGGGGGGGGCAGAAAGGAGCTTTAGATTCCCAACACACACCAGCACAGTGTGTGTATTTATTAAAAAGCAATGACACTGCCGCTGTGACTGTTTCCACAGTGGCAAGTATGAGAATGAAGCTCCCCCTCTGCCAGAATGGTCTGTCCGGGTTTCAGGCAGTCTGAAAACCGGACAGATGATTCAGAACCCGGACTGTCCGGGTGAACCCCTTACAGGTGGCAACCCTAGTGAGATTACTGTATACAGAGCCGCTAGTTAGAGTGTAGGTTAATTTGGGGTGTAACCAGTTTCCACCTGGGGTAATGAAGAATGACGCCATGTTGTCCGCCCGGTCTCACTGCTCGTGGGCATCCCGGGGCACACAGCATGGCGTTTGGGGATGAGGCATGTCGACAATCCACGGTAACTCGCTGTTACTGGGTTCTCCTCCTCACACAACCGATCTAGTGTGAGGAGGGGATTACAGAAACACGTTACTCTTTACAGTTTAAAGTACTGTCCCCAGATTGCCCCAATAATAAAGAGTACCTGTCTGTGAAACCATCAGAGTATCTGTCTGTAAGCCTATCTGAGTACCTATCTGCAGCCCATCAGAGAACCTGTCTCCAGCCTATCAATGTACCTGAGTACCTGTCTCCAGCATATCAGGGTACCTGAGTACCTGTCTCCAGTCAATCAGTGTACCCAAGTACCTATCTGCAGCCGCCCAGAGTACCTGAGTACCTATCTGTAGCCCATCAGAGTATCAGAGTACCTCTCTGCAGCCCATCAGAATACCCAAGTACCTGTCTCCAGCCCATCAGAGTACCCAAGCACCTATCTGCCCCATCAGAGTACGCAAGTACCTGTCTCCAGCCCATAAGAGTACCCGGGCACCTATCTGAAGCCCATCAGAGTACCCGAGTACCTATCTCCAGCCCTTCAGAGTACCCAAGTACCTATCTCCAGCCCAACAGAGTATCTAATCACCTGACTCCAGCCCATAAGAGTACCTACCTGAATCCCATCAGAATACCTGAGTACGTGTATCCAGCCCATCAGAGTACCTAAGAACCTATTTGCAGCCCATCAGAGTACCTGAGTACCTGTATCCAGCCCATCAGAGTACCTAAGAACCTATTTGCAGCCCATCAGAGTACCCGAGTACCTAGCTGCAGTCCATCAGCATACCTGAGTACCTATCTGCAGCCCATCAGAGTACCTATTTGCAGGGCATCAAAGTACATGAGTACATGTATCCAGCCCATGCCGCTTTCCAAAATAAGGTCATTGTGTGGGCCTTTCCATTGTCCATTGTTCTGGTGCTCCAGGGCATTCAAAAGTGTGATAGGTAGTCAGGAAATTAGATCTGTCATTTATGTCTCTAGAACGCCTGAAGGTGGCTACTTGGATGTTAGGACTCTGTATGTGGCCAGACTGTGTAAAAGTTGCACATGTGGTATCGCCATACACAGGAGGAGTTGCAAAATGCATTTTGGGGTGTCATTTTTGGTATGTACATGCTATGTGTTATAAATATCTTATAAATTGACATCTGTGTGTAAAAAAAAAAAAAAAAAAAAAATACGCTTCATTTTCACATTTTTCAAAAATGTGTGGAAAAAACTGACCTGTTCAAAAGACTCATTATGCCTCATAGAATATAGATTGGGATGTTCGCCTTCCAAAATGGGGTCATTGTGTGGGTAATTCCTCTGTCCTAATGCTCCAGGGCCTTCAAAATTATGATATAATGTATGTCCCTAGAATGCCTGAAGGTGCTACTTGGATGTTGCACCTCATTATGTGGCCAGTCTGTGAAAAAGTGTGGCATTGCAATACTCAGGATGATTAGTAGAATGTATTTTGGGATGTAATTGCAAGTATGCATAGGTTGTGTGTGAGAAATAACTTGTTAATATGACAATTTTGGGTAAAAAAAAATAATGATTTCTTAAATTTTTCAAGAATTGTGGGAAAAAAATTACAACTTCAAAAAACTCACCATGCCTCTAACTAAATACCTTGGACTGTCTAATTTCCAAAAAGGGGTAATTTGGGGTGTATTTGTTCTGTCCTGACATTACCTCAAGAAATGGGTTACATCAGTACATCAGGTGTGATCAATTTTCAATGATTGGCACCATAGCTTGTAGACTCTATAACAATTTTGTTTAGGTACAATGTTGTATGGGTTCTGACGCCCTGATGATGTCAGATGTGACGAAACGCGTAGTGTGGAGACACCGCTCGTGATGTCATCAGGTATTTTGAAACCAGGAAGTGATTTATCTGGCTCCCAGGACAGATTGTTTTTACAGGCGTCTATTATCTGTGATTTTGTAGTAGTAGTTTGTACATATTTAAATCCTCATACAGTTCCTTCCGGCTTTCCTTTCATGTTTGCATTGGTTAAATCCATTTGCCAAGGAGGTGCTTATGAGGATATGGTGGTGACCCATAGGATACCTTTCCCTTCAACAGGGACAATTGAAATTCATATGCTCTTTTTGACTTTTGTTAATACCAAAGAGTCCATAAACTCTGGTAAGAGTTCTTACTGCAAATTAAGGTGGCGGAGCACTTTTCTTGGGACAATTTCCATCACAGTTTTTTATTTCTGGGGGGGGGGGGACTTCTGATCCTTTTTTTGGGACAATTTTTTTGGTTTATTATGCATTTATACTTTTATGTATTTGTTATTATTGACACTTTAGCGTGGCATCTGTTTGTTATTTATACACAATTTATATTGATTGTTGTGCCAGCTTTTCAGTAAGATTTCACTTTTAGGCCTCATGCAAACTGACATTTTTACAGCCGCTTTTTTGAGCGTTTTTTGCAGCTTAAAAATGCCTGTCCATGTTAGTCTATGGCTTCATGCCCACCTAGGCGTTTTTGAGCTGCAAATGGCATAGGCGTTTTTAAGCTGTAAAAAAAAAACAGGATCAGTGCGTTCTGAGGCTCCAGCATTAGAGCTGTAAAAACGCCAGACACCGGCAAAAGGTGTTAAACGGCAATTAACGAGGCTTAACGCTGTGTTAAGCCTCTTCCGGCGTTTCTGTCTCTATTCAAAATCAATGGTTCCCTATGGGAGCCCATTGATTTGAATAGAAGTCGTACCAGAATTCGGATCAAGATGATCTGACTTGCGGTCGACTTGTGTGCTGAGGATCTTGAAGGGGAGCCCCGCAAAAATTAATTTTTTTTTTTTGTGTGAGGTTCCCCTCAAGACGATACCAGGCCCTTCGGTCTGGTATGGATCTTAAGGGGAACCCCACACTGAAAAAAATGGCATGGGGTCCCCCCAAAGATCCATACCAGACACTTATCCGAGCACGCAGCCCGGTAGGTAAGGAAAGGGGGCGAACACTGCCCCCCTCCTGAACCGTACCAGGCCACACGTCCTCAACATGGGGGGGGTTGGTGCTTTGGGGCAGGGGGGGCCCTGCGCCCCCCACCCCAAAGCACCTTGTCCCCATGTTGATGAGGACAAGGACCTCTTCCCGACAACTCTTGCCTGGTGGTTGTCGGGGTCTGCGGGCGGGGGCTTATCGGAATCTGGGAGCCCCCTTCAATAAGGGGGCCCCCAGATCCCTGCACCCCACCCTATGTGAACGAGTAAGGGGTACCCCTACCCATTCACCTGGGAGGAAAAGTGTCAATAAAAAAAAAACACACTACACAGGTTTTTAAAATAATTTATTAGGCAGCTCCGGTGGTCTTCTTCCGACTTCGGGGGTCTCTTGCGCCTTCTCCGGCCTCTTCTCCCGCTCTCTGGTGCCTTCTGCCGGGCTCCAACGCTATCTTCTTTTAGCTCCTTTACTAGCGGAGGAGCCCGGTCTTCTCCTCCGCCACCGCTCTCTTCTCTCTTCCGATGTTGACATGACGCTGTCTCCCGATGTAATGCGGTGTACGCGGTGCGTTGCGACTTATATAGGCATGTGGGCGTGGTCCCCAGTGATGTCATCCGGTGACCCCACCCCCTTATGATGTCAGAATCCCATCATGCCCCAGGCTGTGACGTCATAAGAGGGCAGGGTCACCGGGTGACATCATCCAGTGACCATCCCCACGCACCTATATAAGTCGCAACACACCACGTACACCGCATTACAGCGGGACACATCATTGTGTCAACATCAGAAGAGAGAAGAGAACGGCGGCGGCAGCGGCGGAGGAGGAGAAGACCGGGCTCCTTTATTAGTAAAAGAGCTGGAAGAAGATATGCCCTGCCCCAAAGCACCAACCCCCCCATGTTGAGGGTGTGCGGCCTGGCACGGTTCAGAAGGGGGGCCCCCTTTCCTTACCTACCGGACTGCGTGCTCGAAAAAGGGTCTGGTATGGATCTTTGGGGGGACCCCACGCCATTTTTTCGGTGTGGGGTTCCCCTTAAGATCCATACCAGACCGAAGGGCCTTTTTTTTACATTTTTGCGGGGCTCCCCTTCAAGATTCTCAGCACACAAGTCGCACCGCAAGTCAGATCATCTTGATCCGACTTCTGGTATGACTTCTATTCAAATCAATGGGCTCCCATAGGGAACCATTGATTTTGAATAGAGACAGAGAAACGCGGCTAGCGCGGATTAACGTGCATTGAATTCAATGCAAAACGTGGAAAAAAACGCTGCTTTTTACCTGGCGTCTGTACTAGCTTTACAGCCCGTTTTTTTAAACGTCCGTGTGCATGAGGCCTTAAATGTATTGTATAGAAATTGTATAACTGGATCCTAGTTCAATTTCATGGTTGGTCAAGGAAGAGAGGCATAATATTTGGAAGATTAAAACATTTTAGAAGGGAGAGGCAGATATGTAATGGGATTAAAGAACGTGAGAAATGTAAGGATCGGGTTATCAGACTAATGCCGCGTACACACGGTCGGAATTCTCGTCTGAAAAAGCTCTGATGGTTTTCCCGTCGGAATTCCGACGGTCTTGCCTACACACGGTCACACCAAATTTCGACGGTCAATAACACCACGCCTTAAAAAACGTTCGACTGCACTATAAAAGGGAAGTTTAATGCTTCTGAGCATGCGTCGAATTGTTTCCGAGCATGCATCGGAATTTTGCGTGTCGGAATTGCATACACAAGATCGGAAAATCCGATAGAAAATTTTCCCGATGGAAAACCTAAGAACAGGTTCTCAATCCAAAGTTCGTCGGAAATTCCAATAGAAAAAGACCGATGGGCATACACACGGTCGGAAAATCCAATGAAAAGCTCCCATCGGACTGTTTCCATCGGTTTCCATGTGTACGTGGCATAAGAAAGGGGAGGATCCTAAACAATGAATTGATGAATTTCTTGCACTTTTCCTGATTGTGTACTTTTTGGATCACATCTATTCATATGACAATTTATTTTTAAAATATTTAACCACTTCAGCCCCAGAAGATTTAGCTACTGAACGACCGGGCCATTTTTTGCGATTCGGCACTTCGTCGATTTAATTGACAATTGCGTGGTTGTGCGACGCTGCACCCAAACAAAATTTACGTCCTTTTTTTCAACAAATGAAGCTTTCTTTTGGTGGTATTTGATCGCCTCTGCGGTTTTTATTTTTTGCGCTATAAAAAAAAAAGAGTGACAATTTTGAACGAAATTTTGGCCGATATGTACTCTAAATATTTTCGGTAAAAAAAATTGCAATAAGCGTATATTGATTGGTTTGCGCAAAAGTTATAGCGTCTACAAAATAGGGGATAGATTTATAGCATTTTTATTATTTTATTTTTTTACTAGTAATGGCGGCGATCTGCGATTTTTATCGTGACTGCGACATTATCGCGGACACATCGGACACTTTTGACACATTTTTGGGACCATTGGCATTTATACAGCGATCAGTGCTATAAAAATGCACTGATTACTGTAAAAATGTCACTGGCAGGGAAGGGGTGGTGTGTTTCTATCTGTAGGGGAGGGGACGGACCTAGAGGAAATGACAGATCGTGGTTCCTAGCTATTAGGAGCTCACAATCTGTCACTCGCAGAACAAAACAGGGATTTGTGTGTTTACACACACACGTCCCTGTTCTGCCTCTCTTTCCCATGATTGCTCGTGGCCCGCGGTCATCGCGACCGTCGGCCACGAGCATCGGCACCCCCATGGCAGGATCGCGCCGACCTGCCGCAGTATAATGATGGCGGCTGGTCGGCAAGCGGTTAAAAATATTTATTTTATATTAATTATATGAATAAATAGTGAACTCTTATTTAGGTAATAAATTGCACATATTTTTTAGGAGTAGCACTGTTTTTAATGGTAGTGTGCAGTCCATAATGGGAACAAAAGTGCCAAACATTGGGCTTAAAGTGGTGTTTCCACCAAAAGTACAACATCATGTGTATTTGCATGAAATCTGAAGCCACAGCCGGGTGCCCACAGTAAGGATGCCGGCGCCGCGAGCGGAGCGGGGAACGAGGGGGGGCATCGTTCCCCCACATCGCTGGACCCTGGGACAGGTAAGTGTCCGATTCCTAAAAGTCAGCAGCTGCAGTATTTGTAGGTGCTGACTTTTAAAAAAAAATATTTGATGGGCACACCTCTTTAAGTTTCAATTTTTAATACATCTTCCACTTTGGAAGTTCTAAATGTCCATTTCATGTCCATGTCCAAAATCACTGTGGTGGTGTCAGAGTAAGATCAGACTGCTGAGACAGCAATCACGAGTCCTTTAAGTGTTTAATTATCCTGTGATTTCACTAAAAGAAGCATGTTTTGAGGGCAAATGATATGGAATTTAAAAAGTCACCCAAACAGTAATGGGATGTTAGATCAATTTAATCAAACTGCCTTTCAATTACTCTAGGAGTTGTAAAATAGAGATGAAGCTGCTATGAAATATTTAGCTATACTACCCACTTTTTGACTGGATTTTGCACAGCATCACATGCTCCGAGGAGGACGACCGAAAAATTGAGAACCTGCTCTTAATCTTTTGTTAGCGTGAATTCGGCCATTTTCTGACCAAAAGCTCTCAACGGTCTTTTGCTCGCCGAATTTCCGATCGTGTGTACGCAGCATTAGACTAATGCCGCATACACACGACCGGATTTTCTGGCAGACTAGGTCCGACAGTCTTCCCGACGGACTTT
Organism: Lithobates sylvaticus; assembly: GCA_028564925.1. NCBI lineage: Eukaryota > Metazoa > Chordata > Amphibia > Anura > Ranidae > Lithobates > Lithobates sylvaticus. The sequence goes on from CM053029.1 coordinate 267,623,775, forward strand.
CGGCGGAGTTCCGACGGACTTTCCAAACTAACGGACTTGGCCACACTAAGTCCGTTCGTAAGTCCGTTTGTTTTGAACGCGATGACGTAAACGGGACTAAAAAAGAAAGTTCAATAGCCAGTAGCCAATAGCTTCCCTTGCGTCATATTTGGTCCGTCGGACCAGCACACAGACGAGCGGTTTTCCCGATTTAAGTCCGTCGGAATTTAGTCCATCGGATAGATTTGAAACATGTTTTATTTCTAGGTCCGTCGTTTTTTTTCCCGAAAAACGATCGGATTTGCCCACACACAATTGGATATTCCGACGGACTAATCCCTTCGGACATAGTCTGCCGGAAAATCCGGTCGTGTGTACGCGGCATTTGAATGAGAAAAGTGAGAATGAGAAATGTAAACCCTGTTCAGAGTGTCTCTCTGAAACTAGACTTACTGAAGTAAAACTAGATTTAGAGAGGCACAAAGAGGAGAGTCAATAGAGAGGGGTCTGAACCCAGCGTGGCTGGATGGAAACCATAGCTGGTGGGTATGGATCAAACACGACAATCCAGCGCTCAGGCAAAGGCAGCAGTCCGCAACAAGTGAAAAAATCTTTGTATGCTGAATAATTTTATTCAAACTTGCAGCTAAATAAAAAACAGTCCTATAACATCAAAAGAAAAAACGAGGGGCTATACAGTGTCCCAGCGAGAGCCGTGCTCTGATGACGGGGGGAGGGGGGAGATGAAGGAGGAGATGGCCACCTATACCACTGCTGTGTGAAGGTGCACTCATGGATGGACAAACACTCACAGATGGATGAGCACACCGACGAGCACACCGGACGAGCACAGTCTGGCTGTGACAAAGCGCATGCTCGTGAAACGCATCATCAAGGCAACCTCAATTCAGCTTACGGACTAGTAACTACGTCCCATTATCCACAATTATATGGGACTTTTTATCTCCGGCCGACATTGGTAGTCCACACAGCCATCCCAGTTTGTGAGCTCAGATTTCCTAGTAGTGAGTTACACCCCCCCACAGCAGGAACCAAGCAGTGGATTGCACTACGAGTGCACTATGGGTCAAGGAGTGACCATACAGCAGATTCAGTTCAGCAAAGCTGGGTTTTCAACGTCCCTGAGTCAGTGTCTCAGCTGGTCTGACGTCACTGACACACACGGGACGGAGATACCTTCCGTCTCCCCGCTGAGTGCTGCTGCAGCGATCACCTCTCCACTTGCTGGATTACCATCTGCACGTCGGTGTGCTCATCCATCTATGAGTGTTTGTCCATCCGTGAGTGCACATTCACACAGCAGTGGTATAGGCAGCTGTCTCTTCCTTCATCCCCCCCCCCCCCTGTCATTAGAGCACGGCTCTCGCTGGGACACCTTCGTTGTACATTGGACTGGAGATAACCATGTAAGCTGTTTGTTTTTTCTTTTGATGTTATGGTGATTCAATAGGACTGTGTTTTTTATTTAGCTGCAAGTTTGAATAAAATTATTCAGCATACAAAGATTTTTTCACTTGTTGCAGACTAGACATGGGCGCCGTCCAAAAATGTGTTACATTTCGTAATTCGTTTACGAAATTCAATTCGGATTCATACGAAATATGAATTTTCGTTAGATTCATAAACTTAAAATTAAAATAACGAAAGTTCGTTATGATGAATTTATCATTATGAGGGGTTCCCACCATCCCTGTGCTGTGCTGACTTCCTCTGAGTGATTGGTGAACAAAACACCAGTCACATTTCTGTTAATTTGGATCCGAAATTCGTAAATGAAATTTCGTATTCCGTACAGAATTGGTATACATAAAAATTTGTATTTTGATTAGTACGAATGTACGAATTTCCGGAAATTTGTACAAATTTTGGATTCGTACAAAACTAATCGCACATGTCTATTGCGGACTGCTGCCTTATTCCAAGTCAATTGATGGATCAACTTGAGTACAATCAGCCTGCCCATAGATGGTTCGAATCTCGACTGGTCCCTTCCGGCCAGGTTTAGGACAAAAGAAATTGACACAGAGCTAGGATGTCATTTTTAATTTTTTTCAACTCTTTGTACACCTACAGTATGTAGAATGACTGATTGTAGACTGCTTGTTTTAATTACCCATTGTATGTAATTTGTGCTGATGAGAGATATTTAGCAGCTAGAGTGAGAAATCCTAACACTTTATGACTAGAGCAAAATCTGCATTTTTGCAGTATGCAGATTTAATTGCTAATATTTTATTTAACATATATTTACACAGCAGTTATTTTCTCAGTTTTTTGTTAGGATAGGTTCTTTTGGCTTTGTTTTTTGTTAGACGCATGTGTGTGGGAAAAGAATTATACAGTGCCTGTAAAAATATAACATCATAACAAATAATTATATTTTGTAAACTGTAACATCATCTTGTGACTGTAAAAAATAAAGAGTGGAAAGTTAGGGAACACAGGGGTGAGATGATGGACAGCAAATATATGTCCTATTGCAGAAAGGCTACATGAATTAGTGTTAAAATAATAATGTAGCACTGTATGTGGTAGTGGTACAATGCCTGCTTCATTTACCTACTGTTTTGGATCTTTACATCAGCATTTATGACTGTATCTATCCAAGATCCAACCATACAACTGATAGTGCTCATGGAAATAGTACAATGTAGACAAATGCACAAAGCAGAGGCACGAGAAGTGAAGCATGTTCATATTTATTGCAAAGAATGCAAAAACAGCATAACATTCATAAAAGCCCTGGCTGGCAGTAAGAAATGTTCATACACTTTTGCTTAGCAATTTATCAAGAAGTACCATTAAATTGCCATGTTCATTTGCTTAATTTCTTAAAAGGGTTATCAACAGGTGATAACATAGTGGTTTTTCTAAATAGTATATTTTAACATTTCCATTAAACACAAGATGTTTGATAAAAAAAAGAACATTTGGAACTTTCAGAAACGTAGGCAGAACAGGCTAACGGCTAAATCCACAGATGAAGCATCTATATATATATATATATATATATATATATATATATATATATATATATGTGTGATCTATTTTAAATGCCAAAGGTTTTCCAGTTCTGTCCCTCCAGTCCTGAGGTTCTACATATCTGACATGCAGTACAGCCAGGCTGTGAGCTGAATTTTCTCTGCTGTAGTTAAAACTGAACTCCAGGCAAAAAGTTAAACACAAAGATGAAAGATACAGTATATAAAGGGTTTTACCTGCCAAAGTATGATATACAGTATCTCACAAAAGTGAGTACACCTGTCACATTTTTGTAAATATTTAATTATATCTTTTTATGTGACAACACTGAAGAAATGACACTTTGCTACAAAGTAGTGAGTGTACAGCTTGTATAACAGTGTAAATTTTCTGTCCCCTCAAAATAGCTCAACAAACAGCCATCTCTGGCAACAAAGGTAAGTACACCCCTAAGTGAAAATGCCCAAATCGTGCCCAAAGTATTAATATTTTTTGTGGCCACCATTATTTTCCAGCACTGCCTTAACCCTCTTGGGCATGGAGTTTACCAGAGCTTCACAGGTTGCCACTGGAGTCCTCTTCCACTCCTTCATGACTACATCACAGAACTGGTGGATGTTAGAGACCTTAAACTCCTCCACCTTCTATTTGAGAATGCCCCAGAGATGCTCAATAGTGTTTTGGTCTGGGGACATGCTTGGCCAGTCCATCACCTTTACCCTCAGCTTCTTTAGCAAGGCAGTGGTTGTCTTGGAGGTGTGTTTGGGGTCGTTATCATGTTGGAATACTGCCCTGCAGCCCAGTCTCCCTAAGGAGGGGATCATGCTCTGCTTCCGTATGTCATTGGTCTCATATCTTGGTCTCATCAGACCACAGGACATGGTTCCAGTAATCCATGTCCTTAGTCTGCTTGACTTCAGCAAACTGTTTGCAGGCTTTTGTGTGCATCATCTTTAGAAGAGGCTTCCTTCTGGAATGACAGCCATGCAGACCAATTTGATGCGGTGTATGGTCTGAGCACTGACAGGCTGGCCCCTCACCCCTTCAACCTCTGCAGCAATGCAGGCAGCACTCATACGTCTATTTCCCAAAGACAACCTCTGGATAGGACGCTGGGCACGTACACTCAACTTCTTTGATCGACCATGGCGAGGCCTGTTCTGAGGGGAACCTGTCCTGTTAAACCACTGTATGGTCTTGGCCACTGTGCTGCAGCTCATTTTCAGGGTCTTGGCAATCTTGTTATAGCCTAGACCATCTTTATGTAGAGCAGCAATGTGTTTATTCAGATCCTCAGAGAGTTCTTTGCCATGAGGTGCAATGTTGAACTTCCAGTGACCAGTATGAGAACATGAGAGCGATAACACCAAATTTAACACACCTGCTCCCCATTGACACTGAGTCACATGACACCGCGAGCGAAAATGACTAATTGGGCCCAATTTGGACATTTTCACTTAGGGGTGTACTCACTTTTGTTGCCAGCAGTTTAGACATTAATGGCTGTTTGAGTTATTTTGAGGGGACAGCAAATTTACACTGTTATACAAGCTGTACACTCACTACATTACATTGTAGCAAAGTGTAATTTCTTCAGTATTGTCACATGAAAAGCGATAATAAAATATTTACAAAAATGTGAGGGAGGGGTGTACTTACTTTTGTGAGATACTGTATATTGTAAATCTCAGGACTGTCCATACAGTCCTGAGATTAACAGAGCTGTGCCAAAAGAAAGCCCAGGCTGGCAGGACAGAAGACACATTTTTTTCTCTGCTGCAGGTAAAGTGTATTTCAGGGTGAAAAAAAAAAAGAAAGATGTGGTATCCCTAGTAAAATGCTGCAAGTACAGAATAAACATAAAGGAACAAGAAAAGGACTTTGGGTTCACCAAGCCCCGGGACTTTGGAGGTGTCAAAAAACAACAATTGATAATAATAATGATAAACATGGGTATTAAATAATATCCATAAAAATATTTTTATTGATGTACAAATTCATTAGAGAAATTTAAAATATGCTTCCTCAAAACGTGGAAACACAACATAACAATTAATTTTGACAATTTTTCTTTATACCACTCAACATGGAGTTTTTTGGAGTAAAGAATACGATAAATGAAAAATAAATAAAGAACCATAAATGTATAACAATAATGGAATAGGTACAACAAAAATATAAACTATCATAGAACATATGTAGACAATATCCATGTATACGTATAGAGATCTAATCCAGACAGATTAATTATATACATCTATCACAAAAAACATAATCATTTAGAAAAAAATATATAAAGATAATGTCCAACAGATGTCTTACCAATATCCTGAAAAGAGTCACCTGGACATGACCAGGGATTATGAAAGTTAATTGGAATCAATAAATATTGAATTCCCAAGCAAACGTCTATATACAGACAGCATTGAGTGTCTCATCCCATCAATCAGAAGCCCACGTTAACCATCTAGGACAGCAGGAGGATGCAAAGCACTTGACTCAATACTGAGAACAAAAATAGAGATACAAAGTTTATGTAAACTAAATCACTAAATAAATCAATAATTGCCAAAAGTGGAAGCAATCACATTCTGGTTATTAGTTTAGAAAAAAAATATATTGATAACAATTGAACCCAGGGAAGGAGATTCTCATCTAGACCCCCTAATTGGGGATGGCGTTGTCTCTTGATTGAATAGTAAGTAAGGGATAAGCCTATAAAAATATAGCCTAGATGAACATAGCCGCGCTTATTTACACCTCCCAACCCGGCAGCATCTGACGTCACTGCTGGGCTGCGGACAACCAATTGGTTAAGTCCCCTGACGCAAGCTCAGTGGGCGGTGCTCAGTGAATGGTGCCAAAATGCGCCATTGTATACATCGCGCATGCGCAGATGAATCTTGGCGCATAATAGTATACCACTCTAGCCATCCTGAAGCGGCCAGCGCCATTTTAACTAAGGGCCAGCAACAAACTAATTAATCAAAACGGAAAGTAACCTTCACTGTCATGCGTGAATGAAAAACAAGCAAGCACCTCATGAGTCCACAATCAACTGGGGCACAATAACCCATAGGGCTCCCAGCAAAACAACGGTGGATTAACCAATAATGATAAATGAATAATGAAAAAAATCAAATTTGTCATGATGTAATGAGTAGATTGCATCAATTTGATTAAAGAAAACATTTAAAACTGAATGCATCATTTAGGCTGGGATATTGGAGTGCTGTTTCCTTTAATCAAATTGATGCAATCTACTCTTTACATCATGACAATTACATTTTTTTCATTATTCATTTATCATTATTATTTTATTTTATTATCTACATTTTTTCTTTCATTTTTTGTTTATTTATATTTTGTGCTACGTTTATTATTTTCCTTATTGGATTTAATTTAATGTAATTCAATTCAATGTCTTTATGAGTTCTTATTATATACATATTTTTTTCTACATTTATATTTCTTTGTTGTTAATGCACAACTGACTTAGATGTCTATGCGACTATGTATGTTCCTTATGTCCAGCAGATGTCAATTATCAGTTTCAAATTCTTGTTAATTTGAAACATGTTTATCTACCTAACAAAGTTTTTCTATTAGAACGCCTCTTCGTGGCTGTGTGTCTCACTCCATCATTTATCTTGGCCCTTGTGTTACCATTATGGCCAGTACGGACACCCCGGGCACCTGGCGAATTGATGGTTAATCCACCGTTGTTTTGCTGGGAACCCTATGGGTTATTGTGCCCCAGTTGATTGTGGACTCATGAGGTGCTTGCTCGTTTTTCATTCACGCATGACAGTGAAGTTTACTTTCCGTTTTGATTAATTAGTTTGTTGCTGGTACTTAGTTAAAATGACATGGGCGGCTTCAGGATGGCTTGAGTGGTATACTATTATCCGCCAAGATTCATCTGCGCATGCGCAATGTATACAATGGCGCATTTTGGCACTATTCACTGAGCACCGCCCACTGAGCTTGCGTCAGGGGACTTACTCAAAAGCTTTTTGCTGCTACTGGTCTGATGCCGGCCAGCGTCCGGGCAGGATCCCATCTTTACTGCGCGGCACATTTGTGGTGATATTACAGGTATTTCCCTTCATCTAAATATTCGCTACTCGCTCTCTTTAGGCTATATTTATTTATTTATTTTTCTCTTTTTCAATTGATTCCCAATTGATGTTAAATCAGGATATTTATTTATCCCCATCTAGATTGATGTTCATCTAGGCTATATTTTTATAACCTTATCCCTTACTTACTATTCAATCAAGAGACGACGCCATCCCCAATTAGGGGGTCTAGGTGAGAATCTCCTTCCCTGGTTCAATTGTTATCAATATATATTTTTTCTAAACTAATAATCAGAATGTGATTGCTTTCACTTTTGACAATTAATGATTTATTTAGTGATTTAGTTTACATAAACTTTGTATCTCTATTTTTGTACTCAGTATTGAGTCAAGTGCTTTGCATCCTTCTGATGGGATGAGACACTCAATGCTGTCTGTATATAGACGTTTGCTTGTGAATTCAATATTTATTGATTCCAATTAACTTTCATAATCCCTGGTCATGTCCAGGTGACTCATTTCAGGATATTGGTAAGACATCTGTTGGACATTATCTTTATATATTTTTTTTCTAAATGATTATGTTTTTTGTGATAGATGTATATAATGAATCTGTCTGGATTATATCTCTATACGTATACATGGGTATTGTCTACATAAGTTCATGATAGTTTATATTTTTTTGTACCTATTCCATTATTGTTATACATTATTTATGGTTCTTTATTTATTTTCAGTTTATCGTATTCTTTACTCCAAAAAACTCCTGATGAAGCTCTGATAGAGCGAAACATGTTGAGGGGTATAAAGAAAAATTGTCAAAATTAATTGTTTCAACATTTAAGCATTTACTGTTATGTTGTGCAGAAACATATTTTAAATTTCTCTAATGAATTTGTACATCAATAAAAATATTTTTATGGATATTATTTAATACCCATGTTTATCATTATTATTATGAATTGTTGTTATTTTGACACCTCCAAAGTCCGGGGGTTGGTGAACCCCAAGTCCTTTTCTTGTTCCTTTATATTTAATTGGGATGTGGTGTTTTGTTTGACGTCCCTACCCCTACCTCTATTGTACAGAAAAAACATGTTTATTTAACACAAATCTAATGTGCTCTGCTTTCTAGACCACAGAATTCCACATATGACCTACACTTCTCTGTCCTGTTCATTGATTTTTTTTCCAGCAAAACAATGCTGCTGATTTAACTCCTAAGATCTTCACTGCACACTATTTATATGGACAGAGCTCAGGGAACATGTTCATCAGTAGCGGATGGTGAAGTTTTAGGATGGGGGGTGCCAGACCCCGCCCCTCCGTTTTGACCCCTCCCACTTCTCATAAGTCTCACCCCTTATATAATCCACCCATCCCTTATACCAGTAGCTTCCACCCATAGTGTCAGGAGTATTTAGCACAGCATCACAGGGCAGAGTATACAGCCCCAGCACCACAGGACAGAGTATACAGCTCCAGCATCACAGGACGGAGTATAAAGCTCCAGCATCACAGGGCGGAGTATACAGCCCCAGCATCACAGGACAGAGTATACAGCCCCAGCATCACAGGACAGAGTATACAGCCCCAGCATCACAGGACAGAGTATACAGCCCCAGCATCACAGGACAGAGTATACAGTCCCAGCACCACAGGACAGAGTATACAGAGAGGGAGGGAGGGGGTTATTGTTTAGGGTGGAGGGGCAGAGAGTAGGATTATTGTTTTGGGTGGAGAGGCAGGAAGGGGGTTATTATTTAGGATGGAGAGGCAGGGAGGGGGTTATTGTTTAGGGTGGAGAGGCAGGGAGGGGGATTATTGTTTAGGGTGGAGAGGCAGGAGGGGGTTATTGTTTAGGGTGGAGAGGCAGGGAGGGGCTTATAAGTTAGGGTGGAGAGGCGGGGAGGAGGGTTATTGTTTAGGGTCGAGAGGCAGGAAGGGGGGTTGTTTAGGGTGGAGAGGTGGGGGGGTTATTTTTTAGGGTGAAGAGGGGGTTATTTCTTAGGGTGGAGAGGCGGGGAGGGGGTTGTTGTTTAGGGTGGAGAGGCAAGGAAGGGTGGTTATTTGTTTAGGGTGGAGAGGCAGGGAGGGGGGTTATTGGTTAGGGTGGAGAGGTAGGGAGGGGAGGCTTTTTGTTTAGGGCGGAGAGGCAGGGAGGGGAGGTTATTTGTTTAGGGTGGAGAGGCAGGGAGGTTGTTATTTTAGAGCCTTTTTTTTATATCTGTCTGGAGTTCAGCTTTAAAGCGGAGGTTCACACAAAAATGGAACCTCCGCTTTTCATAACCCTCCCCCCCTCCGGTGTCACATTTGGCACCTTTCAGGGGGGAGGGGGGTGCAGATACCTGTATAATATTTGGTTATATCAGGTATTTGCACCCACTTCCAGGCATAGACTCCCAGTCTACGCCTCTTCATACCCCCCACCCCCCGCTGTCTTCTGGGAAACACACGGATCCCAGAGACAGCAGGGACCATCCGGATTGCACAGCGTGACCCACGCAGGTGCAGTAGGGAACCAGGTTGTGAAGCCGCAAAGCTTCACTTCCTGATTCCCCTACCGAAGATGGCGGCAGCAGCATCCGAGGACCGGGGGACGTTTCGGCCTCGGGTGCTGACATCGCGGGCGCCCTGGACAGGTAAGTGTCCTTATTTTAAAAGTCAGCAGCTGCAGTATCTGTAGCTGCTGACTTTTTAAAAAAAAAAATTTGCGGGACTTTCGCTTTAAGCATTACAGGTAGATCCCATGCTCCCAGTTTGAAACTAGACAATGAAAGAGCAGCAGCTGCAGTCTGATAAGCATTTTGCAGATTTGCACTACAGAACGTGTTCCATAGGAAACCATGTTAAATGGACTGTGGTGCAAATCTGCAAAATGCAAAAAGCACTAAAAATGCATAGGTGTGAATCCAGCCTAAAGGGCCGTACACACGGGCCGAAAATCGGTTGGCGTTCAATAGAAACTGTGTGTACGGCAAACCTTTTTCGGTCAAGCCATTTAGACAGAAATGGCATGACCGAAAAAGGTCTGTGGATCAGCATCCAATCAGCGCTCTCAGGCAATGACCAGTGTGTTCTGGTGGGGGGGGGGGGGGGGGGGGGGGGGGCTGTTCCCCTGTCAGAACACAATAGCTCAGTGGGGGAAATCGCTGTACTAACACATAGGTAGTATTGCAGCTCCTCCCGAGCGCTTTAGTTTTTTTTCTTTCAACCCAGCAGGTTGAACGGAAAAAAAAAAAAAAAAAAAAAAACAATAGTGTGTACTAGCATTTACAGTCCGCTTGTTTGTCAGTTTATTTCCATGCAATACAAATTGCAAGTTCCTAATGCTGCCCCTTCCTTTTCCAGTCTCAGTGATCCTATATAGGGGATTACTAGAGGCAGATTTCAGGACATTTTCAGGTAGTTACACTAATTGCATTTAAAAACACAGTTAATGCTTTTATTTAATGCACTAGCTTGCATTGTTTATACCTGCTTGGATTTAAGCTTTAAAGGTTGAATAAGTTAAAGGATATCTTGGACAAGATCCAAATGAGTGGTAAAATGTTTATAATAGCCAAATACAACATTCACTTCACTTGAAGGCCATTACAGAGGACAAGGGGGCACTATTTGTCTGGAGGAAGAGAGATTTCACCTCCACATACAGAAAGGCTTCTTCACAGTAAGAGCTATGAAAATATGGAATAGACTTCCTCAAGAACTACCCTGGCCAGCTCAGTAGATTGTTTTAAAACAAAGAGCTGGATTCCAGACAAACTGTTTTGCATATACCTGACATCTGGACTCTGATGGAGAGGCTATGGGCAGAGGGGTACCTTTTTACACCTGTGGTGGGATTCCCTCATTATCTGACCTTTTTGGGTGGAAGTCTGTAACCTAATTACTAGGGTTACTCAACACCAGAAGCAGACGACCCACTGTCTATGCTACTTCATGACACACATATGTCCGCAGGGACTTATAAATGTTCACTGATGCCTCACCTCCTTAATGCTGGCAGTTGCCTCATTCCAATCGATTGGAAGTCGTCAGTATGCCCCTACAGTTAGAGAATGGCTACTGAAGGTGCAGGATATAATGGAGGCTGAGGAGTGGAGACACAAATGTACTGATTTTTATTGGTTGAACTGGATGGACTTTGTGCCTTTTTTTTACCAGACTAACTATGTAACTGATAACTACACCAAGTTTTATAACATTTGGGCTTTGTGGAAAGATTTCACCTCCTTTGACATGTATAAACATTAATACAGTAATTGTCTGCATTTACTTGGACAAGTGTTGATCTTATTGTAGGATAAGTCAAAAGGAGAATAGCTAGAATAATATACAATGGTTCTTGTTCTTATCACTGATTTTTCCTTGGACTTGGGATGGCTATTTGGCTCACCCTACTCCCTTTGTTTATGTAATATCCTCTATCCCCCTTTCCTTGGCTCCCTGTCCCCACTTTCCTTACCCTCTTTATATATTACACCACCCATTGCTGGTCCTATAATTTAAGGTATACTTTCAGTATTGTTTTGAAAGTTTGATAATAATGAAAACCCTTTCACTTGGATTACATGTCTTTAGAATTATTGTATGACAGATGGATCTAAAGTCTTATGTCGTGACTGTCTTTAGTGTCTGAGTTGTACTGAGTTGGATGCATTTCTAAATGCACAAATTATAACTTGATACTAATATTTATAATAACACCGGGGGGGGGGGGGGGGGGGGGGTGTCTACTAGGAAATCAGAAAGGATTTTTTTTCCTCCACTGGAGCAAATTGGATCATGCTTTGTTAGAGGGAGAGGGGGGTAGACCACACTATTAATGATGATAGAAATAGGGAAATATCTCAAGGTTTAATCCTTATACAGGTGATACTCAAAAAATGTGAATATCATGCAAAAGTTCACTTATTTCACTAATGCTTACATAACTTAAAAGGTGAAACTAATATATGAGATAGACTCATTACATGAAAAGCAAGATAGTTCAAGCCGTGATTTGTCATAATTGTGGTGATTATGGCTTACAGCTCATGAAAACCCCAAATCCACAATCTCAGAAAATTTGAATATTGTGAAAAGGTCCCATATTCTAGGCTCAAAATGTCCCACTCTAATCAGCTAATTAAGCCAAAACACCTGCAAAAGGTTCCTGAGCCTTTAAATCAGGGGTCTTCAAACTACGGCCCTCCAGTTGTTCAGGAACTACAATTCCCATCATGCCTAGTCATGTCTGTGAATGTCAGAGTTTTACAATGCCTCGTGGGATGTGTAGTTCTGCAACAGCTGGAGGGCCGTAGTTTGAGGATCCCTGCTTTAAATGGTCTCTGTCTGGTTCAGTATGAATCACAATCATGGGAAAGACTGCGGACCAGACAGTTGTGCAGAAAACCATCATTGACACCCTCTATAAAGGAAGGAAAGCCTCAAAAGGTAATTGCAAAAGAAGTTGCATGTTCCCAAAGTGATGTATCAAAGCACATTAATAGAAAGTTATGTGGAAGGGAAAAGTGTGGAAGAAAAAGGTGCACAAGCAGCAGGGATGACTGCAGCCTTGAGAGGATTGTCAGAAAAAGGCCATTCAAAAGTGTTGGGGACTTTCACAAGGAGTGGACTGAGGCTGAAGTCAGTGCATCAAGAGCCACCACATACAGACAAGTCCTGGACATGGGCTTCAAATGTCGTATTCCTCTTGTCAAGCCACTCCTGAACAAAAAACAATTTCAGAAGCGTCTTATCTGGGCTAAAGAAAAACAGACCTGCTCTTTTGCTCAGTGGTCCAAAGTCCTCTTTTCTGATGAGAGCAAATTTTGCATCTCACTTGGAAACCAAGGACCCAGAATATGGAGGAAGAATAAGGAGGCACACACTTGCAAGATGCTTGAAGTCCAGTGTGAAGTTTCCACAGTCGGTGTTGATTTGGGGAGCCATGTCATCTGCTGGTGTTGGTCCACTGTGCTTCATTAAGTCCAGGGTCAATGCAGCCATCTACCAGGAGATTTTGGAGCACTTCATGCTTCCTTCCGCAGACGAGCTCTATGGGGATGCTGACTTAATTTTCCAGCAGGACTTGGCACCTGCCCACACTGCCAAAAGCAACAAAACCTGGTTCAATGACCATGGGATTACTGTGCTTGATTGGCCAGCAAACTCGCCTGACCTGAACCCCATAGAGAATCTATGGGAAAGTGCCAAGAGAAAGATGAGAGACTTGAGACTAGGGATGGGCACGGTGTTCGATTCGAACCCATGTTCGAATCGAACATCGGCCGTTCGTCCGCTCGTCGAGGGCAGAACTCTGAGGGCCGTTCGCATCAAATTTGTGTGATGCGAACGGTCCACAATGCACTGCACCAGTCGCAGTGCATTGCTGGCTGATGATTGGCCAAGCATGCACTGTGACACCGCATGCTTGGCCAATCATAGAGCCAGCGGCGTGGAGAGCAATAATTGACCACAGGCAGGATGCCTGTGGCCAATTGTAGCTCAGGGGGTTTAGTACACGCCCCACACTATATAAGGATGCCGCGCCGGCGGCCTCGTGTAGTGTGTTCCGCTTGAGGAACAGTGACAGTGTACTGTACATATAGATGTACAATAAATAACAAGTGTCACGGAATAAATAATTGAATGAAACAATTACATGCATCCAACCTGTACCAATATTGTAGCAGCGCTTGGGTATCAGAAAAAAATGATCAGGTGGACAGGATATCACTTAATAAATCTATAAATGGATCAATAACTGGATCTAGATATATGTAGCTTGCAATATCACCTTGTATTTATTACCTCATCATGGAGAAAACGGGACTTTAATTAATTTATTTATTTATTAATTTATTTATTAGTCACCGTGAGATGAATGGACTCTCGTTTAATACCGATCAATAGATAAATGAATCAATTTATTTATTTATTCATTCATTCATTGATCGATCTGTTTTTTACCCCCTATTTATTATTTATTATTTATCATTGATTATTTATTATGGATTATTGATTTATTTATTTATTCATGGATACATATATCTAGATCCAGTTATTGATCCATTTATAGATTTATTAAGTGATATCCTGTCCACCTGATCAGTTTTTTCTGATACCCAAGCGCTGCTACAATATTGGTACAGGTTGGATGCATGTAATTGTTTCATTCAATTATTTATTCCGTGACACTTGTTATTTATTGTACATCTATATACGACGTCTTTTTTAAGCAGCTGCTACTGGTGCACCTATGCTGGGTTGCACATCTAACCAAGTATATATATATTCAGTGACTTATATACTATAGAAATCTACCTAAACATATACTAAGACAGTCTATCCTTTTGAGCGCAGAGAGTTGTTTGATAGAGGCGGGCCAGAATACCAAAACAACCTTATTTACAAGTGTACTGTACATGTACACACTATATGTGAATCATTTCTCTGTGGGGAAAGTGTAGGGATAGAGGAAAAATAGGCAGGGATAGTGTGTTCTTCTCAGTGCTGTTCTCTACCAATCCAGCCATCTGCAGGAGTTAGTGTGTGTGTGTGCTGTGTGAGTATAGCACAGCAGTAGCACACTAAACCACCTTACACTGTATCTGCCCTGTTGTCACCTAAGACAGCCATCTGCAGGAGTTAGTGTGTTTTGTGTGCCTCCAGCACAGCACAGTATACACCAACATTCCATACATAAATACATACATACAGTATATACCTATAGTCCCTGTCTTGTTTGCACCGCCTGTATACTGCGGTTCAGAGTATATAGGGTTTTAGGTATAGGGTTTTATTTTGGGTGCAGGGTTCCCCTTTTTATCCATACAAGACCCAAAGGGGCTGGTAATAGGCTGGGGTAGGGGGAGGGGGGGGATGGGGTAGCCATGCCATTTTTCTCAAATATTTTCATCCATATTGCCAGGACAAGACATGACATTAAAGCCGCAAGCAGTTTTAAATGGCTTCTTTTTTTCCTTTACAAATGTTATTTTGTGCGGGGACAGTTCTAAACACGGGAAACAAATGTCACTTCACAGGCATACTTTAGAAACCCCCCAGGTACCATATTTATCATTAAAATCACTGCTCCAGAAAAAACGTCAGTTTTTTGCATTGATACATGTCCCCTGGGGCAGGACCTGGGTCCCCAAACCTTTTTTATAACAATAACATGCATATTGCCCGTTATAATTAGCACTTTAGATTTCGAACGTTCGCGTCCATTGTAACTAATAGGGTTCTAACGTTCGTGCGAACTTTCGGTCCGTTCGCAGGTTCTGGTGCGAACCGAACCCGGGGGTGTTCGGCTCATCCCTACTTGAGACCGAACAATGCAGAAGAGCTGAAGGCCGCTATTGAAGCATCCTGGTCTTCCATAACACCTCAGCAGTGCCACAGGCTGATAGCTTCCATGCCACGCCGCATTGAGGCAGTAAGTGCTGCAGAAGGGGCCCAAACCAAGTACTGAGTACATATGCATGCTTATATTTTTCAGAGAACAAATAGATTTGGTGCCCGGATCTACCTAATTAAATTATAGTTAGTCCACATTAATTTAGTTAATCAGCAGCTTAATTCTGGACTGAAATCAGTCAGAAACAGTGACTCCCCTGGTCTTGGAGCATATCAGAACAAACAGGGAGAAGACAAACAGAAGAATTCCCCCAAGAAGAACGGCGGGAGACCTGTTGCTTAATTATATAATACATTTTAATAGTAGAAAAAAAAAAGCGGGTGTGAGGTCAGCGCGTCATATGGGGGAAGTGTTTGCTCACAGCACGAGTACGGAATGACCAGCGGCAGCTTGTGAAGGACAGCAAGCGGGATATTCAAAATGAATGGCCGTATGGAACACAGATAACAGCCTTGTTGTTATACAGTGCATTTGGTACTAGACCTTCCATCTCAGCGGTGGACTTTCAGCTCCAAAGGAACGGATGACTCAGGAAGCAGGAAGCGGTAAGCAGTCTCCAAAGACTGATATAAGAACGATATGAACACAGTCTTAAACTACATGTGACGTTCTGCTTTTGCTTTGCTCCCCCTGCTATATCCACTGTGCTTCGCTGAACTAAGGATATACCAATATGCTTACCAGTGCCTGATTCCTATGTGCTTAATGAATATCACACTGTGCTAGCAGGCTGCTCTGTGAAACAAAGCTAATCTATGACCTGCTATCCAAGGAACTGTTCAATGAGTGCAAAACAGTGCACTACTATTTTGTTCCAGGTTTTGCTGAATTATAAGCTCTCTACTCAGTTTTGTTTGACCGCACCTATACACCACCCACATGTGGATAAAAGTCATATGCCCCTTTGCTTAATTGCTTGATTAGGCTGTAACCATTGGAGTGCCTGTGGATATAGTGTGGTGAGGTGTGTGAAAATGTATTTGCAGCTGCACTTCCCCTTTTTAAAGGGGAGGGCCAGCCGGGAAAAAAAATAATTAAAAGTCAGCACTTACAAACACTGTAGCTGCTGACTTTTAATAAGCAGACTTACCTGTCCTGGGTGCCTGCGATGTCGGCCGCCCGAGACCAACCGTCCCTCGGGGCTCGGTTCCAGGCGCCGCCATTCCAACTAAGCGAAACAGGCAGCGTAGCCTTGCTGGCTTCGCTGCCCGTTTCCTACTGCGCATGCGCGAGTCTCACAGCACTTTGTGAATGGGGAACGTGTTGTGTTGTGGGACACAGTTCCCATAACACACTGCGCCCCATTCACTAGAAGACGACGCTAGGAGCAGAAGACCGAACAACTCTGCGGAACAGCAAGAGGCAGATTAGGACGATCTGCCTAGCAACAGCCATTTCTGGTAAGTAAAAAAAAAAAATATATTTTTTTTTTTTTTTCCTTTTTACATTTTTATTAACATTTTTATGAACTTTTTTTTTTTTCAGGGTGGCCCTCCACTTTAAATAGACAACGTTGTCTTTTTTACTTGTCTGTGGTTTGCCTATGTGATCTCTGATTTTGAAGTGGTTTCCTATATTTTTCAGAGGTGCGATATTGTTCTATGTACAATCCTTGTTTTATTGATTGAATGTAATATTCTAATTTTCTGAGATTGTGGATTTGGGGTTTTCATGAGCTGTAAGCCATAATCATCACAATTATGACAAATCACACCTTGAACTATCTCATATATTAGTTTCACCTTTTAAGTTGCATTAGTGAAATAAATTAACTTTTGCACTATATTCTAATTTTTCAAGTATCATCTGTAGTTTTTCCATATTGCATCAATTACAATTGTTATTTGTGACTTTACACAATGATATGTGACATACACAATAATACAATATTAGTCTAACAAAAATGTATCATGATAAAAGCCTTTTGATTTTTGGCCATTTCCCCAACAATTTAACTTTTAACAGCCAGACAGTGAAAAGATCACATATGATGATATATTTACACAATGAGCAGGCATGAAAATTATAGTTACGAAATGTAGAGAAAATAACTTGCTCATAAAAAAAAAAAAAATGAAACAGAACGTAACACAATCTACAGTAACCTGTAAAAACAACGCAAAACGCGGCAAGCACCGCTAAAAGCACTGCAGAAACGCTCAAAAGCAAAATGCATAGATGTGAATCGAGCCTAAGGCTACTTGCACACCGAGGCGCTGGGTGTGCTGGCGGTAAAGTGGCCGCTAGCGGTGCGGTTTTACCCCCGCGAGCGGCCGAAAAAGGGTTAATACCGCCCACAAAGCGCCGCTGGAGCGCTGCCCCATTGTTTTCAATGGGAAGGGGCGCTTTAGGATCGGTAAATACACCGCTCCTACAGCGCACCAAAGATGTGGCTTGCAGGACATTTTTCAGCGTCCTGCAAGCGCATCGCTCCAGTGTGAAAGCCCTCGGGCTTTCACACTGGAGACACAGCAGCGGCTGTCTGAAGGCGCTTGGCAGGCGCTATTTTTAGAACGCGTTTTTTTTTTTTTTTGTTTTTTGTTTTTTACATATTTTTTTTTACACTGTGGTTGCTTAGCAACCAGCTATATACAGTGTAAAAAAAAACAAAAAACAAAAAAAAAATGAAAAACGCAAATCGAAGTAAAAACGCGGCACTTGCGTTTTAGATGCGGGTCCATTGACTTCTATTACATGCAAAACGCTGCATTTTGCATGAAAAAAAGTCCCTGACCCTTTCCAAAAACGCAGAGGCACAAAAATGCATCGATGTGAACATGTACCATAGGAACCCATGTTCCAATACCAACTTTTCATCCATTGAAGTGTATGGAACCAAAAACCAGAAAAAAGACCCTGGCCCTTTCCATAAAATGCACAGATGTGAACTACATCCATAGGAAACCATGAAAACTAAAAACGTGCTAAAAAATGCATAGGTGTGAACCAGGCCTAATAGAGCAAAAGTTGAGGCAAAGCTTTAAGGACAATTATGATAAACAATGAGGTTTGATTTACTAAAACTGGAGAGTACAAAATCTGGTGCAGCTTTGCATAGAAATCAATCAGTTCTTCCAGTTTTTTTTTTTTTTTTTGTCAAAGCTTAATTGAACAAGCTGAAGTAAGAAGCTGATTGACTTCCTTGCACAGTTGCACCAGATTTTGCACTCTGCAGTTTTAGTAACTCAAACCCAGCGTGTACTTAAAAACTATTTAATTTAAAGAAGAGAATTTGCTTAGGCTACTTTAAGGCTACTTGCACACCGAGGCGCTGGGTGCGCTGGCGGTAAAGCAGTGCTTTATTTAGCGCCGATTTTCCGTAGTTTTAGCAGCACTTTTTGGCCGCTAGCGGGCGGTTTTACCCCCCCGCGAGCGGCTGAAAAAGGGTTAATACCGCCCACAGCGGCTGTTTAAAGGCGCTTTGCAGGCGCTATTTTTAGAACTTTAGCACCTGCAAATTGTCTCAGTGTGAAAGGGGCCCAACACTGAGGCGCTTTACAGGTGCTACAGCACTAAAAATAGTGCCTGTAAAGAGCCTCTCCAGTGTCTCCAGTATGAAAGCCCGACTGCTTTCACACTGGAGCGGTGCGCTTGCAGGATGGCAAAAAAAGTCCTGCAAGCCGCATCTTTGCAGCGCTGTAGGAGCAGTGTATACACCACTCCTAAAGCGCCCCTGCCCATTTGAAAACAATGGGGCAGTGCCGGCAAACTGCTGCTGCAGTATCGCTTTGCAGGCGGTTTTAACCCTTTTTAAAAACCACCCTGCTATCGGCCGAATAGCGCCGCTAAAACGGACACCCGCCTGCCCCAGTGTGAAAGTATTCTAAGGTCTAATGAAATTAAACAAACTGAAGCTCTAAAAGTTCTCTAAGACAGTTCAAGTATATGTAAATGGGGAGGAAAAGGAGGAGGGGAGTTGGAGGAAAAAGAGTGGAACGAGCAGATGCTTACAGGGTGGCTAATCTCTGTGGATAAATAGCAAACCTGCAAGGTTTTTCAACTTGCTAGCTCAGTTGTAACCATCAACACAATTTAAAGGACCCAATTGTATATAAGAAAAAAGTGAAGGAATCAGCAGATAAAATAGCTTTCACTGATGTTAGTGCTTATTTTCAAATACATAAATGTAAATGTTTCTGATAAAACACATATGTGCCCTAAGCTTACTTGTGCTTGGGGCTCTAACCAATGTACCGGTAACTGTAATATAATACTGTACTTAAAATGTATCCAGCAACCAAACCCATTCCAAGCTAACTTCAGACTGCACTTCTATCTTGGTGGTAAAGTGCATAGTTTCAATTACAGATCTCTATAATGACTTTAAGAATCTTAGGTTTTGTTAAAGCAACACATGGCTGACTTGTATTTGTGGGTGCTGTGTTTACTTTAGTTTAAATCAGCAGGTTATCTATGGGTGACTCCCTCTGGCCTACCCACATGTCTGGATCTGTTAATACTAAACAGTAAAATGTACATCTGCTTTGGTCAAAAAAGACATCACGTAAGTGGGGAAATTGAGCATAGCTCCTGTCATTTATTGGTTGTTCAGTGGGCAAAACGTACCCCTGATTAACTAACAGCTGCTAGTAAAAGCACTAGCATTGTTGTCTAAGCCACATATGAAACAACTTATAACTTTTAAAGCATAAAGTTTCTTCATGGAAGTTCCTTACTGCTAATAGAGATAAGAACATACTATATTGGAACATTTTTCATATTTGAGGTCCACTGTTTTTAATATCTTTACTCAACGGCAGTTATAGATCTGTTATCAATATACATATTTGTTTATAATTTTTATAAGGAAGAGAACAACCACCTATTTTCAGTTCTAAAACATAAAATGATGTTTATAAAAAATATTTGTTAACCTTTGATATTTACTACTTCATTTAGTACCCAAAGAGGTGCTCCCACAAAATGTGGGCAGGAATGTATGCTGTACATATAATACTCAATTAGTTTGTGTATTGAAGGGCAGGTCAAACAGCAGCACTACTGGTCAGTTCTTCAGGTAGGTGTGTTACAACTCCCCTTTCTGGAGCTGCTGTTCCATGCAGTAGGTTTACAGTTGTAAAAGATGTTTTTTATTTCATCAACACTCCATTGCACTGTAGGAGTAGTAGAGAGAAATATCATTTACATGCTCATTTATGAGTGACAAATTATAACAATACAGAAAACCTCCCTTTGGTTCTTTTTTTTTTTTTTTTTTTGCTCCCCACTTTTGGGGTTACTGTGGTTCTCACTAGTCCAACTCTAAATATTGCCATTAATGGACATAGTTTTGCACACAGACTCTAATCATTCTCCTGCATAAGTGATTTCTTAATTTTCATTTTGAATAATGTTATAACAAGCTGCTTTAAAAAATGTAAAAAATGTAATTTGCTATGGGCAATATGTGCGCCTATGTCATTCTACACATTTATATCATTAGCATTCAGTTAATGTAACCAAGAACAATATTCCATGTGCTTTAGCTATTAGCAACCAATAGTCATCTTTCATTGTTCTGATTATACTGTCCTGTAAAAAGCTGAAATCTGACCTGTCGCTTAAGGTTACTGCACAAATTTGCTCTCAGCACCATGTTACTAAATAATGTGTTCCTGATATACTGGCATTTCAGTTAGCTTATATTTATTTTTATAATAAGTCTTATATGTTAACTTGATCTCATATAAAAAGTTACTTTTAAGCATGATTTAAAGGATTAGCAATTGTTGGGCATGTAAAGGATATTACCATTTTTAGGTATTTTTAAGTATGCCCAAAAATATAAATGCAGACTGATGCATGTTGAGGGATAGGGGTGAGCATGTTGACAGAAGCCAGGTTTATTACATAAAAAGAGAATTCTCATGCAGAAAAACCTGTTGCAAACATCTCAGGGATGTCTAAGTTAATGCATGTATGTATTTTCTTTTAGTAACAGTTTTGTTATTTCACAACCCTCTGTAACACTGGAAATGCACTCATCCTTCAAAATATGACATTTACATAAAATGTCTCTTTGCCACTTCTTGAAGAGGCAGTAATATTTTTTTTTTTTTTTTTAAATTTTAAATACAAAAGTGCAATAAATAGCTATATACATACTGTAGATAGGGAAGATACACACATTTAAAATAGTGCACTGTTCCCTGATAACATTTACCTTCCATATGTAAAAAAAAACATAATTTGTATGACTTCCCAATAAATGAAAAAACAAGGAAAAAGACTACATGTTTAAAATGTCAACAAGTGAAAATTATTTCTAAGATATTTGTATAAACATTGTCTTTTTATATATATATATATATATATATATATATATATATATATATATATATATATATATATATATACACATACACACATATACAGTATATATACACACACACAAACTCATACATAACATCATCAAATTAATACATTGTTGGTATTAATTGATTGTATCAAATTAATGTAATTTACATATATTAGCAGCTTTCATTAAAAGTGAGCCTTGTGCAGGATCACAATTGTGACACCCTATGTCATTAATAAGAGGACTGCATTGAGAATTCCAAGAAACTCATCTACCCATGGTGCTAACCTAGTTATTTTGCTATTGGTTGCAGCAGATAATAAATATGATACTGTTGTTTGCAACTTATTTGCAAATCATTAAACAAAAAATGACCTTTGGTTTACAGCCTTGTGCTAGTTATCCACTCAGATGCTATCTACTAGAAAAGACAACAGCACCTACATCAGTCAGTTTAAGTAGCATAAAGTCTTTTCAAGTCACAGTAAAATCTCCCAGCATTTTTGGTTATATTTTTAAACAAAGTACAAAAATAAAGCTTTATTCCTCATTTTCAAATGTAAAAAATATTCTTTAGGTGCACTAAGTTGAAGCTATGATATTGATTTCATAGCTTATTTAATAAAATGCCTTTAGCACTAGCACAAAACTATAATTACACTTGCCTCTTTTAATTGTGCAGTTTAATTTATTGCATTCGACATTATATTATTTTGGTATAAATAATTTGCCTGTTACCACATAATGCTCTCTTGTTTTTACTAGTGAAGACACTCTATTAAAGATGCCAGTTTATGGTTTCTTAACCTTGCTTCGTGGGACGTATTCTTTTAGTCCTCTTTGTTACTGTAGTATATTTGAAAGGCTTCTGTAGCTCCACCAAACCTTTAGGATACCTCTTCATAAAATGAACATCTTGCTGATTTTCTTGAGTTTTCGGGCCTTTGCGTGGCCTTCCTTTTTTTGTAAATCCAACATACCAGCCAGTGTATTTAGCAGACATCAAAGCTGTGTAGTTATTTTCTAATACTTTTTCAATGAAGACACACTCCTTGCTAGATCCATCGGGCTAAAAATGAACAAAAATAAATAAATAAACAATAACAAAACTGCACAATTGCTGTAGTTATTTAAAGAGAACTCCTTACAACAGAAATATGGAAAGTGTCCTAGATAGTTTTGAAGGTACAAATGTGTTTGCCATGGTGATCCTGACTTCACAACCTTGTGAGTCACTGACCAGGTAAAATTATGCAAGAGAGGTGATACTTTTATGTCTTCAATGGCTGTTGATTTTCCTAGGTATATGGTTCACTAGGAAGTGAAGTCTGTACCTTTTTAAAAAAAACAATTTTCACCAAATTTCAATCCTCACAGGTTCCTGTTAATGAGCTATAAAATTCTTTGCCAACAACTTAAAATGTTACGTAGAAGGTCACCCAATTGCACTTAGCTACCCAACTCACAATTTTTTGTGAAATCATTTCTGTCATCTGTAAGCTCCTCTCTTTTGAATAACCATGAATCAGAACTGTCCTTTCATATTCTAGGTGCATTGCTATTGAATTCTCTATTGTGAATGTTAGTGACTCACAATCTAAGCAGCTGGAGGAACTCTAGACACCTTCTTACCAAATATTTTTTTCTGCTTTGCTAAAGTGAAGCCTATTTGCCAAGCTCAATATCTCAAGCTTAACACTCATATGAATAAATCAAAATAATGAAACATTTCTCCCCCTTGTTTTTAAAGTGGAAGTAAACCCTTCCACATGACTTTGGCCTACAGGTAAGCCTAGATTAAGGCTTACCTGTAGGTCCAATAAATATCTCCTAAACCTACATGGTTTAGGAGATATTTAGCGATGAAAAGGCATCGCTGTCTACGGCGCATGTGCCGTAGACAGCAGCGCGCAGGCGCACTGAGGGCGCACTGCATATGCCGCTCTCACGGTGTTGTATCATTATCCGTCCCCCATCACCAAGTGTCCGAGGTGTACTGCGCATGCGCAGTACACAGAACGCCCATATTCCGAAAATTGCCGAGGATGAACGGCGCCTGCGCCGTGAGTCCACTTTCAAGCCCCACCATCCCAGTGGACATAGAGTTAGAATATAAAAGTGCCGAGCGCAGCGAGGCCGTGCCCGATGCGTGGCGAGCGAAGCGAGCCCACGAGGGGCCCTCTCAATTTGACTAACCCTATGTCCGCTTGGATGGTGGGGGCCTCTCCTCGACTCACGGCGCAGGCGCCGCTCATCTTCCGACAATTTCCGAAAATCTTCTGGATCCGGACTGCGCATGCGCTGCGCATGCGCAGTAGACTTCGGACACCTAGTGACAGCCGGACACTTGGTGATAGAACAACGGCAATATGCCGATCTCGTGCGCATGCGCGGGAGTGACGTCATCGCCGCTCCAGCGAATGATAGCGCTGGAGCGGCGAGACCCGGAAGTCACTCCGGCCCTGCATGGCGGCGAGGAAGATTTAAGATAAGGACGGCTTCGGGGGCTTCGTTTTCAGGTAAGTTTTTCATAATGAGCTAGTATGCTATGCATACTAGCTCATTATGCCTTTGCCTTGCAGGGTGTCTTTTTTTTTTACAGAGGCTTTACTTCCTCTTTAAGGCACTGTATGGTGATTAGGTAGACACAGTCTGAAAGCTGCTAGCTTCTGCAGCACTTTCTGGAAAACTCAAAGTTCTGTCGCACAAGTTTCAGGGGTGCACCCTGTTTTTAAATGCTTGTTTGTAGAAACAAAGATTTTGTATAAATAGTAAAGATTAAAAACACAATCCAAAAAATAAAAAATTCATCCCAAACCGGGGGTAGGCAGCATTTTCTGGTACAAATATTTTTGTTCAGTTTTTTTTTTTTTTTTAAAACAAGAACAAAGAAGCAACCAAACTGCTCACGCAGGGGCTTGGATGACAGAATAACTCATAGTTAAGCCTGATTGTTGGCAGGGGATTGTCTGTTGACAGACTGTTGCCCTAAAATCTTACTGTTAGTACGCTCCTTTTGACAATTGTTGTCCAACTTTCGGCCAACAAATGTTGGATGGCAGGCTAGTAATTTTTCGGCGGAGACCGGTCTGTTTTCTAATTTCTTTTGTATGGTCAGTACACAAATCCATCACACAAAAGTCAAAAGTATAAACACACATGCTCGGAATCAATGCTCACCAAACACGAAATTAGCAGAAGGGGCCCAAAAGGATGGCGCTCAAGAGCTGAAATTCCTCGTAGTACGTCACCATGTTCGTGTTTGTGGCACGACAATTGTGTACCATTAGTATGCAAGACAAGATCCTGGCACATGCCCTTTTGACAAAAATCAGACGCTCGGTTGGCCAACAATAGTAGCATGTGTACGAGGCTTAAGGCTTCACATAGTTTAAAAAATATAATATGTACTAATTAAAGTGCAACAAGTGCCATCAGTTGTGCAAAACCTAAAATTCAGCTAGAGGAATTTCAAGCATAAATACCAGTGCAATATACAACAAGGGTGCAGATCTCTGCAGAAAATAACTGGGACTAAAATCAATGTGTAAAGTCCATTGCTAAAACATGTTGAAATGATGATCAAACACCCAGCTGTGTGACACCCATCAACAAAATAAAAATGGATGCTTACCAGAAAGCCTGTGACACCCCCCCCCCCCCTTACTCTGGGAGATCATACAGTGCTTGACTGGATCTCTGATCCACTGATGAAAAGCCCAGGTGCTCTCTCAGGTGTCCTTAATTGGTACACCAGAAGGCTCTCAACAGACCAGGAAGTAGTGGCAAAAACCAGCAGTAGATCAACTAGCTGAAATATACATGGAACAAAAGACTCCACATAGTGTGATACTGTATCAGCTTTGAATTTAATAAAAAGTAATGCACTTACATCAGATTAGTAGAATGCAGGCAGATAGATACATAAATCCAAACCAATCCCTTGTAAATGGCCAGATAGCGATCGTGTGTATGTATCAGTCCCGACGATCATTTTGTCATAAATTACATCATCAGGGGTACGCCGATGATATCATTTATGACGAAACGATAAAGAAAAAGAGGGGGAACAAGAGCCTCAAGAAGAGTAGAACGAAAAAGAGGAAAAGATGAAAGTGAAAAGAAGGGGGGGGGGGGAATGGGGGGCTAGCAGAAAGAAGAGAAGGAATGAAAAAAGACAAAGGGGACATGGACTTGGGATCACCAGGAAGGTCAGTCATGAGCATCCAATGCTAGCTGTAGGAAGTGAGGGGAAGGTGTATTGAAGCCAAGGTTCCCAAATCTTCTGAAATTTGGCATGAAGGTCCTTGAGAATGCCAAACATCTGTTCGTTGAGCATTAGAGCCGTCATACAATCTCTAATGCCCTGGAAAGAAACCGTAGGCTTCCTCCAGGCCCGGCCAATTGTCCTCTTGGCAAACAAGAATAGATATTTTGCTAACTTTTGCTGATAAGCATAGAGGCCCCAGATAGGGCAGTGCAGAAGGACTAATTTAACAGCCTTTCAGATAGTCAGATGAAATATAGTGTGTAGTAGGCTGAAGACTCTAAACCAAAAGCCTGTAAGAAGTGGACAGACATGTGTAAGATGTTCCCACGATGGCCCCAGCCCCAGAAACAGCGGTCATTAGAGCTAGGATTGGCATGGGTAATATGAGCTGGGGCCCAATACCATCATAGGAGTTCTTTATATGCCGCCTCTAGAGTGGCAGTGTTAAATGAACATTTAAGTGCTGAACTTGCATAAAACCATGGGCAGTTCACCAGGAAAACGCCCAAGGTTGGTCCATGCCCAGGGGAAATAAAGGATGGGCAAGAAGGGAGACACGAGATTGCCCGAATATCTGATGGAGTCCCAGGTTTTCAGGCTATGCTGCATTGGAGGGCTAAGGGTGGGCAGGCGTAGTATATCAGGAAGCCAAAGGAGGGCCTGGAGAGAAAAGGGTGCACAGTTAGGGAGCTCCAGAAGCACCCACAGGGGGATTTCCATTGAGGTATGGAGCAGGGACAGCTGATAAATCTGAGCTTCTAAAAAATATGCCATGGAGTCAATGCATAAAAAGGGTATCTCTAGAGACTCTAGGACGCTTATTAGCCCAGATGAAGTAAAGGATCCTATTCAGTACTAGATGTAGATAATAGGAAGGAACCCGTACAGGCAGAAGTAGTACAAAATTTTGGGCAAAATTGTAATTTTTATAGAGTTAATACGGCCTATCCAGGATAAATTGGGACATTCCCAGGACTGTATCAGAGAGGACAGAGCTGGGAAGAGGATAATTAATTAGCAGCGAATAGGGAGTGGTAGTTTGGGGTCAACCTATTACATAGATATTCGATGGAGAATGATGCGCATCGAAAGGGAAAGGGGGATTGTAGAAGCATGACTAAATCAGGGGAAAGAAGTGATGTTAAGAGCTATCATCTTGTCTAAATTAATGCAAAGGCCAGAGATGGCTGAGAAACACGAGAGGACTTTCTGTAGGTTGGGGAGGGCGATGAGGGGGTTAGTTAGGGTGAGGAAAAAAGATTACAGCGCACAAATACAAAAATGACATTTAACTCCTGCAAGGATATTTAAAAACACCTGAGCATCTTCAGAAAATATGGGTGTGACAGACTCACCCTGGACCGAGAGATTTGTAGAGGAATGAATGCCAGCCTCTTGCAATTATGGTCCCTGGCATTTGGGGGAACAGTTCTCTTTGTGAGCTGTATGCCTGGGGACCCCTGAGGTGGTGTTACTTTGGAGTCAGGCCAAGACACAGAGACTCTGGATATGTATATGCTAATATTATCAACTCCAGCAACCTGTCTGTTGTCTTGTATAATGTAAATGAGTCTAGTCTGGCTTGACACAGATTATAAAGAGTATTTCACCTATTGTTGTTTGTGCTAATTAACCCTGCAATTGAATGAAGGAATCCAGTGTTGATTTAGATAATTAGCTCATGTTAATTCTGTTTCTGGCTACAGTTGTATTGTTAGAATAATATGAGCAGGAGGGGGGACCTCCTCTTCTACAGTATTATAAATACTTGTCATTTTGGTTCTAATAAATCAGTCAATGTTGAGCAGCTAAGCAAGTCTCGTCTTGTTTTGTGCTTGTGAGCGGTTGGAATATCTGATATCTATATTCAGACTGGGAGGAAGTGGTATATGATGAGAGCACTCAAGCGGAGTGTAGGGACGTAGCGTCACATTGGTGGCAAACAGTCAGATGCTTCCTTCAGTCTGGGACATCCAAACTTCTACCTGGATACAATGTCCCGATAGCAGGAGAGGATAGGAGAGGTACAGATACCAGCTGCCATGGAAGAGGAATTCAGAAAGAGGTTGCGAGAGATGCAGATACAGCACAGAGGACCAGTATCAGAGCAGGTCCTGCTGGGATGGTTTGATTCTATCCGCTGTGAACTCTGAAAGGAAGCGCTAGCCCGTGAGCAGCGACACCAGGGAAAAGTTCCCCCCTCCATCCTGGAAAGGTACTAATCACAGTATGGATTGCGGGTGCTGTTTTTGGCAGAAAAAACGCACAAGGAGCAGACAGCCAAATTTAGCAGGCTGGTCTGGGCAGAGATGCGGCTGGATGAGAGCTACAGAGCCCTCCGGTAGCATGATTTAATTACACCATATGGCCATATAGTGCTAAGCCCACTACTACGTCAAAGTACCCCAATATCAGTGGGTTTTACGCTATCCATAGAATGGAAGATCCTGCTTCTCTGAACCATGGGAGTGTACACTCCTCTAAATGGAAGAAATAAAAGGACTCCTCCTATAACACAGGTGGACACTAATAAGAGTCAATGATGGGGTGGGGTGCACCATTGCTGCACCATCTTTTATGCCTTTTTTAGGGTGTGCCCCCCAAATCGTTGTTTGTCTAGTGTATGGATTCTGACCCCATCATTGCCTCTTATTAGTGTCCACCTGTGTTATAGGAGAAGTCCTTTTAATTCTCCCATTTAGAGGAGTGTATGCTCCCATTGTTCAGAGAAGCAGGATCTTCCATTCTATGAATAGCGTAGGACCCACCACTGATATTGGGGTACTTTGACATAGTAGTGGGCTTAGCACTATATGGCAATATGGTGTAATTGAATCCCCATATTTTCTGAATATGCTCAGGTGTTTTTAAATAGCCTTGCAGGAGTTAAATGTCATTTTTGTATGTGTGAGCTGTAATCTTTTTTTCTGTCTGTATGGCTTATAGCTGTACCATCTGTTATGCATTTTTTAGGGTGTGCCCCCAAATCTTTATTTGTATAGTTAGGGTGAGAAGCGCATCATCCACAAAGAGACTTAACTTGTAATCGTGGCCCGCATATGGGACACCAGTTACAGTATCTCACAAAAAAGTGAGTACACCCCTCACATTTTTGTAAATATTATAATATATCTTTTCATGTGACAACACTGAAGAAATTACACTTTGCTACAATGTAAAGTAGTGAGTGTACAGCTTGTATAACAGTGTAATTTGTTGTCCCCTCAAAATAACTCAACACACAGCCATTAATGTCTAAACCACTGGCAACAAAAGTGAGTAGTACACCCCTAAGTGAAAATGTACAAATTGGGCCCGATTAGCCATTTCCCTCCCCAATGTCATGTGACTCATTAGTGTTACAAGGTCTCAGGTGTGATTGGGGAGCAGGTGTGTTAAATTTGGTGTTATCGCTCTCACTGTCTCATACTGGTCACTGGAAGTTCAACATGGCACCTCATGGCAAAGAACTCTCTGAGGATCTGAAAAAAAGAATTGTTGCTCTAAATAAAGATGGCCTAGGCTATAAGAAGATTGCCAAGACCCTGAAACTGAGCTGCAGTATGGTGGCCAAGACCATACAGAGGTTTAACAGGACAGGCTCCACTCAGAACAGGCCTCACCATGGTCGACCAAAGAAGTTGAGTGTACGCGCCCAGCGTCATATCCAGAGGTTGTCTTTGGGAAATAGACGTATGAGTGCTGCTGGCATTGCTGCAGAGGTTGAGATGCCGCACACTGCATCAAGTTGGTCTGCATGGCTGTCATCCCAGAAGTTAGCCTCTACTGAAGATGATGCACAAGAAAGCCCACAAACAGTTTGCTGAAGACAAGCAGACTAAGGACATGGATTACTGGAACCATGTCCTGTGGTCTGATGTGACCAAGATAAACTTATTTGGTTCAGATGGTGTCAAGCATGTGTGGTGGCAACCAGGTGAGGAGTACAAAGACAAGTGTGTCTTGCCTACAGTCAAGCATGGTGGTGGTAGTGTCATGGTCTAGGGCTGCATCCCATCCTTTCGGAGACTGGGCCGCAGGGAAGTATTCCAACATAACTACCCCAAACACACCTCCAAGATGACCACTGCCTTGCTAAAGAAGCTGAGGGTAAAGGTTATTGACTGGCCAAGCATGTCTCCAGACCTTAACCCTATTGAGCATCTGTGCGGCATTCTCAAACGCAAGGTGGAAGAGCGCAGGGTCTCTAACATCCACCAGCTCCATGATGTCGTCATGGAGGAGTAAAAGAGGACTCCAATGGCAACCTCTGAAGCTCTGGTGAACTCCATGCCCAAGTGGGTTAAGGCAGTGCTGGAAAATAATGGTGACCACACAAAATATTGACACTTTGGGCCCAATTTGGAAATTTTTACTCAGGGGTGTACTCACTTTTGTTGCCAGCTGTTTAGACATTAATGGCTGTGTGTTGAGTTATTTTGAGGGGACAGCAAATTTACACTGTTATACAAGCTGTACACTCACTACTTTACATTGTAGCAAAGTGCAATTTCTTCAGTGTTACATAAAAAGGTATAATAAAATATTTACAAAAATGTGAGGGGTGTACTCACTTTTGTGAGATACTGTATATTCTGGTCCTGACGAAGTGCGAGTGCAAAGGGTTCAAGAACTAAGATTAAATGGGCCCGGGAGAGGGGGTAGTCCTGCCTAGTGCCCCTATGAATCAAAAAGGCAACAGAAGTAACCGGCATATTTAACTAAGACCGACGGGACTGAATACGGAGCCTTAAACTAAGTCAGAAAGGCTTCTCCAAAACCTGAGTGGCTCAACACAAAATGCAAGTATTCCCACGACAGGGAGTTAAACGCCTTTATGATATCTAGGAAGAGAAGAAAGTCAGGGTTTTTACGATGGTTGAGGAGATGAATTAGATGGACTACTTTCGGAAGGTTTTTACAAGCCTGCCTACCCAGGACAAAATCCATTTGGTCATGAAAGAAAGCCTCAGCTAAGTCTAAGGGGAATGGACCAGGTTTGGCAAACAAGGTAAAAAGTAACTGCTGCGTCAGCAGCCAAAAAGGCTGATACAGTTTGCCAGCAGAATTAAAGAGGAGGGCCGGGCAAAAAAAAAAAAATTAAAAGTCAGCAGCTACAAATACTGCAGCTGCTGACTTTTAATAATCGGACACTTACCTGTCCCGGGGTCCAGCGATGCGGGGGAACGAGACCCCCCCCCTCGTTCCCCGCTCCGCTCACGACGCCGGCATTCTTAATGTGGGAACCCGGCTGGGCTTCACAGCCGGGCACCCACTGCGCATGCGCGAGCGGCGCCGTGCGCCGTGATTCGACGCTCACTCATCTGGGACACATGACATGTCCCAGATGACTGTGCGTTGCCTACAGGAAGTGACTTTTAGCCCGGGCAATGAAGGTGGCAGACTTCGAGGGACCCCCTAGCAACAGGCATTTAGAGGTGAGTAAAAAATTTTTTTTTTTCCAATTATTTTTTTTTAATTTTTTTTATGATTTTTAAGCCCCTTTTTGTTTTTTGGCTGCAACCCCACTTTAAGCTTTCTGACCAAAATAGGTCCAGGCTTATTAGCACATGAATAGAATTTGTGTCTGGTGCACCAAAGGGCCTTCTCAGCCTGGGAAGCGGCTAGGTCCAATTCCGTGACCAACAAGCTTTAGCTTTAGCCAAAAGGGAGGTTCGTTCAGAGAAGAGGATAGTCAGTCAGTATAACAGGATAGTCACTCAGCATCAGCATAGGCAGTCTTGAAGGGATCTGACATTTCCAAAAAAATTATTCGGTTACATCAGCTTCAGGTGCTTGGTAGCTGGTGATGATCCAAGGCTGATTCATCTTTATGAAGGTCAGTCGATCAACCGAGTCAGTGGACAGGCGCACCCTGTGATCGGTGACAGCCTCCAGCAGCACTGAATGTGCGTTCCGAAAGAACGCTGGATGCAGGACAGGCCAGTAGTTCAATTGCATACTGTGCAAGCTCTGGCCAGTGATCCATCCTCAAGACCCAGTAACCCAGAGGATTTTCGGTGGGAAAGGTGTCCAAGTCTGACCTTGCCCCTAGGTATTCCTGGACCATGTAAATTGGACACTGGTGATGGTTGCTGGAACCGATCATGCCTTGGGGCTGCGGACTAAAAAATTGTCTGAACGCATCGGTCAGATGGCCACCTTCTCCACCGCTCCTTCTTTGACTGACCGAAGCCTCAGCAACACGTTGTCCAGGACCAGGAATTTGGAACCTCCCAGTCTCTGGGAACACATTGCACAGACCTTTCTGCAAGGCCTCCCGGAGATGTCTCATCCTCTGCGATGGCAAGATAAGGTCTGCAACCTTACCCTTGTACCGTGGATCAAGGAGGGTTGACAGCCAGTAATGATCCCTCTCCTTAATCCGCTGAATACGAGGATCCTTCCGCAGGCTTTGCAGGATCAGGGAGGCCATGCAGCGTAGGTTAGCTGAAGCATTCGGTCCGGAGTCATCTGGGTCACTAAGGACGACATGATCCGCAGCCACCTCCTCCCAGCCACGTACAAGTCCACGGGTTTCTTGGGACTGTAAATAATCCCTAAAAGACTGCTGCTGATGCTGAGTGCCAGGCTCCACCTCCATGCTGACACAATCCTCCTCCTCGTCCTCTTCTTGTGTGATCGGCGGGCCAGCAGAAACACTGTCTGGATAAAGGGGGCCTTGAGAGGCAAGGAAGTCCTCCTCTTCCTGCCTCTGTTCTGCCTCAAGTGCCCTGTCCATTATCCCACGCAGCGTGTGCTCGAACATGTGGACAAGAGGTACAGTGTCACTGATGCATGCACTGTCACTGCTCACCATCCTCGTGGCCTCCTTAAATGGTGACAGGACAGTGCATGCATTCCTGATCATGGCCCATGGCGTGGGGGAAAAAAACGAGCTCTCCTGACCCTGTCCTGGTGCCGTAGTCACACAGGCACTCATTGATGGCCCTCTGCTGTGTGTGCAGCCGCTGCAGCATGGCCAACGTTGAGTTCCACCCGGTGGGCATGTCACAGATTAGGCAGTTCTTGGGCAGGTTCATTTCCTTTTGGAGCTCAGCCAGCCGAGCACTGGCATTATATGACCGGCGGAATGCACACAGACTTTCCTGGCCTGCCTCAGGACTTCCTGTAAGCCCGGGTACCTGCCCAAGAACTGCTGTACCACCAAGTTAAGGACGTGAGCCACACAGGGCACATGGGTCAGTTGTCCCTGTCAGAGGGCGGAGAGGAGGTTGGTGCCATTGTCGCAAACCACAAACTTAAGCTGGCGTGGCGTCAACCACCTCTCAGCCTGCCCCTGCAGAGCTGACAGAACCTCTGCCCCAGTGTGGCTCCTGTCCTCCAAGCACACCAGCGCAAGCACGGCATGGCATCTTTTTGCCTGCATACTTGCGTAGCCCCTTGAACGCCCATGGAGCATCGATGGTTCCGAGGACAAAGCACAGGAAGAGGTCATGGAGGAAGAAGAAGAGGAGGGGGTAGAGGAGAGAGGTGTGTCACAATCACCAGTAGTAACATTTTGGAGGCGTGGTGGCAGAACAACCTCCAACACTACTGCACCTTGTCCTGCATCCTTCCCAGCTACCAGAAGAGTCACCCAATGCACCGTGAAAGATAGGTAACGTCCCTGTCCATGCCTGCTGGACCATGAGTCAGTGGTAATATGCACCTTACCACTAACCACCCTGTCCAGCGAGGCATGGACATTGCCTTCCACATGCTGGTAGAGAATCGGAATCGCCTTCTGTGAGAAAAAGTGGCGTTTGGGAACCTGCCACTGAGGAACCGCACATTGCACAAACTCACAGAAGGAGGCAGAGTCTACCAACTGAAAAGGCAGCAGTTGAAGTGCTAGCAATTTAGCTAAGCTAGCATTCAACCGCTGGGAATGTGGCTGGTTGGGAGTGAACTTCTTTTGACGGTCCAGCAGCTGGGGCAGGGAAAATTGCCTGCTACAATCGGATGTCGGTGTACCGCTAGCAGATTGCCCACAAGTACTTGGCTGTGACACACCTAATTCTACACCTTCAATCCTCTCAGTGCAGGTTTCAGAGAGGACTGAAGGTATAGTGGGGTTGGAGATCCCAGCTGATGAGGAGCAAGGAGAGGTCCGCTTTGTTCTTTGGTGTGGGTATTTAAGGTACGCTTGCCAATGAACTGCATGGCAGGTCGACATATGTCTGGTCAAGCATGTGGTGCCGAAGCGGCTGATGTTTTGGCCACGTGAGATACGCTTGAGACATATGTTGCAAATAGCAGCGGTGCGATCTGATGCACACATCTCAAAAAAGGCCCACACCAAAGAACTTTTGGAATAATGCGCAGAGGCAGCGCCCTGCACAGGCGGAGCTCTGCGGTGTGATTCAGTCTGTGTGCTGCCCTTAAGTTGGTCCCTGGAGGGCATCCTGCCTCGTTGGAGATGTGCCACCTCTTCCTCCTCCTCTCTCCTATCAGGAACCCACATGGAGTCAGTGACCTCATTATCCCCTCCCTTCTCATCACTGGAGCAAACATGGCAGTATGCTGCAGCTGGTGGAACATGACTGCCAGATTGCTGTCCTTCTTGGGCATCCCCTCTCTCTGGGCTCACGCTACTGCCTTCCTCTAGCTGGGTATCATAATCGGAGCCTTCAAAATGCTGGGCATCCTCCTGGAGCATGCACCCAACACTGTGCTCAAACAGTTCGGGGGACTCCTCAGGAGGACATGGTGGTTCTAGGGAAGGAGTGACTGATGCCATTGAGACGAGGGAAGAGGCCACATTGGCAGCTGCTTCGCCAGTACCCTGAGCCTGGGTGAGAGAGGATGAGGAGGATGGGGAGGGCTTGGTCATCCACTCTACCAAGTCTTCGGCATGTTGCGGCTTAACACGTCCAGCTGATGAAAATAAGGACAAGCGTGTCCCATGGCCACGTGCTGATGAGGATGCACCGTGTCCAAGACCA
Source organism: Lithobates sylvaticus (assembly GCA_028564925.1). Taxonomy (NCBI): domain Eukaryota; kingdom Metazoa; phylum Chordata; class Amphibia; order Anura; family Ranidae; genus Lithobates; species Lithobates sylvaticus. The sequence continues at coordinate 267,658,765 of CM053029.1, forward strand.
GCACTGTTGCCTCTAGACACAGAGCCTGCTTGCCCTCTTTTTTTGCCTCGTGACTGTCTGTCTCTCCTTGTTGGTCTTCCCGACATACTAATGGCCTGCAGGAGATGAGAACACCAGCAATTGGGGTAGCTTCAGGTGTACATTGTCCAGGTGGCACAATACACGAGCTGTAACTGCGACAGCTGCCTGTGGTATAGGAACAGAACAACAGCAATTGGGGTAGCTTCAGGTGTGTACACTGTGCAGGTGGCACAATACACCGACTGTAACTGCTACAGCTGCCTGTGGTATAGGAACAGAACAACACAAGCAATTGGGGTAGCTTCAGGTGTACACTGTCCAGGTGGCACAATACACCGACTGTAACTGCTACAGCTGCCTGTGGTATAGGAACAGAACAACAGCAATTGGGGTAGCTTCAGGTGTGTACACTGTGCAGGTGGCACAATACACCAACTGTAACTGCTACAGCTGCCTGTGGTATAGGAACAGAACAACACAAGCAATTGGGGTAGCTTCGGGTGTACACTGTCCAGGTGGCACAATACACCGACTGTAACTGCTACAGCTGCCTGTGGTATAGGAACAGAACAACAGCAATTGGGGTAGCTTCAGGTGTGTACACTGTGCAGGTGGCACAATACACCAACTGTAACTGCTACAGCTGCCTGTGGTATAGGAACAGAACAACACAAGCAATTGGGGTAGCTTCGGGTGTACACTGTCCAGGTGGCACAATACACTGACTGTAACTGCTACAGCTGCCTGTGGTATAGGAACAGAACAACAGCAATTTGGGTAGCTTCAGGTGTGTACACTGTGAAGGTGGCACAATACACCGACTGTAACTGCTGCAGCTGCCTGTGGTATAGGAACAGAACAACACAAGCAATTGGGGTAGCTTCAGGTGTACACTGTCCAGGTGGCACAATACACCGACTGTAACTGCTACAGATATAGGAACAGAACAACAGCAATTGGGGTAGCTTCAGGTGTGTACACTGTGCTGGTGGCACAATACACCGACTGTAACTGCTACAGCTGCCTGTGGTATACAAAAGGAGGGGTGCAACTGCGCAAACCAAAAAAGGGTGTGGGGGGAGGGGAGAGAGCTGAAATGAATCAGCTACACAACAATAACAACCAATGCCGCAGCCACCATCAGGGTGTTCACACACCGACAGTACATGGGAATAAATATATAAATAAATATATAAAATGGGGCGCCAGCATAAGTGGAAAGGTTAATAAAATAACAAGAGTAAATTAAAATAGATAATCAGATATAAATGTGGCGCTGATACACGTCTACCACTCCAAGGGGGATCATCCAGCCAAGGTGGCTCCAGACACAGCGTCCAAAGGAATTAATAGAATAAAAGAAGGAGTATAGCATCAAATAATAAATAAGGCTATACAGACAACCTCAAGTGGGTGAATCAAACAATATAAATAAATAACCCTTGTGTCCAACAAAAATAAAAATAGTGCAAAGTAAGGACTAAAAGTGGCAATAAATAATCAAATATACAATGGTGAATAACATGCATAAGCCACAATTCGATTAAAAAATATTAACCACTTCAGCCCCGGACCAATTGGCAGCCAAAGGACCAGGCCCCTTTTTGCGATTCGGCACTGCGTCGCTTTAACTGACAATTGCGCGGTCGTGCGACGTGGCTCCCAAACAAAATTGGCGTCCTTTTTTTCCTATAAATAGAGCTTTCTTTTGGTGGTATTTGATCGCCCCTGCGGTTTTTATTTTTTGCGCTATAAACAAAAATAGAGCGACAATTTTGAAAAAAATGCAATATTTTTTACTTTTTGCTATAATAAATATCCCCAAAAAATATATAAAAAAACATTTTTTTTTCCTCAGTTTAGGCCGATACGTATTCTTCTACATATTTTTGGTAAAAAAATCGCAATAAGCGATTATTGATTAGTTTGCGCAAAAGTTATAGCGTTTACAAAATAGGGGATAGTTTTATAGCATTTTTATTAATATTTTTTTTTTATTAGTAATGGCGGCGATCAGCGATTTTTATTGTGACTGCGACATTATGGCGGACACATCGGACATTTTTGACACATTTTTAGGACATTTGTCATTTATACAGCAATCACTGCTATTTAAATAGCACTGATTCCTATGTAAATGACAGTTGTAGTGAAGGGGTTAACCACTAGGGGGCGGGGAAGAGTCAGTGTGACGTGTTGTGTTTTTTTTACAGTAGGGGGGCGTGGCTGTACGTCTGACGTCATTGATCGGCGTTCCCGATGACAGGGAACCGCCGATCACTGACAGTCAGTGTAGGAAGCGCGGGGAGAGGTTTGTTTACATAGACCTCTCCCCGTTCTTCAGCTCCGTAACCCGATCGCGGGATACCAGCGGCGATCGGGTCCGCTGGTCCTGCGGCCGTGCTCACGGAGCTCCCGACCGGGTCGCGAGCGCGCCGCTGGCGGCGCGCTCCCGACCCACGGGCAGGCAAATGCACGATCACGTACAGGTACGTGATTTTGCCTGCCCGTGCCATTCTGCTGACGTATATATGCAGTGGCCGGTCGGGAAGTGGTTAATAATGCACAAAGCAAACCGTGAATAAATGCACCTGTGTGTTAAAAACAAACAGCACAAATAAACATGTGTTGAAATATATATAATGACGTGAGTCCAGGATAAAAGTGTATATATAAATAAATAAATAAACAACAAGTCCTGTGCAATCAAGCGGATATTCCCATATATGGTGCACAATTCCTAAACAATCTCCAGGTGAGGTGGTGGATATGGTATTTGTGATAGTCTTTAACCGCTTCCCGACCGCCTAACGGCGATATACGTCGGCAAAATGGCACGGGCAGGCAGAATCACGTACCTGTACGTGATCGTGCATGTGCCTGCCTGTGGACCCCGGCCGCGGGACCAGCGGACCCGATCGCCGCTGGTGTCCCGCGATCGGGTTACGGAGCTGAAGAACGGGGAGAGGTCTATGTAAACAAACCTCTCCCCGCGCTTCCTACACTGACTGTCAGTGATCGGCGGTTCCCTGTCATCGGGAACGCCGATCAATGACGTCACACGTACAGCCACGCCCCCCTACAGTAAAATAAACACAACACGTCACACTGACTCATCCCCGCCCCCTAGTGGTTAACCCCTTCACTACAACTGTCATTTACATAGGAATCAGTGCTATTTAAATAGCACTGAATTCTATATAAATGACAAATGTCCCAAAAATGTGTCAAAAATGTCCGATGTGTCCGCCATAATGTCGCAGTCACAATAAAAATCGCTGATCGCCGCCATTACTAGTAAAAAAAAAAAATATTAATAAAAATGCTATAAAACTATCCCCTATTTTGTAAACGCTATAACTTTTGCGCAAACCAATCAATAATCGCTAATGGCGATTTTTTTTACCAAAAATATGTAGAAGAATACGTATCGGCCGAAACTAAGGAAAAAATTTTTTTTTTATATATTTTTTGGGGATATTTATTATAGCAAAAAGTAAAAAATATTGCATTTTTTTCAAAATTGTCGCTCTATTTTTGTTTATAGCGCAAAAAATAAAAACCGCAGGGGCGATCAAATACCACCAAAAGAAAGCTCTATTTATGGGAAAAAAAGGACGCCAATTTTGTTTGGGAGCCACGTCGCACGACCGCGCAATTGTCAGTTAAAACAACGCAGTGCCGAATCGCAAAAAGGGGCCTGGTCCTTTGGCTGCCAATTGGTCCGGGGCTGAAGTGGTTAAGAGAAAAAAGTGATGCTCCTTAACATGCAGGTGTCCTGGGCTGTTTCCCCCAACCCCTTACCTTAAAGGTAAGGAAAAACAACCTTACTGGGCTCCTCCGGATCTGTTCCTCTGACTGGGTCCCTGCCAGCTCCTCTCAGGCGGACATGTGAGCAAACAGATAGATGCAATCCATTGTGTAGTATTTCAAAAGGTTTAATAGGTATGAGCAATAGATAACTTACAGTACATGCAGAGTTAATGCAGCGGTGGATGAAAAAACACACAGTGTGGGCTCCCGGCCGAGATCCCACACAGCTAAACATCACCAGGCTCTGACTCTCCTTACGCGTTACATCACGCACACGTGACTTTCTCAAAGGACACAGAGCATGGTGAACAGCGGTGACTTGTTATAGTGGTGGTTGTCAGGGCAACCACTTAATTGATATCCATCAGCTGAATAGATTGAGCAAATACAGGTGGCATCCATTGAACAATTAGTACATCAAGTGATTTAAAAGAAACGAGTAAAAATGTCATTAAAACTACTTTTTTTAAAAGCCGATTGGAACAGCGCCACCTAGCGGGAGTGGTCTGGAAACAACACCCGTGATAGCAATCGGTCGAATTTCGCTGGGAATCTAAATATCAGGCGACATAAAGTAATAAAAGCATAACCCTGATCAAGAGATAAATATACATCAAAAACATCTAGTTAAAATTACAACCAGGTAAAGATACTAGAATTTAAAAACGATTTTCAAGAACCGATTAAAACAGCGCCACCTAGCGGGAGTGGTCTGGAAACAACACCCGTGATCGCAATCGGTCGAATTTCGCTGGGATTTATCAGGCGACATAAAGTAATAAAAGCATAACCCTGATCAAGAGATAAATATACATCAAAAACATCTAGTTAAAATTACAACCAGGTAAAGATACTAGAATTTAAAAACGATTTTCAAGAACCGATTAAAACAGCGCCATCTAGCGGGAGAGGTCTGGAAACAGCACCCGAAATACCCATATGTCAAATGATGCTGTAAGGCTAACATAACAGGCAGCAAGGGATAATACCAGCATGGCAGAGCTCCAGCAATAATTAATGTTAAATATATTAAAAGGAAAAAAGTGAATAATAAAACACAGAATAACAGCAAAATATACGATTCGGTCCGACCCAGCGCCAACTAGCAAACAAGGTCTAAAAGCCAACACTCATGTTGTACTGTCAAAGGGGCAGGCAATAAACCAATACGTATATCGATACAATAAAAAATGAGAAATTCACAAAGAACCCATAAGATATTGTAGCAGCGCTTAGTTACTAGATATTAAAATCCAATAAGAATGGTGAGTATAGGTATAAATAAATCAATAAATAGACAAATAAAAGTGATTTACACCCGTAGGTAAGTCAATATATAGACAAATAAAAGTGATTTACACCCGTAGGTAAATCAATATGGATATTGATAAGACAAAAATGTGAATAAATAGATAAATAAAAATAAATAAATATAAATGTAAATATCCGCAATAAATAACTATATTAGTGTCAATAGTTCATATATGAGTAAAGCATAGTCCAGTGGTATCCAGATAAAATAATGGGGTTTGTAGATAAACACGTTTATATATTCCTGTAGTGTGGTCTAAACTCTTGAGTTCTTCCACCAATGCACTCCACCTCGTGAAAGGAAAAAAACGGGTTCCCCTATGGGGATGCACTCACCAGAGCCAAATCAAATACAGGCATGTAATCTCCCAACGAGAATCTGCTACCAACTTTCTCCAATCACCTCCACAGCCTCTGGTTAACAGCTCACCAATATCAGCCAGGACATATAAGGAACAAATTATTTTTTTTTTGTGATAGGGTCCCGTATCGGAAACATAACAAGTCCCGTGTCCAAAACATAATAAACCTTGTGTATCTTTCAAAACCTCCATTTACTAAACCTGTGTCCTTTTGTGTTGACATTCCCTATAGCAAACTTTTGTGGAACTTTGTGTTTCAACCTCTCTTAATCCTTGTATTGGGTGCATTATTTTAAGATCTACCCTCCCCTCCCACTCCCCTCCCCCTCCCCCTTCCCTCCCTCCTCCCCACCTACCTAGGTGTACCCCTGGGGGCTTCCAGGTGACCGTAACCCATATTACCCATACCAAACTTTTACTTTCATCCATCCCACTCTTACATCATCCATGTATATCTATCCCCCCCCTCTCCCCCTAGTCCTTACAGTGTTAACCCGTGACTGAATGCAAAATTTTACAGAAAGAGGAAAAAAAAATAAAAAATTATGTAAAGCTTTTAAATTTTAAGTATCCCCCCCCCCCTTAGGTTGTCATGAGTTTCTCCTTGTTCTCTTCCATCCACCTCCCCACTGCTTCTGGAGTATTAAAAATCTGCGTCTCTCCAAATGCCGTTACTCGTAGTCTTGCGGGATAAAGAAGGGCATAAGGTAACTTGAATTTCTGCAAATTGCGTTTGCTCTGTACAAACTCAGCTCTCTGTTTCTGAAGTTCTGACGAAAAGTCAGAGTAAAATGAAATTCTTGTCCCGTTGAAAAGGATACTTCCAGCTTCCCTTGCACTCCGCAGTAGTGACACTTTGTCCTTGTAATTTAAAAATTTCATCACAAGTGGTCTAGGGAAACCCCCTGCTGGTGGAGCTCTAAAGGGTACTCTGTGGGCTCTTTCAATAGAAAATACTGTTGAGAAGGACTCCTTTCCAAAAAGTTCAACCAGCCATTTCTCTAGGAATTCCTCAGGCTTTGGGCCTTCACTCTTTTTCTGGCAGTCCAATCACTCTCACATTATCCCTGTCCTAGGGATGAGCCGAACACCCCCGGGTTCGGTTCGCACCAGAACCTTCGAACCGACCGAAAGTTCGCGCGAATTTTCGAACCCTATACGTTATAATGGACGCGAACGTTCGAAATCAAAAGTGCTAATTACAACGGCCAATATGCATGTTAATGTCATAAAACAGGTTTGGGGACCCGGGTCCTGCCCCAGGGGACATATATCAATGCAAAAAGAACTTTTAAAAAACTAACGTTTTTTCGGGAGCAGTCATTTTAATGATGCATAAAGTGAAAAAAAAAAAAGTGAAATTTTCCTTTAAATATGGTACCTGGGGGGTGTCTAAAGTATGCCTGTGAAGTGGCATGTGTTTCCCGTGTTTAGAACTGTCCTTGCACAAAATGACATTTGTAAAGGAAAAAAAAAGAAGCCATTTAAAACCACTTGCGGCTTTAGGTTTGTTCTTAAGTAGAATCTGAACAGGTACATTATGAAGTGTAGCTCCATCCCAAAAAAATCTATTTTTAAGCTTTTTGGAGAACATAGGGAGGGGTTATCACCCCTGTAACATTTGCTGTCTTTGCACATCTGTTCAGAACATGTCACCTCACTTTCCGTCCCAATGACAAATGTTTTTGGAAAAAGTGGGGTTTTAATTGAAACAAGGATTGGTGATAAAGTATCAGTAGAGAGGAGATACCTTTTTCCCAAATTAAATCTAACAGGATAGAATTTCCCTTCCTAGGGGTAGATTTCCTCTCACTTCCTGTTTTCTCTTTCCATTTGCAAGTAGGAGTCGTTTGTAAGTTGGATGTTTGAAAGTAGGGGCCTGGCGTATATACTCTGCAGAAATTTGCCCTATTAGATGTTGGTGTAGCCACAAGACTGGTGGGCACAGGAATGGGCCCTGCTGTGAGTTAATAGATCAAGATTTGTAATTGCATGCACCTGTTGAACAGGGCAGAAAAATTGGGGGTGGTGGTGGTGGTGGTGGACGGTGTTGCCACAAGACTGTAAGCTCTCACAGTTACTCTTGGTGGGCGCAGGAATGGGCCCTGCTGTGAGTTATTAGATCAAGATTTGTAATTGCAAGCACCTGATGAACAGGGCAGAAAAATTGGGCCTTTGGCGGTGGTGGTGGACGGTGTTGCCACAAGACTGTAGGCCCTCATAGTTACTCTTGGTGGGCGCAGGAATGGGCCCTGCTGTGAACTATTAGATCAAGATTTGTAATTACCCGCCCCTGTTAAACAGGGGCTGAAAAATTGTGCCTTAGGCACTGGTGCTGGTGCCACAACACTGCAACCCCTCACAGATACTGTACTTGGAGCACAGCAGTCACACGTGTTGCGAAGCATTTTTTTAAAAAAATTGTAAGTACCCGCCCCTGTTAAACAGGGGCTGAAAAAATTGTGCCTTAGGCACTGGTGCTGGTGCCACAACACTGCAACCCCTCACAGATACTGTACTTGGAGCACAGTGTTGCGAAGCATTTTTTTATAAAAATTGTATGTACACGCCCCTGTTAAACAGGGGCTGAAAAATTGTGCCTTAGGCACTGGTGCTGGTGCCACAACACTGCAACCCCTCACAGATACTGTACTTGGAGCACATTGTTGCGAAGCATTTTTTTATAAAAATTGTATGTACACGCCCCTGTTAAACAGGGGCTGAAAAATTGTGCCTTAGGCACTGGTGCTGGTGCCACAACACTGCAACCCCTCACAGATACTGTACTTGGAGCACAGTGTTGCGAAGCATTTTTTTTATAAAAATTGTATGTACACGCCCCTGTTAAACAGGGGCTGAAAGATTGTGCCTTAGGCACTGGTGCTGGTGCCACAACACTGCAACCCCTCACAGATACTGTACTTGGAGCACATTGTTGCGAAGCATTTTTTTATAAAAATTGTATGTACACGCCCCTGTTAAACAGGGGCTGAAAAATTGTGCCTTAGGCACTGGTGCTGGTGCCACAACACTGCAACCCCTCACAGATACTGTACTTGGAGCACAGCAGTCACACGTGTTGCGAAGCATTTTTTTAAAAAATTGTAAGTACACGCCCCTGTTAAACAGGGGCTGAAAAATTGTGCCTTAGGCACTGGTGCTGGTGCCACAACACTGGAACCCCTCACAGATACTGTACTTGGAGCACAGTGTTGCGAAGCATTTTCTTTATAAAAATTGTATGTACACGCCCCTGTTAAACAGGGGCTGAAAAATTGTGCCTTAGGCACTGGTGTGGTGGCATGGATCATTGAGGAGGAGGAAGAGGATAGTCAGTGAACATAAGAGGACAGTCACTCAGCATCAGCATAGGCAGTCTTGAAGGGATGTGATGTGACATTAAAAATTATTCGGTTATATCCGCCTCAGGTGCCTGGTAGCTGGTGGTGATCCAAGACTGATTCATTTTGATGAAGGTCAGTCGATCAACCGAGGCGGTGGACAGGCGCACCCTATGATCAGTCACAAATCCTCCAGCAGCACTGAATGTGCGTTCGGACAGAACGCTGGAGGCAGGACAGGCCAGTAGCTCAATTGCATACTGTGCAAGCTCTGGCCAGTGATCCATCCTCAGGACCCAGTAAGCCAGAGGATTTTCGGTGGGAAAGGTGTCCAAGTCTGACCTTGCCCCAAGGTATTCCTGCACCATGTATATCAGACGCTGGCGATGGTTGCTGGAACCGATCATACCTTGGGGCTGCGGACTAAAAAATTGTCTGAACGCATCGGTCAGACGTCCACCTTCCCCACCGCTCCTTCTGCTACTGACCGAAGCCTCAGCAACTCGTCGCCCAGGACCAGGAGTTTGTAGCCTCCCAGTTTCTGGGAACGCGTTGCACAGACCTTTCTGCAAGGCCTCCCTGAGATGTCTCATCCTCTGCTCCCTCTGCGACGGCAAGATAAGGTCCGCAACCTTACCCTTGTACCGCGGATCAAGGAGAGTGGCCAGCCAGTAATGGTCCCTCTCCTTGATCCGAAGAACACGAGGATCCTTCCGCAGGCTTTGCAGGATCAGGGAGGCCATGCAGCGTAGGTTAGCTGAGGCATTCGGTCCGGAGTCTTCTGGGTCACTGAGGATGACATGATCGCCAGCCACCTCCTCCCAGCCACGTACAAGTCCACTGGTTTGTTGGGACTGTACATCATCCCTAAAAGACTGCTGCTGCTGATGCTGAGTGCCAGGCTCCACCTCCATGCTCACACAATCCTCCTCCTCCTCCTCCTCCTCATCCTCTTCCTGTGTGATGGGTGGGACAGAAGGAACACTGTCCGGATAAAGGGGGCCTTGAGAGGCAAGGAAGTCCTCCTCTTCCTGCCTCTGTTCTGCCTCAAGTGCCCTGTCCATTATCCCACGCAGCGTATGCTCCAACAGGTGGACAAGAGGGACAGTGTCACTGATGCATGCACTGTCACTGCTCACCATCCTCGTGGCCTCCTCAAATGGTGAGAGGACAGTGCATGCATCCCTGATCATGCTCCACTGACGTGGGGAAAAAAAGCCAAGCTCCCCTGACCCTGTCCTGGTGCCGTAGTCGCAAAGGTACTCATTGATGGCCCTCTGCTGCGTGTGCAGTCGCTGCAGCATGGCCAACGTTGAGTTCCACCTGGTGGGCATGTCACATATTAGGCGGTTCTTGGGCAGGTTCAGCTCCTTTTGCAGCTCAGTCAGCCGAGCACTGGCATTATAAGATCGGCGGAAATGCACACAGACTTTCCTGGCCTGCCTCAGGACATCCTGTAAGCCTGGGAACCTGCCCAAGAACCGCTGCACCACCAGGTTGAGGACGTGAGCCATGCAGGGCACATGGGTGAGCTGCCCCTGTCGCAGGGCGGAGAGGAGGTTGGTGCCATTGTCAGAAACGACCATTCCTGGCTTAAGCTGACGTGGCGTCAACCACCTCTCGGCCTGCCCCTGCAGAGCTGCCAGAACCTCTGGCCCAGTGTGGCTCCTGTCCCCCAAACACACCAGCGCAAGCACGGCATGGCATCTTTTTGCCTGCGTACTTGCGTAGCCCCTTGTACGCCTACGGAGCACCGCTGGTTCCAAGGACAGAGCACTGGAGGAAGAAGAAGAGGAGGGGGTGGAGGAGAGAGGTGTGTCACAACCAGTAGCAGTAGTAGCGTTTTGGAGGCGTGGTGGCGGAACAACCTCCAACACTACTGCACCTTGTCCTGCATCCCTCCCAGCTGCCAATAGAGTGACCCAATGGGCCGTGAAAGAAAGGTACCGTCCCTGTCCATGCCTGCTGGACCATGAGTCAGCGGTAATATGCACCTTACCGCTGACCGCCCTGTCCAGCGAGGCATGGACATTGCCCTCCACATGCCGGTAGAGAGACGGAATCGCCTTCCGTGAGAAAAAGTGGCGTTTGGGAACCTGCCACTGAGGAACCGCACATTGAACAAACTCACGGAAGGGGGCCGAGTCTACCAACTGAAAAGGCAGCAGTTGAAGTGCTAGCAATTTAGCCAGGCTAGCATTCAACCGCTGGGCATGTGGATGGCTGGGAGTGTACTTCTTTCTACGGTCCAGCAGCTGGGGCAGGGAAATTTGCCTGCTGCAATCGGACGTCGGTGTACTGCAAGTACTTGGTTGTGACACACCTAATTCTACACCTTCAGTCCTCTCAGAGCAGCTTTCAGAGAGGACTGAAGGTGTAGTGGGGATGGAGATCCCAGCTGAGGAGGAGCAAGGAGAGGTCCGCTTAGTTCTTTGGTGTGGGTCTTTTATGTGTGCCTGCCAACGAGCTGCATGGCAGGTCGCCATATGTCTGGTCATGCTTGTGGTGCCCAAGCGGCTGATGTTTTGGCCACGCGAGATACGCTTGAGACAAATATTGCAAATAGCAGTGGTGCGATCTGATGCACTCGTCTCAAAAAAGGCCCACACCAAAGAACTTTTCTGATAACGTGCAGAGGCAGCGCCCTGCACAGGCGGAGCTCTGCGGTGTTGTACAGTTGCTGTGCTGGCCTCTACCTGGCCTCCAGGGGGCATCCTGCCTCGTTGGACATGTGACGCCGCATCCTCCTCCTCCTCGTCCTCCTCCTCATCCTCTCTCCCTTCAGGCACCCACGTGGAGTCAGTGACCTCATCATCCCCTCCCTCTTCACCACTAGAGCAAACCTGGCAGTAAGCTGCAGCTGGTGGAACAGTACTGCCAGATTCCTCAAGCTGGGTATCATCATCCGAGCCTTCGAATCGTTGGGCATCCTCCTGGAGCATGTACCCAACACTGTGCTCAAAGAGTTCGGGGGACTCCTCAGGAGGACATGGTGGGTCTAGGGAAGGGGTGGCTGATAATGCTCTGTCAGTACCCTGAGCCTGGGTGAGAGAGGATGAGGAGGATGAGGAGGGCTTGGTCATCCATTCTACCAAGCCTTCAGCATGATGCGGCTCCACATGTCCAGCTGCCGAAAACAAAGACGCGCGTGTCCCATGGCCACGTGCTGATGACGATGCACGACCACGTCCACGTCCACGGCCACGTCCACTAGAAACAGAGCCTGCCTGCCCTGTGTTCTTGGCTCTGCACGCTCTGCCTCCCCTTGGCGGTCTTCCAGCCATTGTAGTCGGTAGTCCTGTGGGTGCTGCTGAGAAGAATATATAGGAGCTCTGTGTGATGCCACTAACACACTAGAAGTCCTATGGGTGCTTCTGCAAAGAAAATAGAGGAGCTCTGTGTGATGCCACTAACACACTAGAAGTCCTGTGGGTGCTGCTGAGAAGAAAATATAGGAGCTCTGTGTGATGCCACTAACACACTAGAAGTCCTATGGGTGCTTCTGCAAAGAAAATAGAGGAGCTCTGTGTGATGCCACTAACACACTAGAAGTCCTGTGGGTGCTGCTGAGAAGAAAATATAGGAGCTCTGTGTGATGCCACTAACACACTAGAAGTCCTATGGGTGCTTCTGCAAAGAAAATAGAGGAGCTCTGTGTGATGCCACTAACACACTAGAAGTCCTGTGGGTGCTTCTGCAAAGAAAATAGAGGAGCTCTGTGTGATGCCACTAACACACTAGAAGTCCTGTGGGTGCTTCTGCAAAGAAAATAGAGGAGCTCTGTGTGATGCCACTAACACACTAGAAGTCCTGTGGGTGCTGCTGAGAAGAAAATATAGGAGCTCTGTGTGATGCCACTAACACACTAGAAGTCCTATGGGTGCTTCTGCAAAGAAAATAGAGGAGCTCTGTGTGATGCCACTAACACACTAGAAGTCCTGTGGGTGCTTCTGCAAAGAAAATAGAGGAGCTCTGTGTGATGCCACTAACACACTAGAAGTCCTGTGGGTGCTTCTGCAAAGAAAATAGAGGAGCTCTGTGTGATGCCACTAACACACTAGAAGTCCTGTGGGTGCTTCTGCAAAGAAAATAGAGGAGCTCTGTGTGATGCCACTAACACACTAGAAGTCCTGTGGGTGCTGCTGAGAAGAAAATATAGGAGCTCTGTGTGATGCCACTAACACACTAGAAGTCCTATGGGTGCTTCTGCAAAGAAAATAGAGGAGCTCTGTGTGATGCCACTAACACACTAGAAGTCCTGTGGGTGCTGCTGAGAAGAAAATATAGGAGCTCTGTGTGATGCCACTAACACACTAGAAGTCCTATGGGTGCTTCTGCAAAGAAAATAGAGGAGCTCTGTGTGATGCCACTAACACACTAGAAGTCCTGTGGGTGCTTCTGCAAAGAAAATAGAGGAGCTCTGTGTGATGCCACTAACACACTAGAAGTCCTGTGGGTGCTTCTGCAAAGAAAATAGAGGAGCTCTGTGCGATGCCACTAACACACTAGAAGTCCTGTGGGTGCTGCTGAGAAGAAAATATAGGAGCTCTGTGTGATGCCACTAACACACTAGAAGTCCTATGGGTGCTTCTGCAAAGAAAATAGAGGAGCTCTGTGTGATGCCACTAACACACTAGAAGTCCTGTGGGTGCTGCTGAGAAGAAAATATAGGAGCTCTGTGTGATGCCACTAACACACTAGAAGTCCTATGGGTGCTTCTGCAAAGAAAATAGAGGAGCTCTGTGTGATGCCACTAACACACTAGAAGTCCTGTGGGTGCTTCTGCAAAGAAAATAGAGGAGCTCTGTGTGATGGGACTAACACACTTCAAGTCCTATGGGTGCTTCTGGGAAGAAAATGTAGGTCTGTGTGATGGGACTAACACACTTCAAGTCCTATAGGTGCTTCTGGGAACAAAATATATGATCTCTGTGTGATGGGACTAACACACTTCAAGTCCTATAGGTCCTTCTGGGAAGAAAATGTAGGTCTGTGTGATGGGACTAACACACTTCAAGTCCTATAGGTGCTTCTGGGAACAAAATATATGATCTCTGTGTGATGGGACTAACACACTTCAAGTCCTATAGGTGCTTCTGGGAAGAAAATGTAGGTCTGTGTGATGGGACTAACACACTTCAAGTCCTATAGGTGCTTCTGGGAACAAAATATATGATCTCTGTGTGATGGGACTAACACACTTCAAGTCCTATAGGTGCTTCTGGGAAGGAAATGTAGGTCTGTGTGATGGGACTAACACACTTCAAGTCCTATAGGTGCTTCTGGGAACAAAATATATGATCTCTGTGTGATGGGACTAACACACTTCAAGTCCTATAGGTGCTTCTGGGAACAAAATATATGATCTCTGTGTGATGGGACTAACACACTTCAAGTCCTATAGGTGCTTCTGGGAACAAAATATATGATCTCTGTGTGATGGGACTAACACACTTCAAGTCCTATAGGTGCTTCTGGGAAGGAAATATAGGTCTGTGTGATGGGACTAACACACTTCAAGTCCTATAGGTGCTTCTGGGAACAAAATATATGATCTCTGTGTGATGGGACTAACACACTTCAAGTCCTATAGGTGCTTCTGGGAAGGAAATATAGGTCTGTGTGATGGGACTAACACACTTCAAGTCCTATAGGTGCTTCTGGGAACAAGATATAGGATCTCTGTGTGATGGGACTAACACACTTCAAGTCCTATAGGTGCTTCTGGGAACAAAATATAGATCTCTGTGTGATAGGACTAACACACTTCAAGTCCTATAGGTGCTTCTGGGAAGAAAATGTAGGTCTGTGTGATGGGACTAACACACTTCAAGTCCTATAGGTGCTTCTGGGAACAAAATATATGATCTCTGTGTGATGGGACTAACACACTTCAAGTCCTATAGGTGCTTCTGGGAAGGAAATGTAGGTCTGTGTGATGGGACTAACACACTTCAAGTCCTATAGGTGCTTCTGGGAACAAAATATATGATCTCTGTGTGATGGGACTAACACACTTCAAGTCCTATAGGTGCTTCTGGGAACAAAATATATGATCTCTGTGTGATGGGACTAACACACTTCAAGTCCTATAGGTGCTTCTGGGAACAAAAATATATGATCTCTGTGTGATGGGACTAACACACTTCAAGTCCTATAGGTGCTTCTGGGAAGGAAATATAGGTCTGTGTGATGGGACTAACACACTTCAAGTCCTATAGGTGCTTCTGGGAACAAAATATATGATCTCTGTGTGATGGGACTAACACACTTCAAGTCCTATAGGTGCTTCTGGGAAGGAAATATAGGTCTGTGTGATGGGACTAACACACTTCAAGTCCTATAGGTGCTTCTGGGAACAAAATATAGGATCTCTGTGTGATGGGACTAACACACTTCAAGTCCTATAGGTGCTTCTGGGAACAAAATATATGATCTCTGTGTGATGGGACTAACACACTTCAAGTCCTATAGGTGCTTCTGGGAAGAAAATTTAGGTCTGTGTGATGGGACTAACACACTTCAAGTCCTATAGGTGCTTCTGGGAACAAAATATATGATCTCTGTGTGATGGGACTAACACACTTCAAGTCCTATAGGTGCTTCTGGGAAGAAAATGTAGGTCTGTGTGATGGGACTAACACACTTCAAGTCCTATAGGTGCTTCTGGGAACAAAATATATGATCTCTGTGTGATGGGACTAACACACTTCAAGTCCTATAGGTGCTTCTGGGAAGAAAATGTAGGTCTGTGTGATGGGACTAACACACTTCAAGTCCTATAGGTGCTTCTGGGAACAAAATATATGATCTCTGTGTGATGGGACTAACACACTTCAAGTCCTATAGGTGCTTCTGGGAACAAAATATATGATCTCTGTGTGATGGGACTAACACACTTCAAGTCCTATAGGTGCTTCTGGGAAGAAAATGTAGGTCTGTGTGATGGGACTAACACACTTCAAGTCCTATAGGTGCTTCTGGGAACAAAATATATGATCTCTGTGTGATGGGACTAACACACTTCAAGTCCTATAGGTGCTTCTGGGAAGAAAATATAGGAGCTCTGCCTGCCTGCCACGAACACACTACAAGTCCTATAGGTGCTTCTGGGAACAAAATATAGGAGCTCTGCCTGCCTGCCACGAACACACTACAAGTCCTATAGGTGCTTCTGGGAACAAAATATAGGAGCTCTGCCTGCCTGCCACGAACACACTACAAGTCCTATAGGTGCTTCTGGGAACAAAATATAGGAGCTCTGCCTGCCTGCCACGAACACACTACAAGCCCCTCTTTCTAAATCAATCTTTGTAAATGAATCTATCTAACTCAATCTCTCTAAGTAAATCTCTCTAACTAACTAAATCCAGCAGAGTGTCACAGATCTATCCTGCTCTATCTGCGCCGGAACAGCATGTGACCGGCGCAGACGGCGTGGCGGCCTTTTATAGGGGGGGGGGGGGCGTGTGCTAAAGCCCCTGAGCTGTAATTGGCTACAGGCGTCCTGCCTGTAGCCAATTATGGCTCTTCGAGTTTCCGGGGCTGTGATTGGCCAAGCATGCGGGGTCACAGTGCATGCTTGGCCAATCATCAGCCAGCAATGCACTGCGCCGGCCGCGCCGGCCGCAATGCATTGCGGGGCCGCTCGCATCACACGAACGTGATGCGAGCGGCCAAAATAGTTCTGGGCTCGCCGAGCGAGCGAACGCCCGGTGCTCGATGCGAACGTGGGTTCGCATCGAGCACCGGGCCCATCCCTACTGCTAACAGCACGTCTTTCAAGGTTGGCTCTTTCTCTGAGGGTAGACCTTGTTCAACGGTTGCATTAATATTTATATTACTATCATTTCCTGTTGCTCCTTTGTTACTCATAGCTTTAGTTAACGTCGCTGTGGGTAGTGTTACATTACTAGGTTGACCTTGACTTTTTCTATCTAAAGAGCCCCCCTGTTGTACTTTAGTCTGTACCCCCTTTTTTGGTGGTGTCTGTGCAGGGGTGTGCGCATATTGCTCCAATTTTGCCGCCGCAGATACTGACTGCTGAGAATTTTGCTGGGGGTTTTTCTCCTTGGCTGAGCGTAGGTGTTGCATTGCTAAGACTCCTCTTAACAGTAAGGAAACAAGACACGTATAGGAAAACAGGGCACGTATATAAGGGGGGCACCAGCAGGAAATGGGAGAACAGGAGAAAAAAAAATAAATAAATAAATAAATAGATAATTAACTTCTCTCCTCACGCCCCTGAAAACAGGGGGAGATTTCCTTAAGCAGAAAGAAAGCCAGTACCTTGAGCAGGAGAGGAAAGAAAAAAAAAAAAAAAACCTGCAGAGAAAAAAAGTCACTTCCACTGATCTCTGATACTGCTTTTTCAATGCGATAGCTTTGTACAGATGCAATACCTTAATTTAAAACATGCGTTTTTCTAGAGTAATCCAGCAGTGATTAGTTTTCATTGCTCCCACTAGATAATTGTTTTGCAGCAGCTCCTGGAAATATCTATACACACTCTAAGTGGGCTGTAAATATATATGTCTCTGGAGAGAAAGAGAACAATCTTCCTCTGTCCTCTGTCCTCCAGCAGCTCTTTTCCACCTCAGCCCTCTACAGCAACTAGCAACAGACAGAAAGCAGTAATAATCCAGTGTCTTTTGACCATTTATATTTTCCTGCTTAAAAAGTTTCTTTATTTGCGTTAATTGCTGGTACTCACGCGTCCATATGTCCATGCATTTCAGGGGTACGAGGGGAATAATGATTTGAGATTGAGAGGGTCACTCAGGCAGACTCCTTGCCGCTCTCTATCTCTCAGCGTGTATCAGCCAGCCGGCGTGTGACGTCACCTTTAGCTTTCAGCCTTTCGGCTATCTCCGGACAGACTCGAGGGAGCTTGAAAACAGCTCGGGTTACCCCGGGAACGACCTCGCAACTCACGGCTCTCGGCTTTCACATCACCCGCTCTGTACTGCTCTGCAACGGAGGAGGGGGGGCTGCACAGGCTTCACAGGCTTCACATGAATCCCGGTATATCACAGGAGCATATCAGCTTCTCAGAGATACATTAAGGGAGAGCGGGGGAGAGATCACATAGACAGCTCCTCATCCCTCACACATCGCAGCTCTCACAACTCTCATGTCCGGTCACGCCCCCCGGTGCAGTTCCTCCTTAGCCTGATAAATTGTCCTTTAGGGATGTTGTGAAGCCAGGGAGCAAAGTGACAGCTGTCTAGCGGAAGATAGCTGTTCCTATCGACCTGTTTGAAGTGGGTCTGAGTAACTATTTTTCCTTCTTCTCTGCTGATCTCGAGGAAATGAATTTTCTCTTCACTGATTTCCCAGGTCAATTTAATATTTTTGGTATTTCTATTCAAATCGAACCCAAAATCGATGAGGCTGTCCCTATCACCTGTCCATATTATTAAAATGTCATCGATATAACGTTTAAAAAGGAGGAGTTGCTGTGGCCACTTCTTGTAGAGTGCATCTTCCTCCCATTCTGCCATATATAAATTGGCCACACTGGGTGCAAATTTTGCTCCCATAGCGATCCCGCAGATTTGCTTATAGTATTCATTGTTGTGCCAAAAATAATTGTGATCTAGACTGTATTTAAGACAGTCTATTAAAAATCTTGTTTGCTTGATTTTGAGGTCACCTAGTTCTTTTAGGGCCCACTTGGTGGCTTGGATGGCTTCTTCATGATTGATAATAGTATAAAGAGAAGCTACATCAGCTGTAGCCAGATATATAGGCCCATCATTAAACTCCAGAGAGTTCAGTAGCTGGATGAGATGTTTGGTATCTCTTAGATACGATCTGGTCTTTCTGACTACTGGTTGTAAAAACCAATCAATGTATTCACCGATCCGTGCTCCTACCGAGTTGATACCATTCACAATCGGTCTTCCAGGTGGTTTATCCTTATTTTTGTGGATTTTTGGCAGAGTGTAAATAACCGGGATCTTGCAGCTAACAGGTTGTAGATATTTCCCCTCTTTTTTGTTTAATAATCCTTTCGTCATCCCTCTTTCCACTAAATAGGCAAGATCGTCCTTATATTTGATGATGGGATTCCCTGCAAGTTTCAGGTATGTATCTTTGTCATCCAGCTGACGTTGAAGTTCTTCTTGATATGCGATTTTCGATTGGATGACTATCGCTCCTCCCTTATCTGCTTGCCTGATAACGATTTATTTTCTGTCTTCAAGCATTTTGATGCCTTTTTTGAGATCTCCATGGTCATGCGATTTCTTAACTTGTAGATCTTGTAGATCTTTTAACACCATTTTCCGGAAGACTTCAATATGTCTCAGATTGCTGAATTTTATTTCATTGGTTTCTGGAGAATAATGGGAAAAGGTATCATTAACATCAGCGGGATCACTCTAACCGAAGATGAAATAAAGGTATTGGATAAAGGACTTAAATTCGCCCCCAAAAAGAATTTAAATAAATTTAGTACTTATGTAGATATTAACAAATTCACCAGAAATCTCCATATAAAAAAGTACATGATAAATAAGCCAGGAGATATGACGAGGAGACAAAACCCAGAAACCAATGAAATAAAATTCAGCAATCTGAGAAACAAATCATTATTTAATCCTCCTCTGGGAACTGAGGGACAAAATTAAAGAGAACGGATATACGGATACTGTACCTTGTGTCATGGATTATACCACACAACATAAGGATATTGAAAAGATTTTCAAAAAACACTGGAGTATTGTAAGGGCTGATAGACATTTGGGCGCTATCCTACCAGCAAAACCCAAAATCTGTTATAGACGGGCCCCTACCCTCAGGGACCTGGTCGCCAAAAATGTCCTCGACCCCAGCCCCCCCCCCCCCTGAGAGGAAATTTTCATTTTTTGAGGGGAAAGGATTCTATCCGTGCAAAACTTGTTACACGTGCAGACATACGAGAGAAAGCAAGAGAAAGAAACTTAACTTTAGATCCGTAGTAACCGGGAAGGAGTACCAAATCAAAGATTTTATATCATGTCATACAGAAGGGGTAGTGTACCTTTTAGAATGCCCATGCAAAATCCAGTACGTAGGCAGAACTAAGAGGGAACTTCGGGTAAGGCTGAGAGAACATACCCAAAAAATCAAAAAAGGCTACCCGAAACATAGTCTCTCCAGACATTTCGATGAAGTCCACAATCGAGACCCCTTACTATTAATGGTTTGGGGGATTGAGAAATATAAACCCCACTGGAGAGGCGATAACAAAGTCAGAAAACTAAGTCAAGCCGAGTCTCGATGGATTCATGAATTAGGTACATTATTCCCTACAGGACTAAACGTTGAGTTTGATCTCAATTGTTTTATTTCTAATCATTAATCGTCACCTCATTGAGTCATATCTTTTAGTAATTTATTACGTTTTAACTTCATCCATTAGTTCCCTGTGATTCTCACTCACCGGGAATATTTTTTATTAATCCTAGCATTGCTATCCACTTGTTCTAGTTCCATGTTGGACTAGTTCCTCCCATCTGCCTCTTCCACCCATCCTTATTGTAGTTTAGATACATGCCCCTGAGGCATTTCCTTTACTGGCACTACTTAGTTATGATTACGCAATTTTGGGCGTCTATTGTCGGATCATAAGTTTATAGCTCTGTAGCCTGTGTTGACACAGGAGCAATCACTCACACTTGTTTTGTTATTTTGTTCTGCGATTGCTTCATTCTGCGATTTATTAGATTGAAATATGTCTGTCTCATTATCATCACCCATTGCTCTATCCCATTATTAATGTGGAGAAGATTAGATGTCTTGCTCGTATTGGTTTATTGCCTGCCCCTTTGACAGTACAACATGAGTGTTGGCTTTTAGACCTTGTTTGCTAGTTGGCACTGGGTCGGACCGAATCGTATATTTCGCTGTTATTCTGTGTTTTATTATTCACTTTTTTCCTTTTAATATATTTAACATTAATTATTGCTGGAGCTCTGCCATGCTGGTATTATCCCTTGCTGCCTGTTATGTTAGCCTCCCAGCATCATTTGACATATGGGTATTTCGGGTGCTGTTTCCAGACCTCTCCCGCTAGATGGCGCTGTTTTAATCGGTTCTTGAAAATCGTTTTTAAATTCTAGTATCTTTACCTGGTTGTAATTTTAACTAGATGTTTTTGATGTATATTTATCTCTTGATCAGGGTTATGCTTTTATTACTTTATGTCGCCTGATAAATCCCAGCGAAATTTGACCGATTGCTATCACGGGTGTTGTTTCCAGACCACTCCCGCTAGGTGGCGCTGTTTTAATCGGTTCTTGAAAATCGTTTTTAAATTCTAGTATCTTTACCTGGTTGTAATTTTAACTAGATGTTTTTGATGTATATTTATCTCTTGATCAGGGTTATGCTTTTATTACTTTATGTCGCCTGATATTTAGATTCCCAGCGAAATTCGACCGATTGCTATCACGGGTGTTGTTTCCAGACCACTCCCGCTAGGTGGCGCTGTTCCAATCGGCTTTTTAAAAAAGTAGTTTTAATTACATTTTTACTTGTTTCTTTTAAATCACTTGATGTACTAATTGTTCAATGGATGCCACCTGTATTTGCTCAATCTATTCAGCTGATGGATATCAATTAAGTGGTTGCCCTGACAACCACCACTATAACAAGTCACCGCTGTTCACCATGCTCTGTGTCCTTTGAGAAAGTCACGTGTGCGTGATGTAACGCGTAAGGAGAGTCAGAGCCTGGTGACGTTTAGCTGTGTGGGATCTCGGCCGGGAGCCCACACTGTGTGTTTTTTTCATCCACCGCTGCATTAACTCTGCATGTACTGTAAGTTATCTATTGCTCATACCTATTAAACCTTTTGAAATACTACACAATGGATTGCATCTATCTGTTTGCTCACATGTCCGCCTGAGAGGAGCTGGCAGGGACCCAGTCAGAGGAACAGATCCGGAGGAGCCCAGTAAGGTTGTTTTTCCTTACCTTTAAGGTAAGGGGTTGGGGGAAACAGCCCAGGACACCTGCATGTTAAGGAGCATCACTTTTTTCTCTTAAAGACTATCACAAATACCATATCCACCACCTCACCTGGAGATTGTTTAGGAATTGTGCACCATATATGGGAATATCCGCTTGATTGCACAGGACTTGTTGTTTATTTATTTATATATACACTTTTATCCTGGACTCACGTCATTATATATATTTCAACACATGTTTATTTGTGCTGTTTGTTTTTAACACACAGGTGCATTTATTCACGGTTTGCTTTGTGCATTATTAATAATCTTTTTCAATCAAATTGTGGCTTATGCATGTTATTCACCATTGTATATTTGATTATTTATTGCCACTTTTAGTCCTTACTTTGCACTATTTTTATTTTTGTTGGACACAAGGGTTATTTATTTATATTGTTTGATTCACCCACTTGAGGTTGTCTGTATAGCCTTATTTATTATTTGATGCTATACTCCTTCTTTTATTCCATTAATTCCTTTGGACGCTGTGTCTGGAGCCACCTTGGCTGAATGATCCCCCTTGGAGTGGTAGACGTGTATCAGCGCCACATTTATATCTGATTATCTATTTTAATTTACTCTTGTTATTTTATTAACCTTTCCACTTATGCTGGCGCCCCATTTTATATATTTATTTATATATTTATTCCCATGCCTGTGGTATAGGAACAGAACAACACGAGCAGTTGGGGTAGCTTCAGGTGTACACTGTCCAGGTGGCACAATACACCGACTGTAACTGCTGCAGCTGCCTGTGGTATAGGACCAGAACAACACCAGCAATTGGGGTAGCTTCAGGTGTACACTGTGCAGGTGGCACAATACACCGACTGTAACTGCTGCAGCTGCCTGTGGTATAGGACCAGAATAACACCAGCAATTGGGGTAGCTTCAGGTGTACACTGGGCAGGTGGCACAATACACCGACTGTAACTGCAATAGCTTCAAAGGAAATGAAGACACTGGGGCTGATTTACCAAGCATTTGCACCTTGAGTTGCGCCGCCCAATGGCCGTTTTCGTATTTACAAAGCATTTGCGCCTGTAACTCAGAGCAATTCCCTATTTACTATAATGTTGCCGGCGCACAGGCGGGCGCGATCTGTGCACCGCTATAGACCTGGCGCACGGCATCTTCAACTCAGAAAATAAAAGAATCTGGAAGTGGCAATATTATGGGGGTGATGTGAGGAAGTGTAGATATGACTGTCCAACTAACAAACATGCCCAGAATAGAACGGAAAACTAACTTTATCTGAGCAGGCTTGCTGCGCCTGCAAATACACTTCTAACTACGTGAGGTCAATTTATGTACTGCGCATGTGCGAGCAGCATTTGCGCCCGTTCATGTGCTTTGGTTCACTGCGCCTGCAAAATGTTAGTAAATGTCAAGCCATGTAGGTTCATTTGCATAAGTTGAACAGGCGCACATCTCAGCTTGATTTTTATTTTTTTTTGCGCTGGTTCACTTCTATGGGTTTTTTAAAGGCTATTTGAACACAGGTCTTGTAAGCATTAAGAAATTAAAAAAATTAAGAAAAAAAATGCGTGGGGGTCCACTGAAATCCCATACCAGGCCCTTCAGGTCTGGTATGGATATTAAGGGGAACCCCGCACCAAAAAAAAATGGTGTGGGGGTACCCCTCAAAATCCATACCAGGCCATTCAGGTCTGGCATGGATATTAAGGGGAATCCTGCGGCAAAAAAAAAATGGGGTGGGGGTCCCCCTCAAAATCCATACCAGACCCTTCAGGTCTGGCATGGATTTTAAGGGGAACCCTGCGCCAAAAAAAAAATATGGCGTGGGGGTCCCCCTCAAAATCCATACCAGACCCTTATCCGAGCACGCAACCTGGCAGGCCGCAGGAAAAGAGGGGGGACGAGAGAGCGCCCCCCCTCTTGAACCGTACCAGGCCACATGCCCTCAACATTGGGAGGATGCTTTGGGGTCCCCCCAAAGCACCTTGTCCCCATGTTGATGAGGACAAGGGCCTTGGTTGTGGGGGTCTGCGGGTGGGGGGCTTATCGGAATCTGGAAGCCCCCTTTAACAAGGGGACCCCCAGATCCCGGCCTCCCCCCCTGTGTGAAATGGTAAGGGGGTACAAAAGTACCCCTACCATTTCACCAAAAAAGGTGACAAAAGAGTTAAAAATGACAGGAGACAGTCTTTGACAATTCCTTTATTAAAGTCTTCTTTCTTCTGGTCTTCTTCCTTTCTTCATCCTTTGGTTTCTTCATCTTCTTCCTCCGATCCGCTTCTTCTTGCTCCGGTGTTCTCGTCCGGCATCTTCCTCCACGGCGTCTCTTCTTCGTTATCGGGCCGCTCTGCGCAATGGGAAGCTCCCGCTGTGTGATGCTTCTCTTCTTCTTCATCTTCTTCTTCCTCCGATCCGCTTCTTAAACCGGTGTTCTCGTCCAGCAGAAGAGAAGTATCACACAGCGGGAGCCTCCCATTGTGCGGAGCGGCCCGATAACGAAGAAGAGACGCCGTGGAGGAAGATGCCGGACGAGAACACTGGAGCAAGAAGAAGCGGATCGGAGGAAGAAGATGGAGGAAGAAGAAGATGGAGGAGAAGATGAAGAAACTGAAGGATGAAGAAAGGAAGAAGACCAGAAGAGACTTTAATAAAGGAATTGTCAAAGACTGTCTCCTGTCATTTTTTTTTTTTTGGTGAAATGGTAGGGGTACTTTTGTACCCCCTTACCATTTCACACAAGGGGGAAGGCCGGGATCTGGGGGTCCCCTTGTTAAAGGGGGCTTCCAGATTCGGATAAGCCCCCCGCCCGCAGACCCCCACAACCAACGGCCAGGGTTGTGGTGACGAGGCCCTTGTCCTCATCAACATGGGGACAAGGTGCTTTGGGGGGGACCCCAAAGCATCCTCCCAATGTTGAGGGCATGTGGCCTGGTACGGTTCAGGAGGGGGGGGATCTCTCTCGTCCCCCTCTTTTCCTGCGGCCTACCAGGTTGCATGCTCGGATAAGGGTCTGGTATGGATTTTGAGGGGGGACCCCCACGCCATTTTTTCTTTTTGTTTGGCTCGGGGTTCCCCTTAAAATCCATGCCAGACCTGAAGGGTCTGTTATGGATTTTGAGGGGGACCCCCACGCCATTTTTTTTTTTTGGCAAGCGGTTCCCCTTAATATCCATACTAGACCTGAAGGGCCTGGTAAGGATTTTGAGGGGGGGCCCACGCCATTTTTTGAAAATTAAAGTCGTCTGGCCTGGGGGCGACTTCAAGTCGTGTTGGAAGTCTCCCCAAGTCGTGCTGGAAGTCGTGTTGCCCCTGTGTGGATGGACTGTATGATACGGCATGCGCTATTATCAATGGGAGATAATTTTTAGTGGGTAGCATTGTTTTTTAAAGGTGAATTCCACACTACAGTGCTCTTGTGCCCTTAGAATGCATAGTTTTTAGCCTAGACAAATTTTAGCATTTAAAAGGGGAACTCTACACTCCAATGCTCTTGTCTTCCCCTTAGAATGCCTATAATTCTTTTGAGCTAGCTTTTGCTTTTAAAGGTGAACTCCACACCCCATTCTCCAAAGGCTGTGAGTTGCCTTCACCAATCCAAAACAAATACTTTTTTCCAGCATACAACAGGGCCAGCTAGGAAAGGGGCAAGAAGAGCGATCACCCAACTCTCTCCCGAACCATTCAAGGCCACATGCACTCAACATAGCTGGCTAAATGTAAATTTGTATGCATATAAATTCTGTCCAAAATTCAAAATTTCCTCTTCCAATTTTGTATCCTAAATCATAACTTTTCGTAACAATTACACATTTTACTTAACTCACCAAAAAGCTATCAACCCAGGAAGTCAGCAAAGCACAGGGATGGTGAGAACCCCTCATAATGGGCACAGCGGGTGTACAGACCCGGGAACTCAGCACAGGGATGGTGGGAACCCCTAATAATGGGCACAGCGGGTGTACAGACCCGGGAACTCAGCACATGGATGGTGGGAACCCCTTATAATGGGCACAGCGGGTGTACCGGCCCGTGAACTCAGCACAGGGATGGTGGGAACCCCTCATAATGGGCATAGCGGGTGTACAGACCTGGGAACTAAGAACAGGGATGGTGGGAACCCCTCATAATGACAAATTCATCATAACAAATTTCGTTATTTTAATGAAAAGTTTACTAATCAAACAAAAATGCTAAGATTTTAGAAATAAACATTCAATTTCAAACACAAATGACAAAATTTTTCTTTTTTATTCATACGAAACCCAACAAAATTTTGTTACACGCCCATGTCTACCAATAACTAGAAGATAAGCCAGCCAAGTGGGGACTAGCAAAATTACCAAGTCAGTTCCCTTAGACTGCAATGGTATTTCCTGTCGCATCATGGCAGCATACACTCTGGGTTGTGACTCCGCCTCCACAACCTGATAGGACCACATAACTATAAGTTGAAGCTACGGCCCCCGCCCCAGCATTCTCTTATTTTTCCTCACCTGTTGGGACCGCACGGACATCACCCCCTGGGGGGCGTGGCCTGCGGAGGAGGGGAATGGCCGTTTCTTGCTAGAGCTCCTGCTCTCCTCATCTCCCTAAGCGGCTAGCGGCGACAGAAAATAAACCTGAGGACTCAGGGACACAGCGGAAAGCTCACAGACCCTCACCCCAGCCATGGAGAAGCGTACTTTGCGGGATAAACCCCGCAAATTGGACTCCTTCCCCAAACAGAACGGTGCTGTGAGGAAGAAAAATGGCACTGTCCCTTCCTCCCTCACACACACAGACAAGCAGGCAGCGCGCTCTGTGAGGAGAGAGACAATAGAACTGCAGCCACAGCCATTGTCACTGGAACAGGAGACATTCCAACCTGATGTTACTAGCCCTCCTAAGCAGAAGAGAAAAATAGATACAGAAGAAGACAAAGTAAGTGACATTGATATAGATGAGGTAAATGAAACAGAAGCAGAAATTAACCCTTTTGATGAAAAGCTAGATGCTTTCCCCACCTCAGGAAAGGCTTTAATTGACTCTGATATGAAAGAAATGTTAAAATCATTAAGAGGAGCAATTCAGCATGACATGAAATCATTTATGCAAAAATCCAAAAGGGAAATAGATGACTTAGGAGACCGTGTGGATTACATTGAGAACAAACTGACTGACTTCACAGATGCCCACAATGAACTAGTAGACGATCATTTTGCTCTTGAAGAAGAAGTCAAGCAGCTAAAACTTAAAGTCACAGACCTCGAAGACAGGGCCAGAAGAAATAATATTAAATTCCGCGGTATACCGGAAAATGTCAAAAATATTGATTTGAGGAAATTTCTACAAAAAATGTTCACAGATCTTATCCCCTCACTACAGAATCAAGACTTAGTGATTGACAGAGCTCACAGACTTCCCAAACCATCATATATCCCGGAAAAACTCCAGAGAGATGTAATCGCTAAAATCCATTTTTTCCAGACAAAAGATATCGTGATGCAATTCGCGAGACACCATGCTCCACTGCCAGACCCATACGCTGGGATTACCATGTACTCCGACCTTTCTCAAGCCACTATCCTGGCGCGTAAAAACCTAAACTCGATCACAAAAATGCTACGCAATAACAAGATAATCTACAAATGGGGTTTCCCGACCAAACTGATTGTGGAAAAAAATAATGTGTCACACACAATCCACACATTGGAAGAAGGACTCAAAATACTAGGGAAATGGGGCCTGCTTATTAATGAAGAAACCAACTCGTCCATTAAAGCCACAATAGAGAAATTGACACCTCCATGGAATACTAGTCATGGATGACACGTCCGCTGGATAAAGAGTATGGGAGTGAGACCCTATTCTCTCTCCCCCCTCTCTTGCAACTCACCAAAATCCCAAGTGCCTCAGGTTTATAGTTCACAGGGAGAATAGGTCTTTATTTACCTTCGACTTCTAGTCCCTGAGTTAAAGTGCATATTGAAATGCACACGAGAGTTGCACACCAACTCACCAGTTCTTATATGTTTCTTTATTTTTGTGAGTCTAAATCCCTGCTCCCTTCCTCATCTTTCCCCCTCAGCTCAACTTTAACAAGCTCAGATATGTATGGAAGCAGCATAGCCGCAAGAAATCTATTCCCACCATGACTAATTTAAACTTACTATCACTAAATGTGAAAGGCCTCAACACCCCATTCAAAAGGAAAGCCCTATGGACTGATGCATTGAAATTTGGAAGCGACATCTTATGCATCCAGGAATCACACTTTGCAAGGGACAACCCCCCTCAATTTGCCCACCCGAAATTCCCACACATCTTTGCATCCTGCAATAGCAAAAAGAAGAAAGGAGTCCTAACGATCATTAAAGATACAATCTCTTTCCAACTCCTTGATTCCAAAATTGATCGACAAGGAAGATATGTGATTTTGGTCGCTAAAATTGAAAACACAGTTCTAACAATTGCCAATATTTACGCACCGAACAAAAATCCCCATCAATTCCTTCAAAAAGTAATCAAAATGGTGAAGAAGATTCAAAAGGGCAATGTCATCTACTGTGGAGACTTTAACGCAACGATGGACCCACTTCTAGACTCAACCAAAGGAACTCTATCCAAAAGAAAAGGTATAAAGGACATTTTCTCATACGAGGATCTGCATGATCCATGGAGATGTCTCCACGCAACAGAAAAGGACTTCACTTTCTTTTCAAAAGTACATAAATCATACTCTAGGATCGATCTCTTCATCACTGACAGAGTCCTCCTCCAAAAAATATGAAATGCTCGCATCTTTAACATAACATGGTCCGACCATGCCCCAATATCACTAAGCATAAATTTAAAACAGCCAAATTCAAATCATACACTCTGGAGAAATAACACTTATATTTTGTCCCAAAGGGAGGCTCTGGCAGTGATGAAGGAAAGATTGGAAGACTTCTTCAAGGTAAATGATAATGATATGGTATCTATCTCTAGTATATGGTGTGCCCATAAGGCGTTTATTAGAGGAATATTGATCCAATTAGCCTCGAGGGGAAAAAAAAGACGCACACAGTCAATAGCCAAACTACTACTTAGAATAACTGAACTTGAAAAAGATCACAAAACATCCCCCAGTAATCCCACTCTTCTTCAAAGATTAAACGAAACAAGAAATGAACTTAGAGCAATACTGATTTCCAACCACGAAAAATACCTTAAGAGATTAAAATTAACCTATTACTCACAGGGAAATAAAGCAGGGAAACTACTGGCCTCCCAATTACGCCATAGACAAAGAAAACAAAAAATAGAAAAAATAGTTCATCACAAAACAGGGAAAGTACTATACAACCCACAAAGTATAACTGATGCATTTGCTGATTATTATGAAAGCTTATATAACTTAAAGGATGATCTTAATACTATCCAGCCAACACCAACACAAATAGCCCAATTCCTAAGTAAGATTAATGTCCCCGCTGTAGATCAGAGTGACCTCGAAAGGCTGAACGACCCAATAACCCCTGAGGAAATTAAGAGAGTCATTCAAAAACTGCCAGCAAATAAAACCCCAGGAGCAGATGGTTTATCCAGTGAATATTATAAGGCGTTTAACACAACACTTACCCCATTTCTAGCTAAAATATTTAACCATGCAGTGGTAAACCATTCGTTCCCCAAAGAAATGCTTGAAGCAATTATTGTTACTATTCCAAAACAAGGGAAAGACCCGACATCACCAATTAATTACAGGCCCATATCACTACTAAATTCGGATCTGAAAATATTTGCTAAGGTCATTGCCAACCGATTATTAGAAATCACACCCTATCTAATTGAACCAGATCAGGTTGGATTTGTGAGAGGGAGACAAGGCCCAGACAGCACTAGACGCATGATTGTCCTCCTTAGTCTTATAGAGCGTAGTCGAATGCCTTCTCTGCTCCTTGGATTGGATGCAGAGAAGGCATTCGACAGAGTGCATTGGGGATATATGGAGGAAACTCTTAGGAAATTTGGATTTTCTGGATTTATTTTTGAAGCTATAATGTCACTCTACACCACCCCTTCTGCCAGAGTATATACTGCAGGAAATATATCTAAAAGATTTAATATAACGAACGGAACCAGACAAGGGTGCCCCCTATTGCCCATTATATTTTCATTAGCAATTGAACCCCTCGCAATATCTTTTAGATCCAATCCCAAGGTCACGGGGATCAAAATAGATCAGGTAGAACATAAATTAGGTCTATTTGCAGATGATGTCCTTCTATCACTATCAGCGACTGACAATGTACTTAATGAAGTGAACAGCACTCTGGAAGCATTCACATCCATCTCTTACTATAAGATCAATCCTGATAAATGTTATGTTCTGCCTATGAACATCCCACCGGATCAGGTTGTTAAACTAAGACAACACTCTAATTATAACTGGGATAATCCTTCTATTACCTATTTAGGCATTCAACTTGCCTATCCTCCAACTAAATTGTACGATACCAACTACCCCTCCTTGCTAACCCAAATAAATCAAGATATACAATCAATAAAAAAAACGCAGCTATCCTGGATAGGAAGAATAGCAGCCTTTAAAATGAAGATCCTGCCGAAGATACTATATTATTTTAGGTCCCTCCCAATCCCGTTACCGGCAAAATTTTTCACCCAAATTAACTCAAAGATTAGCAACTTGATCTGGATGGGAAAAAAACCTAGGATTGCACTATCTATTATGTCTACCCCCAAAACTAAAGGAGGACTGAATCTCCCAGATATTCGTTTATATTATTATGCCACGCTCCTTGACCAAATGAAATTCTGGTTCAAACACTCTAATAATAAATTGTGGCTGAGTATTGAAAGGAAAATAACCAAAGGAAATGATCTTTTCTCCCTATCAATGGCCAGCCACACCTTAGGGAAAATAAATGCACCAAACTTCTTGACAATTAAATCCACATTGACAGCCTGGAAATTCGCTTTAACAAAATTGCAATCTTCGAACGCCCATGCCCTTGTACCTATACCACTCAGAGTAATTGATTATTGTAAAATACGTATAAATACATCATCCTGGTCTGAACAGGGATTTAACTTCTTTATACATTTGCCAGATAACCACAAACAGAGAATAAAAAATAAACTTTCCGCCAAATCCTTTACCAAAAATTTTCACCCAGAAAAAAGTGTAGAAATCCCTAGCGCATTATGGGAATTTTTCCTCTCCCACGAGACTACTGGGAAGAAAGGTATATCCTATATATACAATTTACTTTCATCCTTCCCAACCCATACTAAGACTAAAAATATGCTGAAATGGGAAAAAGATCTTTCTCAGACCTTCACATGGGAACAGTGGCAAAAAGCCATACAGGTTAATAGCATATCAACAGCATGCATTGAACACTGGGAAAATGCCCAAAAGATCCTCAACCGTTGGTACTTAACTCCATATAAACTCAGCAAAATATTCCCCACTGCATCCTCTAGGTGTTGGAGATGTGATACCCACATAGGTAATCTGATACACACATTATGGAGTTGTAAAACTCTTTCTAGCTTTTGGAAATCGGTCTCCACCTTCATAGCTTCTTTCACGGGTAATTTGAAGAAACTCTCACCCGAAATGGCTTTGTTAAGTATAAACCTTGACATCTATCCTCCACAGTATAGAATTATAATTTCTAATATCCTTATAGCAGCAAGACTCACCATTACCAAATTATGGAAATCTACCTTAGCACCTAACCTATCTGAGGTAATACTGAGACTAAACAATCAGGCGCACTATGAGTTAATGTTAGCACATAAAAAAGGTTCTACAAGTCACTTCCTCAAAAATTGGAACGAATGGATAGGACACCCTAGAGCTTCCAACTATCTGAAGGACCCTAAGAACCACTAACTATGCCCCTGAGAGATAATTCTACTTCTCTTCCTCTTCTTTCCTTATGCATTATTATAGAAGGTCTGATATATATGTCTACTTCCATACATCAATCCCCTCTTCCTCCCCCCCCTTCCTTGTCATATTCCTTATGATCCTCCGTTTATGTAAAGTTTTCTTTGAAACATTATCCCATGTTTACAGCATGATCCCGTTAGGGGTAAACAGGGAATTATCAATCTTCCTATCTTGTTATTCTCGTTTTCTGGGAGCCTATCCACTTGTATAGATATTTAAGCTACCATTATTTTGTGATAATAACATTATATGGAAATGTATTAGTTCTGAAACTGATCCAGTTATCCTAGAGATGCAGTATCTAGAATATGTAACTGTATAATTTTTCCTTTGTTATTTATGTTTTGAAAAACTAATAAAAATCTTGAAAGTTAAAAACCTTAAATAGGTTTAGTCAAATTGCAGTGGTCTCCCTTTCTCTTTTCCTTTCCTTCCTACCTGTGTGCCTGGGCACTCTCCTGGGCTCTGGTGTCCTCCTAGGGGCGCTGGGATGTGTTCTGAGGAAAATTGAATGAACCTGTTTCTGTTCCTTGTATCTTGAACCAGAGATCGCTGAATTGCTGCAGTTTGTTTGCCTGTCTTACAACAAAGCTCCTATTTCATCCTACTGAGGTAAAAGCCTGTTTTTTTTTTTTTTTTTCTCTGCATCTACTTCCTGCATAAGCTGCTGTGTTTTACCTCACCTGTGCTTCCTATGTCAATTAGTATCTCTTTAGGCTTGCCTTATTCCTTGCTATGGAGACCACTGCCCTAGCAGATCACCGCCAGCTATTAGGTAAGGGGGGGAGGATTTTTGGTAAGTAGTGAAGATTGAAAAAAGAGAGCAATCCTAACGCTGCCTATATGGTTAGCCCTACCAGGTCCGCAAAATCTCCTGATTCAAGGCACAGAGACTTCATGCAGGAGAAGCCATTCTGGCCACAGACGGAGCCGCTCCAGTCGCAGGAGAAGTCGCTCAGGCCACAGAGGGAGTTGCAGGAGAAGTCGCTCAGGCCACAGAGGGAGTTGCAGGAGAAGTCGCTCAGGCCACAGAGGGAGTTGCAGGAGAAGTCGCTCAGGCCACAGAGGGAGTTGCAGGAGAAGTCGCTCAGGCCACAGAGGGAGTCGCAGGAAAAGTCGCTCAGGCCACAGAGGGAGTCGCAGGAGAAGTCGCTCCAGTTCTTACTCCAGACACAGCCGCTCCTATGATGGAGGATCTCCTGGCCATAGACAGTGATCACCAGTCCGACCCTCTGGAAGCGCATGTTGGATATGCGGGGCAGTAGCCCTTCCCGATAAATTGGCCTACCGTAGATGAATTGCAGTTTAGAGAGCCTGTAGCTCCACAGATTCTTACTCTTACAGAGATTCTTACTCTGGAGACAGAGTTATCAACACGAAGTGCCTCACCTGCTCCTCCCAGCACAGGATTCCCCGTCTGACAATGAGGGGTTGGAAGCAACTGCAGGGTTTGATTTTTCGCTAATTGAACCATTTGTCAAATCGGTCAAGGAGCGATCGGATGGGAGGAACCCCAGGAAGTCCAACCAAAGCGGAAAAAATACTTCCCAAACCTTAAATGGGACTCGAGGCCTTTCCGTTCATTGAGGAATTGGATGATTTAATTAAAGAGGAATGGCAAGGACCCGAGAAGAAATCGAGTCTGAACAGGCTTTCCAAATTATATCCCTTGAAGGAACCTAAAGTGAGTCCTCTTGTCTCTCCTCCCATCGTAGACGCATCTCTCATGCGGCTAGCCAGGCATGTGCTTGGATAGGAAGATCGACACCGATATGAAGAGGGCCTACCTTGCAGCAGGAGGCGCTTGCAGACCGGCTGTGGCACTTGCAGCTGTAGGCAGGGCCATTTCCAGCTGATCATCAAACACTGAGAGGTTGGTCTCAGAAGGCGCGGACCAGGAGAGCATAATAAAAGCTCTACAGGAGTTAAGTCTCGCGGGGGACTTTGTGGCAGCGGCTTCAGTGGATGCGATTAAATCGTCATCAAGGGCCATGTTGGCCTCCGTAATGGCCAGGCAGGCACTGTGGCTGAAACCCTGGTCGGCGGATCCTGTCTCCAAATCAAATATGACGGCGAGAACCTTTTCGGTGCAAAGCTGGACTCAGCAATTTCAAAGGTGACCGGTGGGAAGTCGGGACTGATTCCATCGGACAGAAAACCGAAACAGCAGAGGCCTCCTCCCTTCAGACGTAATCTGCCAGACAGATACAGGGATGCTAAATCCTATAGGCCAGGAAAAGAATAAAGGAGGGGCTGGAAGAACCCCCAGACATCCTTTATGAAGTTTCAGAAGCCCAAGACTCCCGCTTCCAGTGACCAAAAGTCTTTTTTAAGGTGAACCCGCCCAGCCAGCAGTAGTAGGGGCAAGGCTTTCGAAATTCAAGCTGGTTTGGGCGGAAGCAATAAAGGACCCTTGGACAGTGGCTACTGTCCGTTTCGGGCACAGATCGCCCTTCAAGAGACGTCCCCCAGGGGATAATTTTTGTCCCACCAGACTTCCACCTTCTCCAGAAGAAGGCAATAATAGACGTGCCTACATCACAGAGGGGTCGGGGATTCTACTCCCCGTTGTTTCTGGTCAAGAAAAAATCTGGGGACCTTTGGCCAGTCCTGGATCTAAAGAACCTCAATCGCTCCATTCGAGTGGAGTCGTTCAAGATGGAGAGTTTACAATCAATCCTCCAGGCCATAAATCTGAGAGACTGGATGCTCTCCATAGACCTCCAGGACGCATATCTTCACGTCCCGATCCATGTTGCTTTCCAGAAGTTCCTTCGGTTCTCGGTGAATCAGGGCCACTTCCAGTTTCAGAGTCTCCCGTTCGGGATTTCTACTGCCCCCAGAACTTTCACCAAGGTACTGCTACCAGTAATCGCATCCTTAAGGGAGAAAGGGTTGGGAGTCCATCACTACCTGCACGACATCCTCCTCCTTTCAAGCAACCAGGAGTCTCTTGTCCAACATCGGGAGGTCCTAGTTGCCACACTACAAAGACTGGGCTGGTTGATAAACTGGAAAAAAAGCAATGCTCATCCCACCCAGAGGATGATCTTCCTGGGTGTGGAACTGGAATCTCAGCAACATCCCTTCCGGCCAGAGCATGTCTCAGTCTCCTAGGCTCTCTGTCTGCGACCATTCCTATGGTCCAGTGGGCCCAATGGAATGCAAGACCCCTTCAAACGTCCTTTCTGCGCCAATGGGGCGGCTCATCCATGACCCAACCGATCTACATCTCGGAGGAGGTCAAGCGATCCTTGCAGTGGTGGACTCGTCCCTGCAATCTGAGGAGATGCAAGCACATAGTTCCCCCTCCTCAGGAAACGGTAACCTCAGATGCCAGTTTGGAGGGATGGGGGGCACACTACCTGCACTACGTGCAGAAGCCATTCTGGCCACAGACGGAGCCGCTCCAGTCGCAGGAGAAGTCGCTCAGGCCACAGAGGGAGTTGCAGGAGAAGTCGCTCAGGCCACAGAGGGAGTTGCAGGAGAAGTCGCTCAGGCCACAGAGGGAGTTGCAGGAGAAGTCGCTCAGGCCACAGAGGGAGTTGCAGGAGAAGTCGCTCAGGCCACAGAGGGAGTCGCAGGAAAAGTCGCTCAGGCCACAGAGGGAGTCGCAGGAGAAGTCGCTCCAGTTCTTACTCCAGACACAGCCGCTCCTATGATGGAGGATCTCCTGGCCATAGACAGTGATCACCAGTCCGACCCTCTGGAAGCGCATGTTGGATATGCGGGGCAGTAGCCCTTCCCGATAAATTGGCCTACCGTAGATGAATTGCAGTTTAGAGAGCCTGTAGCTCCACAGATTCTTACTCTTACAGAGATTCTTACTCTGGAGACAGAGTTATCAACACGAAGTGCCTCACCTGCTCCTCCCAGCACAGGATTCCCCGTCTGACAATGAGGGGTTGGAAGCAACTGCAGGGTTTGATTTTTCGCTAATTGAACCATTTGTCAAATCGGTCAAGGAGCGATCGGATGGGAGGAACCCCAGGAAGTCCAACCAAAGCGGAAAAAATACTTCCCAAACCTTAAATGGGACTCGAGGCCTTTCCGTTCATTGAGGAATTGGATGATTTAATTAAAGAGGAATGGCAAGGACCCGAGAAGAAATCGAGTCTGAACAGGCTTTCCAAATTATATCCCTTGAAGGAACCTAAAGTGAGTCCTCTTGTCTCTCCTCCCATCGTAGACGCATCTCTCATGCGGCTAGCCAGGCATGTGCTTGGATAGGAAGATCGACACCGATATGAAGAGGGCCTACCTTGCAGCAGGAGGCGCTTGCAGACCGGCTGTGGCACTTGCAGCTGTAGGCAGGGCCATTTCCAGCTGATCATCAAACACTGAGAGGTTGGTCTCAGAAGGCGCGGACCAGGAGAGCATAATAAAAGCTCTACAGGAGTTAAGTCTCGCGGGGGACTTTGTGGCAGCGGCTTCAGTGGATGCGATTAAATCGTCATCAAGGGCCATGTTGGCCTCCGTAATGGCCAGGCAGGCACTGTGGCTGAAACCCTGGTCGGCGGATCCTGTCTCCAAATCAAATATGACGGCGAGAACCTTTTCGGTGCAAAGCTGGACTCAGCAATTTCAAAGGTGACCGGTGGGAAGTCGGGACTGATTCCATCGGACAGAAAACCGAAACAGCAGAGGCCTCCTCCCTTCAGACGTAATCTGCCAGACAGATACAGGGATGCTAAATCCTATAGGCCAGGAAAAGAATAAAGGAGGGGCTGGAAGAACCCCCAGACATCC
The DNA here is from genome assembly GCA_028564925.1 of Lithobates sylvaticus. NCBI lineage: Eukaryota > Metazoa > Chordata > Amphibia > Anura > Ranidae > Lithobates > Lithobates sylvaticus. The sequence goes on from CM053029.1 coordinate 267,695,288, forward strand.
TTTATGAAGTTTCAGAAGCCCAAGACTCCCGCTTCCAGTGACCAAAAGTCTTTTTGAAGGTGAACCCGCCCAGCCAGCAGTAGTAGGGGCAAGGCTTTCGAAATTCAAGCTGGTTTGGGCGGAAGCAATAAAGGACCCTTGGACAGTGGCTACTGTCCGTTTCGGGCACAGATCGCCCTTCAAGAGACGTCCCCCAGGGGATAATTTTTGTCCCACCAGACTTCCACCTTCTCCAGAAGAAGGCAATAATAGACGTGCCTACATCACAGAGGGGTCGGGGATTCTACTCCCCGTTATTTCTGGTCAAGAAAAAATCTGGGGACCTTTGGCCAGTCCTGGATCTAAAGAACCTCAATCGCTCCATTCGAGTGGAGTCGTTCAAGATGGAGAGTTTACAATCAATCCTCCAGGCCATAAATCTGAGAGACTGGATGCTCTCCATAGACCTCCAGGATGCATATCTTCACGTCCCGATCCATGTTGCTTTCCAGAAGTTCCTTCGGTTCTCGGTGAATCAGGGCCACTTCCAGTTTCAGAGTCTCCCGTTCGGGATTTCTACTGCCCCCAGAACTTTCACCAAGGTACTGCTACCAGTAATCGCATCCTTAAGGGAGAAAGGGTTGGGAGTCCATCACTACCTGCACGACATCCTCCTCCTTTCAAGCAACCAGGAGTCTCTTGTCCAACATCGGGAGGTCCTAGTTGCCACACTACAAAGACTGGGCTGGTTGATAAACTGGAAAAAAAAGCAATGCTCATCCCACCCAGAGGATGATCTTCCTGGGTGTGGAACTGGAATCTCAGCAACATCCCTTCCGGCCAGAGCATGTCTCAGTCTCCTAGGCTCTCTGTCTGCGACCATTCCTATGGTCCAGTGGGCCCAATGGAATGCAAGACCCCTTCAAACGTCCTTTCTGCGCCAATGGGGCGGCTCATCCATGACCCAACCGATCTACATCTCGGAGGAGGTCAAGCGATCCTTGCAGTGGTGGACTCGTCCCTGCAATCTGAGGAGATGCAAGCACATAGTTCCCCCTCCTCAGGAAACGGTAACCTCAGATGCCAGTTTGGAGGGATGGGGGGCACACTACCTGCACTACGTGGCCCAAGGGCGCTGGCCATTCAGGATCCGGAATGCAGTCTTCAATGTGCTGGAAATGAAAGCAGCCTTTCAGGCCCTCCTGGCCTTCAGTACTTACCTGAGGGGGAAGCAAGTCCTCCTGAAGATGGACAACAGGGCGGCCATTGCCTACATCAACAGGCAGGGGGGCACCAGAAGCTCCTCCCTGATGCAGGAAGTTCGCCCCGTGATGGAGTGGGCACAATCAAACCTATTGGACCTGAGAGCGACCTATATCCCAGGGGTCGAGAATCTCCTAGCCGACTCACTCAGCAGAAGATTTGTTTCCAACAACGAGTGGTCTCTGAGTCCCCAAGCATTTGCGATAATAATTCAGACCTGGAGCCCACCAGACATAGACCTGGCGGCCACACCAGCCAATGCAAAATGCCGGAGGTTTCTATCAAGAATCCCCTTTCCGTCAGTGGAGGGAGTAGATTGTCTACAACATCCCTGAAACTTCAACCTCGGCTACATTTTCCCTCCGACTCCCCTCATAGCGAGGTTCCTTCTGAGGCTCAAGAGGTCGACGGCACTAGTAGTGGCGGTGATCCCTTTCTGGCCAAGGAGGCCTTGGTTCACTACTCTCGTTCAGTTGAACACAGCGGATCCTCTCCCTCTTCCGCTGTCAGCAGATCTGCTCTCTCAGGACCAGCTTCTACATCCGAACCCGGAGAGGCTACATCTGATGGCCTGGAGGCTGAGAGGTCTAGGTACCTAGAACAGGGTTGTTCTCAGAGGGTAGTGGAAACATTGCTCCAGGCTAGGAAGCAGACTACCAACAGCACCTACAGAAGGATCTTGGAGAAGTTTACCTCCCTCTCTCAACAACAAGGTTGGGACATATCTTCTCTGACAGGTCCTCAAATCCTGGAATTTCTGCAGTCAGGCCTAGAGAAGGGTCTTCGATCCAGTACCCTGAAGGTCCAGGTTTCAGCCTTATCCGCCCTGACCGGGGTCAAATGGGCACATGATCCTCTGGTTATCCAATTTCAGAGGGCCTGCCTTAACCACTTCAACACCGCCCGCCGTCATATGACGCCCACAAGGTGAATCTCCCATCCTGGGTGGGCGTCATATGACGTCCTCGGATTCCCGGCCGCCTGGGGGGCGCGCAGGCGCGCCCACGGCATCGCTCGGGACCCGGTGCGAGTGCCCGGCGGCCGCGATGTCCGCCGGGCACCCGCGATTGCCCGTTAAAACAACGGGACCGTGCGGGACCGTGGAGCTGTGTGTGTAAACACACAGCTCCACGTCCTGTCAGCGGAGAGGAGACTGATCATGTGATCCCAGTACAGAGGAACACATGATCGGTCTTCTCCCCTTGAGTCCCCTCCCCTCACAGTTAGAATCACTTCTATTAGGGAACACATTAACCCCTACAGCGCCCCTAGTGTTAACCCCTTCCCTGCCAGTCACATTTACACAGTAATCAATGCAATTTTATAGCAACTTTTGCTGTGTAAATGTGAATGGTTCCAAAAATGTGTCAAAAGTGTCCGAAGTGTCCGCCGCAATGTCGCAGTCACGAAAAAAAAAAAAAAATCGCAGATCGCCGCCATTACTAGTAAAAAAAAAAAAAAAAAAAAAATCAATAAATCTATCCCCTATTTTGTAGACGCTATAACTTTTGCGCAAACCGATCAATATACGCTTATTGCGATTTTTTTTACCAAAAATATGTAGAAGAATACGTATCGGCCTAAACTGAGTAAAAAAATAGTTTTTTTTAAAAAAAATGGGATATTTATTATAGCAAAAAGTAAAAAATATTGTGTTTTTTTTCAAAATTGTCGCTCTTCTTTTGTTTATAGCGCAAAAAATAAAAAACGCAGAGGTGATCAAATACCACCAAAAGAAAGCTCTATTTGTGGGAAAAAAAGGACGTCAATTTTGTTTGGGTGTTACGTCGCACGACCGCGCAATTGTTAGTTAAAGCGACGCAGTGCCGAATCGCAAAAAGTGCTCTGGTAAGGAAGGGTAAAAAATGGCCCGGTGCTGAAGCGGTTAAACTAAGGCCACCTAGGAAACCATCATTCCCAGCATGGGACCTCTCAGTTGTCCTGGAAATACTGTCTAATGATCCATTCTCTCCACTCGACAACATTTCCCTTTGGAACCTGACGCTTAACGGTTCATTTCTGATTGCTATCACTTCAGCAAAGAGGGTCTCAGAGATGCAAGCCTTGATGGCCAAAGAACCGTATCTAGTCGTCTACCCGGACAGGATAGTTCTAAACCTTCAGATCATTTCGTACCTAAGGTATCCTCCTCATTTCACTTTAATCAGGAGATCAACCTTCCAGCCCTTATCAAAGATCAAGGTGATCCTCTGGATGTCAGGGGCAACATCCTGAAGTACCTCTCAGCAACAGAATCGCTCAGGGGATCAGAGAACCTCTTAGTCATCCCATGCGGCCATAGAAAAGGTCAGGCGGCCTTGGCTCACACCATCGCTTCATGGCTGGTGAAGACTATCAAAAAGGCATACTCACTGAGTAAGCAACAGATTCCGGAGGGCTTAAAGGCACATTCCACCAGGGCAGTGGCAACTTCTTGGGCAGCCTATTGTAGGGTCTAGGGAGGGACTATTTTTAAGGCGGCTACCTGGTCTTCCAGAAACACCTTTTTCACATTATAGGGTGGATTCTGCACAACTTTCAACAGTAGATTTGGGAAGGGCCGTCATTCAGGCCAACTCCTCTGTTTCTTGTTAATAAATGTATTTTTCTTGCATTCCCACCCGGTCTGCGAGTTACTCCCCAGAGTGTATGCTGCCATGATGCGACAGGAAAACGGAAAATTGTATACTTACCTTTCCGTAATTTTCCTTTCCTGTCCCATCTTCATGGCAGCATACAATAAACCCACCCATAGAAGGTGATTAATATATATACGGAGAATGCTGGGGCGGGGGCCGTAGCTTCATCTTATAGTTATGTGGTCCTATCAGGTTGTGGAGGCGGAGTCACAACCCAGAGTGTATGCTGCCATGAAGACGCGACAGGAAAGGAAAATTACGGAAAGGTAAGTATACAATTTTCCGTTTTGTTGTTGTGGACGGGGGGTGCCTTTTTTGCATTTGGTTTGTTCTGGGCATGCTCAGGGACTTAAGGTGTTTTTTGATGCTTTTTGTGTGTGAACAGCACTTGGATGTTTCTGGGCATGCTCAGAGTTTTTTTTTGTTGGGTTAGTAATTTAAAGACATCATTAACAGGAGTATCCACTTTTAAGTTCTGTCTCTACATTGGGTGAACTTGCATTTTGTGTGTTTCATGGACTGTGCATGTGTTTGCAATTGCCTCATTAGCACACAAACCTAGGATATATAAAGCTTGCAGATAGCATGCTTTACTTTGCCCTGAAAAGAGCCAAGATTGTGTGTGTGCGTGTGGCGGCAGCGGCAAGAGAGAGCACATTTGAGCGTCCTGACCGAGTTTTTAACTTTTGTTTGTTATGTCTTTGCAAAACAGATGTGTTTTCTGCAATTTATTTGTTACTTTGGTTTGTTGTTTTTTTTTTTGGTGGTGGTTATTTTAACATGAAATATTTTTGATGTTGGCAATGTTTGTTGTTTTTACGTTGTTCACTTTTATTTAATTGTCTGTGCTGCATTATTTTAAAAACTTTCTCAAGATGTGACTAATGTAGTTTTAATCCTTTTTATATAGATGTGTGTGTGTGTGTGTGTGTGTGTGTGTGTGTGTGTGTGTGTTCCTTTCAACTCCTGTTAATTAATATGTTAGAGGTTTGACCCTTTTGCATTGTTCTGTTAGTGTCTCAAATTAACATGTATGTGTGTATTTTGATTTCCTTGCTGCTTTTCCAAGTCCTGTTTGTTTGTGTGTGTTTTTTTTTTTCTTTTGACCAATAAAATTGTTTGCAATGTTTTATGTGTGTTCTTTTCATGCAATGGATTTCCCAGCTGTAGCTTAACGAGGCTGATTGCCATGTGTTAGACAAATCCAGACATTTCAGAGCGGTAAGTCTTCAATTCGATTTTTGAGCAGTGGTTTTCAGCCTCAGTGCTCAAGTACCCCCCCCCCCACCCCCCAGGACATATTTAGGACATGTTTCTTATCTAAAAAATGTTTTTGTGTCAAATACTAGACATGTGCAATTCCTTTCGTTATTTTCGTTCGTTCGTTTGTTTTCGTACGAATGAACGAATCGTACGAATCTGATTAACGAATCATTCGAATCGAACGAATCCAAAAAAAAACAAATTAGAAACAACGAATGTACGAATTAAGAAAATCCGAAAAACGTAAAACAGGAACAACGAAAATGAACGAAAAAATTCGTACATTCGTAACTTTTTTTTTTTTTTTTTGTTGAATTGGTAATTTTCCGTGTCCCTTACAATGGTGCTGCTTAACGTGCTTCGAATAGATTGAACGAAAAAAATTCGTACATTCGTAACTTTTTATTTATTTTTTTGATTCGTAATTTTCCGTGTCTCTTACAATGGCGCTGCTTAACGTGCTTCGAATGGATTGAACGAAAAAATTTGTACATTCGTTACTTTTTTTTTTCCGATTCGGAAATTATTAAAATGTAATAATAGCATACACATTACATAAAATTATGAATTATGCTCCGATTACGAATAAATACGAATGCGTCCAAATTTCGAATAAATCAAAATTAAACTAACGAAAAAACGAATCAATGAAAAATAACTCGTACGAATCGTTACGAATACGAACACCGATGATTTACGAATCAACGGAAACGAAAAAAACGAAACGAAAATAAACGATTTTTTTTGTTGTGCACATGTCTATCAAATACCAAGCCATTGACTTGGATTTAAAACACCTGTGCAAGATGATTTATCATCCAATCATGCAAGATGATGGAAAACCTGCAAACATGGCCTGTTAGGGGTACTTGAAGACAGGTTGAGGAGCTAAAATCAAGCTCAAAACAATCCTATTCTAAGGCTCCATGCACACTGAAGCTCAAAAAAGCTTTTTCTGGACGCCAGATTGCTGGCAGAAAACGTTGGTTGAAAAATGTGCTTTTAACAGCATTTTGTACTAGTGTTTATGAGCGTTAGCGTTTATGGGCGTTTTTAATAAAAATACACAGAGGACACGAGAATCCCACGATGTATTCCAAACTCCCTCAATGCATTGAAAAAATAGAACGCTGAACGCTAATTAACGCACGTTCATGAGCGTTTATCAGCGTTTGGCTTTTTTTGGCGGTGAAAAACGGCACTTTGAACGCAAATTTCGGGCGTTCAGAAAAAGCCCATAAACTCCACTGCTCATTAAAGCTAAAAAACTTTAATGTGTGCATGGACACATAGGCTAACATAGAGTGGAGTTTATGGGCTTTTAAAAAAAACGCCCAAACTCCAATAAACTGCAGTTTATGAGCTTCAGTGTGCATGGAGCCTAATTGTGGACATTTCAGAGAAAGCCCAGACTCATTTTTTGGGGGTTTTTTATATTTTATTTTTTGTGTTTGTTTAGTTTATTTTTTTGTGCTTTTGTGGGGTGTTTTTTTCTTTGTTTATTTTTTGGGCTTTGTGTCCCTTTTCTTAAAATTGGCTTTGCTTCCTGTCACATACTATAACACTATTTTTAATTCTTGGGGATACAGGTTAATCTAATCTAACTAGTGTCCCCATTAGGCAAATTGCAGTCTAGCACTTTGTTGTGTGCCCCCCAAATTATTAGGTATTTTGGGGTTTAGTAAAGGCAAATCCTTTATGCAATAAATCGCCCTGAGGCGAAACTATCGGCGGCAAGCCTGAACAAATTCCGTTATAGCGGCGATAGGTTGGAGGACGATGAGATCTCCCTCCCCGCATCAGAAGACTCCTCACGAGGTAACGCTACCCATTGACCTACCCCTCACATACTCCACAATGACTGAGATAGCAGCAGATTGTAGCTGAGCAGATGAGCAGATGGCGGTAAGCGACAGAGCAGGGAAAAGGAGGGATAGAGCCCTGGTGAGACTAGATGATATCACCGACAATCACTCCACTCATATGCTGGAGATGAACCGCCAAATAGAAGATTTGGACAATAGGGGGAGGCGCCACAATATCAGGGTGCGGGGGGTCTCCGAATCGGTCACCCCTGAACAAATTAAACCAACCCTGTCCTCCATCTTTAACGGCCTGCTCGAACGGCCCGCAGACTCCCCCATAGAATATGACAGAGCCCACAGAGCTCTTAAACCCAAGGCACCCGATGACAACCCACCAAGAGACATTATCTGCTGTCTGCCAAACTACCCCCTGAAGGAAGAGATCCTCCAGAAGGCCAGACTCAATGACCAAGTGACCTTTAATGGCGTGAATGTCCAACTTTTCCAAGACCTCTCCCCAATTACGCTGAAAAACAGGAGAGCACTCAGACCACTTCTAGAAGTATTAAAAGAAAAAAGAATACCCTATAGATGGAAATTCCCCTTCGCTCTCCAAGCAGCCTATAATGGCAAACAATACTTTCTCAGAGTCCCGGACGACTTGCAGAAGTTTTTTGAAAACTTACAGATTGCTCCAATTGACCTGCATGACTGGTACGCAGAATACAAGCTACCACCGTACGTGAATAATATGCCACCTTCATCAGGCCCCTCTCCAGCAAAATTTCCCCTTACCACCAGGGAAAGATCAAAGGAAATCCCAGAAAGACACAACTACAGTTCCCCTTTTGGCAAAGGACCCAGGATGTAATCAACCAGTAAGCCAGACATTGAACTCGTTTTGACACAAATTTAGCCTTCAGCATTTCTGACAGATAACACCACCAAATACCCCACGGTGAACTGTCGCAGGGAAAACCCCAAAATGCGCTAAGATAAAAGTGAAATCCCAGAAATTTAGAAATCTCCTTACAATACTCAAATCCATGAACTTATCAATATCCGCCCCCCTTAGTGACAGCTGCTTATCACGAGTACTAATGCTACACACCAATGTTCTAGAATCAACTACAGTTCCCCTTTTGGCAAAGTGACCCAGGATGTAATCAACCAGTAAGCCAGACATTGAATCGGAGCTCCTTCAAGGAACCCCAAACTCAACCAATATCCAATACTAAACATACCCCAACAAGCAGAATAACCCCGCAATCTGTCTACCCCTTGAAAAACAATGCCCGGTACATTCACTACATGCAAGGGCATATGTCCCTACAAAGCCTTTTTCCCTCTCCTGATGCCCCTGGTCTTGTGTCCACAGCACTAACGTTCTGACAGTAAGCCCACCTAAATAAGCACCTCAAACCCAATGCTTGGAAAGCACATGGGAACCATAGCTTCCCTGCAATTTGCACTCTTCGCCACTAGATGACAGAAGAGCACCTGAATCAGAATAGCAATGAACTTATAGTGCTAATTGATCAGAAACACTCCAATTTCAACGACAATAGCAGATACTCCCCCATAGACTCAACTAGGCACGGCGACCAGGGGAAGGAATAACCAGCCTAGAGAAGACGCAACCAGGGTCTTAAATATACCCCACCTCAGGTTACACAAAGTTCATGGATAACCTTGTTGATTTTCCTCCCCATTTTGCTCTATAGACCTGATGTACTAGTTAATTCCTGATTCAACTCCTCACAGCAAGCTGCCGGAAGACACGAACTCATGGGCATGGTATACTGGAGCACAGGTCAGTACAACACCTCAACATAAACACCAATGCCCTAATCATATAAGGACCGCATAACCCCAGGGCAAGAATCTACAGCACTAGCAAGATTTTTTGACACACAATCGCACCTATAGAGGTCAAACCTAGAGTACTTTTTCCTCCAAGGCACTGGCTTTCTCAGAACACACAGCTTCGCGTTCTTGATAAGGACACACAAGCACCAACGACCCCGAACCAGGGACTTCCTACACCTGGCAACAGATAAATACCTGAAATCAATGAACAGGAAGCTCAGTGCTACACTATAATACCACCCCTCTTGCGTAATACTCTTGGTTGTTCTCCTTCCTTTTCACCCTATATCTATGGATCATCCCTTTACGCACACGCACCATAACTGAGGAATATTGATGAACTCAACCAAATGTTTAGCCCTTGGCATGTTAGCCAAATGGATAGATGGCCATCAAGATCTTCCCCAATACAGACTGTGATTGCTTTAAGTGTGCTACACCCAACACAGGACGATTAATAGTCCATATATAACCACTCAGTTCATATTTATACTTTTGTTTTGCTATGCACAAAGTTAAGCCTTCAGCATTTCTGACCATATACAGCACCATGATCACTGTGAACTGTCGCACCGTTGGGCCTGATGGGTGGCGGACCCTTCGCTGAGACAGGCAGCAAGGATCACGACATATGCTGAAATACCCCAGAATGCTCTATTATAAGATATCCACACCAAAGACTCAGGTAGATACAATCTCCCTTGGGACACGAACCAGAGGATATACTGAGGGATAAATGTGCAGTTAGATTATAGGAACTCATATATAACCGTATGGTTTTTCATTTGTATTTCTCCTTTGATGTGGTTAAAGTTTTGACTTCAACATTCCTTGGTAAGACAGACCATTATAACCATTGTGAGATGTCACACTGTTGGGCCAGACGAGTACTGGACCCTTCGCTGAGACATATAGCAAAAGCTCTTGATATATGTTATAAAGTTTTAGAATGCTCCATTACAAACTGCACATCCTGATGACCTTAGCAGATATCGCCCCCCTTATGACTTGAATACAGGGACACACTAAGGGATGCTTATGCAGCAGTACTATGCTACACTCATGTATGTTCTAAACCCGGACCTTATACCACTCATTTTATTTAACACTAGGCCTAAGACACCTTTTATGAAACTTCACATGTGGGCTCTCCCGAGGCGCTCGGTACTCCAAAGGAATCCCCACAAACAGTTCCACCTTTCGAGCATCCACGGGTGCGCCTCCCACTAACCCCCCAGAGTCAACCGGCGTTACCCAATAACGTCACTACTGATTCAGATCCAAGCGACCGCTTGCCTGAATCCAGACTCACCACACCACTAACCCACCCTAATCCCCTACAACAACCCCAACCCATAACCTAACACACCCCCCCTCTCCCCCACCTCCCTACTTCTCCTTCCCCCCCCCTTTTTTTTTTTTTTTTTATCCCACCCCCCGACAATGACTTACTCTTTCCTAGGTAAATCCCCGACACTGATATCACACAATATCAACGGCCTCAATATACCAGAAAAAAGATCTAAACTTTTTAGAGAACTTAGAGCGGTGAATCCCCTACTGGTATACCTACAAGAAACACACTTCAAGGGACAAAATATACCCAAAATCACCAATAATCTCTATACTAAAGCATACCACGCAACAAATCCACAAGCCAAAACCAAAGGCGTCTCAATTCTCATAAACAAAAATGCCCCATTTGAACTGACAAGTCAACTCATAGACCCCGAAGGGAGATACATTTTCCTGAAAGGTCACTGGGAGGGCTCTCCCATAACCCTAGCGAACGTGTACTTCCCAAACAAGGCCCATATTACCTTCTGCAACACGATAATCAACGAACTTAAATGGTTCGCTGAAGGATGTATCGTCCTAGGGGGGGACTTCAACATACCATTATCCCCACTCCAAGACACCTCAACAGGACACACTCATGTATCCTACAAAGTCCTGAAACGCATTAAACTTTTACTACACTCCCTCACACTAGTGGACTCATGGAGGACAACACATCACACTGACAAGGACTTCTCCTACTTTTCGCCCCCTCACAAACGTTACTCGCGAATTGATATGATTTTTATAACACAGCGTGACCTGACAAACATTGTAAGGGCGGACATAGGCATCATCACAATATCTGACCACGCACCCACAGCCATTACCCTAAAAATTAACCAATCAAAACGCCCCTCCTTCAACTGGAGATTGAACGCTTCCTTGCTCACTGACCAAAATATCCACGATGACATACACAAATCAATTACTACATACTTTAGAACCAACATCGACTCAGACACGAATCCACTTAATAACTGGGAGGCACACAAAAGCGTAATTAGGGGGGAGTTCATTAAATGGGGAGCCAGAAAGAAAAAAGAAAAGAACAAAACCATTTCAGACCTAACAATTAGAATAGCCCAATTGGAAACGCAACACAAACAATCCCTCATGGCCACAACAGCTGATGAACTTACCCAATGCAGAAGGGAGTTACTGCAAATTTTGCAACTCCAAACACAAAAAGCCCTGTTCTTCCGGAAAAGCGTTTTCTATGAACAAGGAGACAAAAGCGGTAAACAGCTGGCCAGAGCTCTGAGGGATGCCACCATGGCAAACCACATACACGCCATCCGCAACAAAGCAGGCACCCTAGAACACAACTCTGAAAAAATAGCCTCATTATTCCAGGAATTTTATTCTAAACTCTATAACCTACCCCCACAACACAAACCAGCACATATACAGCAAGACAAGGAAAGCCTGATCAAAACCTTTTTGGAAAACAGCAAACTACCCTCCCTATCTACCTTAGACACAGACACGCTGAACACCCCCATAACCCTAACTGAAATTCAAGACGCGATCAAACAATTGAAAACAGGGAAAAGTCCAGGACCAGACGGACTGACTTCCCAATATTATAAGACATTCTCACCCCTACTCTCCAAACCATTACTAGCAACCTTCACCCATTTAGCGTCCCATAAAAATAACTCAGACTCCCTACTTATGGCCCACATAGCAATCATTCCCAAGCCCGACAAAGACCACACAGACTGTGCAAATTTTAGACCGATATCACTCCTCAACATAGACGTCAAATTACTGGCAAAAATCATAGCCAACAGACTAAAACCCCTATTATCCCAAATCATCGGCCCTGAACAGGTAGGCTTCATGCCGGGCAGGGACGCGAGGGACAATATCACAAAGACCCTGAACTTAATACATTACGCTCACCAACAGAAACTAGAAGGTCTTCTGGTCTCCACAGACGCAGAGAAGGCCTTCGATAGGGTCTCATGGGGGGTACATGTTCGCAACCTGCACACATATAGGCCTACACGGCAATATGATGAACTGGATCAGAGCCCTTTATCAAAAACCACAGGCCAGAATCAAAATCAACAATACTGACCTATCTGACCCACTCTTTATCCTCACACTTGAACCACTACACAATGGGACGAGACAAGGCTGACCTCCCTCTCTCCCCTTACTCTTTATCCTCACACTTGAACCACTCATTCAGAACGATTATGCAAAATTCAGAGGGGAAGCACTGGTGATTTTATCATGGTGATTTTATCATCCAATCATGTAGAGGCAAAGATGCTGTTTTCTTTCCCTTGCATGTTGCCCTCGGAATCTCCAGCAAGTGCACTTGTAGTGCAAAGTCGATTTCCCTTTAGTAAAGAAACCTCAAGATACCTAATAATTTGGGATGTACATAGCAAAATGCTAGAGACTTGGGTGATCACAGTAAGGGCCTATCCTGGCCCCTTACCACGCGATTAGCTGTCAGCCTTTGACAGATGATCACATGATGTAAAATAAAGCTTGGTAATTGGTCATTTGTGTGAGCATTAGTCAAATAGATCCTTGAGAAATACATTAAATACAAAATCATATTTCTCCAAATGTAGTCCAGAGTGGGCTTTAGCATTGATAAGATCATAAAGCTCACATTGGTTGTGGGCCAAAGACAATTCATAAGCCCAGGTTCACATTGGTAGTTGGGTACAATTTGACATGTCCAAGTGGCAGCAATGGCATCGTCCTAATCAGTGCAATGCCGCATTTTCAGTGCGGAAACAATTGTTAAATATTTTATGGACTACTTTTTGCAATTTGGGGCTGTGATTTCCATTGATCTGGACTCACACGCTAGTGTTCAATTGTGCGAGTCCAGCTCAGCGATTACCTGGGCTAAATGTGCTTTGAACAAAACTAGCTCAGGTAAGCACAGTCAAATAGAAACCGAAAATCTGATTTATTGTTTAAAAAAAAAAAAGTCCTGTAAAAATCTCCATTACAAATGTTTAAATTAAGATGGTCAGACACTACACAATCTGATTGTAGAATCTCTGTCCAATTCAACATTAAGGCTCAGTTTCCACTATTGCAAACCCAAAGTCGCGCGTTGTTGCCGCGAGTTTGGCTGCAACTTGAAGCAATGGCTGGGTATTTTTGTGGTGTAGGGACCTCAAGTCGCATCAAAGTGGGAACAAAGTAGTGCAGGGACTACTTTGAGGTTGGTGCGACTTGAAGTCGCAGACGTATGAACGGTACTCATTGCAAATCATGGGGTACAACTTGTCATGCAACTTTTCAGTCCCAAGTCGCATGTCAAGTCGCAATAGTGGAAACCAAGCCAAAAATGAACATTGTAAATCACGCAACTTTGGGTTTGAAATAGTGGAAACAGAGCATTAGGCTAAAGCGGTAATAGGAAGATGCACTCGAAGAATTACTTATAATTATAGAAAATCAAACAGGCTTGTGCACTGAATCGAATTTATGAAAGATCTGATTGCCCAGTGTATGGTCACCTTTAACCACTTGCCGACTGCTCACTGTATACTATCATTTTTTTGAAGAGGGATATCTCGGTAAAGGCAGCAGCTGCTGCCACAACCGAGATATCCATCTTTACAGTGAGCGGTCATGTTTACGATAATGGTGGTCTCTGCAGCGGGTTCGCCGCAAGATCACCGTTATCGGCGGCGGGAGAGGTGCCACCCCCCCGGAGGCGATCGGGTCCTACTGCGTGATGGGTATGGAGACGAGTGAGGCTAAGATGGTCTCTAAACGTCACTTCTGCCCATACGTCTTAAAGGAACATTATTTTCAATGTCATTTTTTTAAATGACATTTTTTATTTTTATTCCATTTAAGTCTAAATATGAGATCTGAGGACTTTTTGACCCCCCAGATCTCATATTTAAGAGGACCTGTCATGCTTTTTTCTATTACAAGGGATGTTTACATTCCTTGTAATAGGAATAAAAATGATCCATTTTTTTTTTTAAAACAGTGTAAAAAATAATAAATTGAAGTAAAATAAATAAGAAAAAAAAAAATAACATTTTTGAAATACGCCGTCCCGACGAGCTCGCACGCAGAAGCAAACGCATACGTGAGTAGCGCCCCGCATATGAAAACGGTAGTCAAACCACACATGTGAGGTATTACCGTGATTGGTAGAGCGAGAACAATAATTCTAGCCCTAGACTTCCTCTGTAACTCAAAAGATGCAACCTGTAGAATTGTTTAAATATCGCTTATGGAGATTTTTGAGGCAAAAATTTTGACGCCATTCCACGAGCGGGCGCAATTTTGAAGCGTGACATGTTGGGTATCAATTTACTCGGCGTAACATTATCTTTCACAATATAAAAAAAAAAGTGCACTTGTAAGACCGCTGTGCAAATACGGTGATAAAAAAAGTATTGCAATGACCGCCATTTTATTCTCTAGGGTGTTAGAACCCCCAAAAATTAAAAAAAAAAAATTTCTAAGTAATTTTCTAGCAAAAAAAAAATGTTTTAAACATGAAAACACAGAATCTGAAAAACAGGCTTGGTCCTTAAGTGGTTAAAGATATGAAAACATGAATTTCTGTTTAGAAACACTTATCTGTTCTTTGTATTGTATTGAAAGATTTGGGTACAAAAAGAACCAACATTCAAAGATATATTAGAAGAACAAGAATTAGCTTAGTAACAAAAGGGGATAATTAAATGAGAACAGATACTAAGGCCGCGTACACACAAGCGGACTTTCCCACGGAATTGTCCGCCAGACATTCCGACCGTGTGTGGGGCTCCGGCGGACTTTTTCCTCCCAAAAGTCCGGAGGACTAAGTTTTAAGTTCAGACTTAAATTTGTCCGCTGGACTCGGCAGTCCGGCGGTGTGGGGGTCCCCCCCAAATCCATCTCAGACCCTTATCCAAGCACGCAGCCCGGCCGGTCAGAAAAGGGGGTGGGGACGAGCGAGCGCCCCCCTCTGAATGGTACAAGGCCGCGTGCCCTCAACATGGGGGGTGCCCTGGGGAAAGTGGGGCCCTGTGGCCCCCCACCCCAAAGCACCTTGTCCCCATGTTGATGAGGACAAGGGCCTCTTCCCGACAACCCTGGCCGTTGGTTGTCGGGGTCTGTGGGCGGGGGGGTTATCGGAATCCGGGAGCCCCCTTTAATAAGGGGGCCCCCAGACACCGGCCCCCCAGCCTATGTGAATGAGTACCCCTACCCATTCACCTAAGGAAAAAAGTGTAAATAAAAAAAAAATAAAAAAATTAAAAAATACTTTATTGCACAGCTCCGGGGGTCTTCTTCCGTCTTGGGGGGTCTTCTCGCTGGACTCCTCCGCTATCTTCTGCTCTTTTACCTAGCTCTTTCACTAGCGGAGTAGCCCAGCTGTCTTCTTCGCCGCCACCGTCTGGGGGTCTTGTTCCGACTTCGGGGGTCTTCTTGCCGGGCCTCCGCTTTCTTCTTCCAGCTCTTTTACGAGCGGTGGCCCGGGCTTCCGCCGGGACTGTGACATCATATGGGGGCGGGGTCACCATGTGACATGAGCAGGTGACCCGCCCCTTGTCCCTATATAACCAGCAGCGCAACACGTCGGAGTCATTACAAGAGGAGACAGCGACGAGTCAACATTGGAAGAAGAAAGAAGAACAAGAAGGAAAAGGAGAAGCAGAAGGCGGCGGCGACAGCGACGGCAACACAAGCCCGGGCCACCGCTCGTAAAAGAGCTGGAAGAAGAAAGCGGAGGCCCAGCAAGAAGACCCCCGAAGTCGGAACAAGACCCCCAGATGGCGGCGGGGGCAAAGAAGAAAGCCTGGCTCCTCCGCTAGTGAAAGAGCTAGGTAAAAGAGCAGAAGATAGCGGAGGAGTCTGACGAGAAGACCCCCGGAGGTGTGCAATAAAGTGCAATAAAGTTTTTCGGCGTAGGGATTCCCCTTTAAATCCATACCAGGTGACGGGGATAGTGCGGCGGCATTTACTGCCTTCGCTAGTCCCGTCTACCTGGAGTCACGTTCTAAATGAACGGACTTTCCTCTGTGTGTGGGTAAGTCCGTTCATTTCAAAAGTCCCGCGGACTTTGGCTAAAACTCCGGCGGAAGATTGTCCGCCGGAAAAGTCGGGCGTGTGGGGGCAAGTCCACACGTTCGGATGCGTATGCGCCAGTTCGCACCTCTATGCGTCGGTTCACACGCTCAATTAATGCTTTATCAGGCACACTAATTAAGGTGTGAACCGGCGCAGCACATTAGCCTTAGTAAATCAGCCCCACTGTCTCTTCGTCTATCTCTCTCTATGAGCCGCAACACACTACGCAAGGCCGCCGCGCAGGCGGCCTTATATATTGTGGGGCGTGTACTAAACACCCTGAGCCATAATTGGCCACAGGCATCCTGCCTGTGGCCAATTATGTCTCTCTTCGCTGCGGGTCATAGTGCATGCTTGGCCAATCATCAGCCAGCAATGCACTGCGATGCCGCAGTGAATTATGGGCCGTGACACGCCACTCAAATTTGGCATGGCCCATAATGTTCAGCGTTCGCCAAACGGGCGAACAGCCGGTGTTCGAGTAGAACATGGGTTCAACTCGAACACGAAGCTCATCCCTATACATGAGGTTGGGCCTTGTCAGTAGTATGAAGCAGATCGGCAGATGAAGTCGTGTAGTCCCGAGCCCAGTTCTGCAGGAGCGTGGGTTTCCGGTCCGCGAGGTTGTTGATCAGGGGTCCCTCATCGGGGTCTTTTGTGATTGTCGATTGTACCCTCAGTGTGGTGGTGCAGCATTGATGAAAAGGATTCCCGGATATCGCATATGTTCCTGCGTGAGGTTAAACATTATGATGTATTGATCTTGGTAATACCATGAGTTAACACATATAAAAAGTATGCGAAACCAGATATTTTATGGTAGTCGCTGGCATAAATGGTATATATAAAGATCGAACTGAGTCCTGTAGATTTGGGGTGATGCTGATGCGGGGGTCCGTTTTTTCTTATCAGAGGATTTGGCTCGACATTTTCCGCGCTTTTTGAAGTTAGCGCTTCCTCAGGAGCGATTGATTCTATGATAGTATATATAACAATAAATTTTTACAAATTAACAACATATAAGAATTAGCACATTTTTACAGATACACACAGAAAGAAAAAAGGTATTATTTTATTGTAGTGAGGAGTGTCTGGACCCATGCTCAAACAAAACCATGGGTATACAGCAAGCCAGATAAACAGCAGGGAACAAAGCTGAAGGATAGGAACCACCTAGGCAGTTTATATAGATATACATATATATATATTAACAAATACATTTTATATATAATATATATATGTCGCTATGTAATGAGGTTAAATTGGTCTATATAATATATAATTTTAGCCGGTTTCTATAGCAAAGGCTCATATAGGGCTGTATCAAAAATTAGCACAGATAGCCCCTCAAAAGGGGCATAAAGGAATATTGTTACAAGACTATATTGATTACAATTATAAATGTCTTACCGTGAATTAGTATTAGGCCGGTTAAAAGTAGGGTAAACAGTTAGTAGGAAGGTGTCCTGTCATAAACATGTTGGATAAACATGCAAACGAATTAAATCGCAGGTGCCTTAATTTGTTATAAGAAACCTCTCTTGTCCGGTGGATCTGTTGCCAGGTTCAAAGAGGGAGATAAGCCCTTCAATTAGCATGAAGTCCTTCACCCTCCACCTCAGCCTCTATCTGCCCTAAGGCCCTGTTGTCATCTAAGGCAGCCAGACAGCCATTTGCAGGAGTTAGCGTGTGTGTGTGCTGTGTGAGTATAGCACAGCACACAATAAACCACCTCAGCCTGTATCTGCCCTAAGGCCCTGTTGTCATCTAAGGCAGCCAGACAGCCATCTGCAGTATTTAGCGTGTGTGTGTGCTGTGTGAGTATAGCATGTAGTGATCTAATATGTAGTTCTTCGTAGATGGTATGTAGTTATTAATAAAAGTATTGTCTTCCACAGCAAAACCCGATTCTCCCAGAGAGAGATTTTATTGACTTCTAAAACAGAACAGTCTTACAAATGACAAAAATCAATCTTGTAGTAGATGACAATCCAACAGGGCATAATCACGACTTGCTAGTAAATATTTAGAGCCCCATGGAAACATGTGACTCTTGGGTGCCTTCATAAGAACACACACTTCTAAACAGATTGAATGTCCTGTTATATCCACACACACACTGAATGGCTGAGCAATTTGATTGGCCGTTTCCATTAAATGCTTTGATCTGCTCCTGTCATGCAGAGTGACAGGAGATCACCCCAAGCTGTGAACAGCTGTAGTCTGCCCTAATCTGCATTCTTTAACATTGCCTTTGATATGTGCGACTACTGATTAGATTAAGAGATGACACCTGGACACCCTTTTGAGGTGTAGAATAGACTTGAATCCCCAATCTATATCTTGCATAATGAATTTGTCTTAGAATGCCTAAATAGAATGCCTATACGAACTACATAAAAAACACTACACATATATATATATATATATATATATATATATATTTATGGTCTAGAGCCCTACGGACGATATGAGTAACGATGACACACAGGAATAACACAAAACTTACCAACATGAAATAGACCTGAAAGCGTGCCTTGTTCTACCGTATGGTACACCAAAATAAGGGGGCATACCCTAGCTAAGGAATGATAAAATAAGTAGTTATGGAATAATGTGAAATGAGTATTCAGTCTGGGGTAAGAATACGTGGAAGAAGCTTTTAAAAGGGGAGGGTGGGTGGGTGTCTCGCACAGGAAACCGACAAAGACCGGCGGCCTTTGGGCTGCTTAAATACCCTCCGGGCTCCTCCCATAACTTCAGGCCGGTACCCGGCCTTCCAATTTATGGTCTAGAGCCCTACGGACGATATGAGTAACAATGACACACAGGAATAACACAAAACTTACCAACATGAAATAGACCTGAAAGCGTGCCTTGGTCTACCGTATGGTACACCAAAATAAGGGGGCAAAAACTTTCAGGTAGGGGATAATTATTTATTAAAGGTAAATGTCACTGAGTAAGTCGGGCAAAGGCCTGGGCCATCTCCAGCTGTGGGTCAGGTATGTAGCGAGAGAAGCAGGCCGACTTCCACCGACCTAGTTTCTTGATCACATGGTCCGGAACCCCCTGTCTTGAGGCCGTCGTGGCCACCCCTATCCGGAATGAATGACCGGAGTACTGGCTGGGGTCCAAATGTAGATTGCCGAGAAGGACCCGGATATGTTCCATGAACTGTGACGAGTTGAGGGGCTTAACTTGGAAAGGGTCACAGCGGATTGGAACCTGGGCGGTCGGGTAGCAATGCCATCCACCGGTTTTAACACGGTAACTGGGCACCCGTTACTGTGGGTCCTGTACAGGTGTCTATCTGCTCCGGAACCTCGCTGCCGAGTTTTAGGTATCGTTAAGTGGAGAACATAGTGATCCTGGTGACGGAAGAGGTTACTTTTATGCAAGACTGGACCAGCTGGGTGGCTGCGAGTGAACTCGCTGGGCCGCAGAAACCCATAAACGCCACGTGTATCGCCGCCTGCAGGACGGTGCTGAGGAAGAGACCAGAAGCGGACCCATCCAAGATGTCCGACATCCCCTTAAAGGTCTCCCCAGTGATCGGCAGCCGCTTGGCTGACTGGCGGCTGGCGTTTCTGAACTCCGCGCAGTAGAGCCCTAACTGTGTGGCAGGAGAACACGCAGGCCTCGCAGGGTCTTGAAGAAACAAGTAGTGCTGCACCCCGGCTACGTACTGGCGTATCGTGCTGTGTGACCGTGCCAGGTGAGAATGGCAATGAGCGATAACGCCTGAACCTGCTTGACGCTGGAAGGTTCACGTGGGGGGTTGGGGCAGGAATTTATTAAATGCCCTCCAGGCCGTGCGGTAGGCCCGACGAGTGTTGCGGGCAAGCGGAGAGTTGATGATGTCAGTAGCTGACCGTAAATGTGGGGCTAGACCAATGGTGACCCCATAGGTGAGCGGCTGCTATGATGGAGTACAGCTCAAAGAGGGCTGACGTGGTAGTGAAGCCTGATGTGGCTAGTGCCTGAGGAGGCCAGGGGGCGGCGAACCACAAATGGCCAAAAATGGCGGCACATCCTGTGGATGCCGCCGTATCGGTCACCACCTGTGGTGACAGCGAGGACACTACTGGGATGAAGAGGGACACACCGTTCTAATTACTGAGAAAGTCTTCCCACATGGCCGGATCTGCCCTGGCTGCCGTATCCAGCCTGCTGACCTGGTCTGGGTCCTGAGTGTAGGACAGGAAGACCAGCAGCCGGGACACAAGGAGCGGCCCTGGGGGATGATCCTCATAGCAAAACTCAACATCCCGAGGAGAGACTGAAGTTGCTTCTGAGTACATCCCCTCACCCGGGTGAATTCTCGTAGAACCGTCCTGATACGGTTCAACTTGTCTGCGGGAAGGCTGGCCTGCATGGCTAGAGTGTCAAGGTCGACGCCCAAGAACGTGATCTTGTGCGCCGGGCCGTCAACCCTGTGTTCCGCTATGAAAACAGTCGTTGATCGTTGAAAACAGTCCTCAACTTTCCAAGGTCCCCTGGGGGAGCCCCGGGTGGTTCTATCAGAAGGAAGTCGTCCAGATAATGGATGACCTCGTGGCACTGTGCCTCGTGGAGAAGGACCCATGCCAGGGTCTGTGCGAACTTTATCGGACGACCAAGGACTACTCTTAGACCCTAAGGTCGACTTGGTTGCGAAATGATACCGCTCCCTCCACTTGATGCCGTGCCAGCACCACAGGGAGGGATGTATGGCAGCAGCCTGAAGGCGCCAGATATGTCCGCCTTCGAGAGCCAAGTCCCCACCCCAGCCCTGAGTATGGCCTGGATAGCCACATTAACCGAAGCGTACTTCAGTGAGAACTCCTCAGAGGGAATGAGCGAGTTGAGACTGGGGACGACGGAAGAATGAGGCGCTGACAGATCATACACCAGACATTTTTTTTTTTTTTTTAATGAAAATTTTTTCCTGTACAGCCCGATAGGGCTGACCCTCCAGATACTAAAGGGGGACTGACTGAACAGGCCTGTCACAAAGTCCCGATCCAACTCCGTGCGGAGAAGGACGTCGATAGCTGGCTCATCCGTAGCTGCTGACCGCAAGTTCCGACATTCAAGGGTGGTGTGGGGCAGGGTGATGAGCCCGGTATGAAACCCATCGGTGAAACCTCGGATAAGGTAGCTGGCGAGTGATGGAGTGGGGTGTGAGGTCAGGTAGACACCAAGCCAACGGACATTGACCCGGCTTAGTCAGGTTTCTTCTGTTTGACCTCACACAGGACCCTGGGGTGCGCCCTCTGGCATAGGGTGCAGACGTGCAACAGCCGACACTGGCTGAAATTGCAGGAGCCGAAGTTGAAGTTGTTGCAAATGGCGGCTCCCCCAACCATCCGCACCGGACGTCCCAATTTGTCCACCTTCTGCCCTTGCGCCGGGGCCTGCTGAGCCTGACTCGTGCTGGTAGAGGCCGTGCTAGCTGTCGGGTGGATAGAGACTGTGTTGGCACACCAGACCGCGGTGTGGGATGCTGACTGACAGACAGCACACAGTGGGGACCGTAGACCCGCGAAGTGGCGGCAGAACAACTCCACTACACTCCAGTCCGTTGTCAAATGGAACTGCAAGAACCTGGCCGCGGCTTTGGCCGAGAAGGACCGATGATAATCGTAGAACGCCGAACCACCGTATTTGTGGCCCAGGTCTACAATTAGATGGAGGTAGAGGTCCAGTTCCTCTCGCCTGCCAGGGGAGGCTGAGCACAGCACGTCCCTGAACATACCGAAAGCGAGCGTGAACTCAGGCACCGTGAGCTTTCTGTTGAGCCTCGGATCCTTAGCCTTCAAAACCACCGAGACGTCCCCCCAGGTGTAGGCCTTGTTCTCGGACAAGTCATGGACCGAGATCAAGAGTGAGGCCAGGTTAACGTCTCTGCCCTCTAAAATGTCCTTCCTTACGCTGGGTGGCACCAGGTGGGAAGGATGAATGGTAGTTGTGGCCAACTCGCTACCTGCGGCCGGTGCACTGATGGCTGGGACCACGGCAGGGTCCGGAACCGTGGCGGCCGGGCTGGTCTCCAGGCGTGTCACCCTGTCCTGGACCTCAATGATCGAGGAAGACAGGGAAGATACGAGGGCGTGTAGCTGAGCGACGGCGGTTGAAATGGATTCCAGGGACGCCTGCTGGCTGCTGGAACCTGCTGCGGCCGGTGGTGGGAAGAGGAGCCTGAATAGCTCCGCCTTCCTGGCCGCGGACGAGAAGGGTATCCCTCTGCGCCTCAACTCGGGGGACAGCCTGGGAATTGTCCACGCCCTGAGGGACTGGGCACTGCCAGCCTCGGAGGCTGACGCCGGAGATAGCGGGGTGGTGAGGTCATCGCTGCCGACTGACGACATGGCAGCTGCCAAGACCCGTTGCTTGGTTGACTGGTCACGTGTCTGTAGGCTGGGCCTATAAAGAGGTGACAAGAAATGAGTTTGGACGTGTAACCTATGGTATACGTACCTGACGTGAAAACGTGCGTTTTTTATTTTATTTTTTTATTTTTATTTTTTTATCTGCTGGAACCCTGATCGAGCTGGTGCAGGTGGACCTACTGAATCTGACTGACCTGAGAGAGTGTGAGAGAAAGTACCTATTTAAGAGCCTGAAACTGCTGCCGTCTTGAGCGACGGTACCCCAAATGTTGACGATAACAACAGGCGATAGTGATTAAAGTCGACTGGCGTGACAGCTGTGGAATTAAATGACAGACAACAACACAAATAAATGAAATTACATGTTGCCTTGACTGAAATGAACTTCCCGTGACAGAGGCCAGGCCCGGACGTACCGTATGGGGGTGACTGTGGGCCGGACTCTGGAGCACGTACAGAAATGAGACAACCGTGAAATGAGGCCAATTGCCTGGGTACGCTGGGGCCGAACTGTGGCATACTAGATGCCACCGGGTTCGACTCAAAGTACTACTGCACGCTAGCACTCGTGTGACAGCGACCTCGATCATCATGCCACTGTCTAGTGACTGAACCCCTTTTTTTTTTTTTTTTTTTTTTAGAGCATGTACTGAAATGCGGCCGGCCTAGGGCACGCCGGCGCGAATTCGTACAGGGAAGTGACTAAATTAACGCCGGGGCGTGGTAAGGTGACACAGAAATGATATAACATGACAAGGACAAGAATCAAAAGTTGACCGAAAACCTGCAATGCGATTCCGTCCCTGGCGCATGTATTGAAATGGGGCCGGCCTAGGGCACGCCGACATGAATTAGTGCGGGGAAGTGACTGCATT
Organism: Lithobates sylvaticus; assembly: GCA_028564925.1. Taxonomy (NCBI): domain Eukaryota; kingdom Metazoa; phylum Chordata; class Amphibia; order Anura; family Ranidae; genus Lithobates; species Lithobates sylvaticus. The sequence continues at coordinate 267,718,756 of CM053029.1, forward strand.
CATGCCGGGCGTGGTAAGGTGAGACAGAAATGACATACCATGACAAGGGCAAGAATCAAGAATGAACGCAACCTGTGATGCGATTCCGCCCTTGGCGCATGTATCGAAATGAGGCCGGGCAGCCGTGCGTCTGGATTGCACCGATCGGAGCATCTATGGATGCGACCGGACCCACCCAGAGGTATAGTGACCGAAATGAAACCATGACAAAGACTGGATTTCAACAGACCGAGCAACTTGTAACTGAATCTGTCTCTGGAGCATGTATAGAAAGGAGGCCGAGCGGCTAGGCGAACCAGTGCGAATCGATGCATCCCGGATGCGACCGGATTCAGACCGATACGTGGCCAATGACCGAAACCATGCCAAAGACTAGACTCGAGCCCGCATCCGTACGAGCGGTGGGCCAATCTCTGAAACATGTATGGTAATGCGGCCGTAACCTGGGTACCCCGAGACAAATCCATGCCTGAGTGCGACATGACTTGAATCTGAGTGCGGCCAGTATCGAAATGATGGCATGAACGCCTGTATAAACGATGCAAAATGACTTAGCATGAACGAATGGCCCGATACGTTAGCCATGTTGAAATGACGAAATGATTGCCATGCTAACACATGAAATGTTTCGACACGGTCGAAGTGATTCGTACAATTAACGTGCCAACAGCGATTCGGAATGCAAACAGCGATTCGGCACGCTTGCTGGCATAACCGATTTGAACGATATGACAGGACATGAATGATGCGTGTGAGTGCGAACGGCACCCGTGCGTGAGCCATGTTTGAACGATTCAAAGACTGCGTAATCCGACCGCGTAAGGGGAACCCTTGAGTGCCGGATGCGGCATCGGTCGGACTGTCATGGTGGGCGGCCCTGAATGTGCGTGCCGCTAGGTGGCTCCCGATCGTGTACAACCAAAAACGTGCGTGTAACTGTTTAGTGTTTCGAGACAAGCGGTGCGTGGTTCGTGAGCTACGCAGACCACAGTTTAGTGACATGATAAGCAGTGCATGGGAACGTAAAACATGGGAGCCGAAGCCCTACCTGCGACAGCCGAACCAGACTCTCTGTACGGAACTGCGACTCGGTGACACGAGTGCGACACGAAGGGACAACACAACTTACGAACCCGGAACGCGGGACTGCAACAACACAAGGAGACGGACAGACGAAAACGGAGCTCACGAACCGGCACCAACAGCACTTGTCTCGAACGAGTCGGTCCTAGACGTCTGACGTATCAGGTGTCTCGCACAGGAAACCGACAAAGACCGGCGGCCTTTGGGCTGCTTAAATACCCTCCGGGCTCCTCCCATAACTTCAGGCCGGTACCCGGCCTTCCAATAAATATATATATATATATATATATATATATATATATATATATATATATATATATATATATATATATATATATATTATATATATATATATATATATATATATCTTGGAAGGCCGGGTACCGGCCTGAAGTTATGGGAGGAGCCCGGAGGGTATTTAAGCAGCCCAAAGGCCGCCGGTCTTTGTCGGTTTCCTGTGCGAGATATCTGATACGTCAGACATCTAGGACCGACTCGTTCGAGACAAGCGCTGTTGGTGCCGGTTCGTAAGCTCCGTTTCGTCTGTCCGCCTCCTTTTGTTGCAGTCCCGCGTTCCGTGTTCGTAAGTCGTGTTGTCCCTTCGTGTCGCACTCGTGTCGCCGAGTCGCAGTTCCGTACAAAGAGTCTGGTTCGGCTGTCGCAGGTAGGGCTTCGGCTCCCATGTTTTACGTTCTCATGCACTGCTTATCATGTCACTAAACTGTGATCCACGTAGCTCACGAACCACGCACCGCTTGTCTCGAAAACCTAAACAGTTACACGCACGTTTTTGGTTGTACACGATCGGGAGCCACCTAGCGGCACGCACATTCAGGGCCGCCCGCCACGACACTCCGACCGATGCCGCATCCGGCACTCAAGGGTTCCCCTTACGCGGTCGTATTACGTAGTCTTTGAATCGTTCAAACATGGCTCACGCACGGGTGCCGTTCGCACTCACACGCATCGTTCATGTCCTGTCATATTATTCAAATCGGTTATGCCAGCAAGCGTGCCGAATCGCTATTTGCATTCCGAATCGCTGTTGGCATGTTAATTGTACGAATCACTTCGACCGTGTCGAATCATTTCATGTATTAGCATGGCAATCATTTCGTCATTTCAAACATGGCTAACGTATCAGGCCATTCGGTCATGCTAAGTCATTTCGCATCAGTGAAACAGGGCGTTCATGCCATCATTTCGATCCTGGCCGCACTCAGATTCAAGTCATGTCGCACTCAGGCACGGATTTGTCTCGGGGTACCCAGGTTACGGCCGTATTACCATACATGTTTCAGAAATTGGCCCACCGCTCGTACGGATGCGGGCTCGAGTCCAGCCTTTGGCATGATATCGGTCATTGGCCACGTATCGGTCTGAATCCGGTCGCATCCGGGATGCATCGATTCGCACTGATTCGCCTAGCCGCTCGGCCTCCTTTCTATACATGCTCCAGAGATTAGATTCGGTTACAAGTTGCTCGGTTTGTTGTAATCTAGTCTTTGTCATGGTTTCATTTCGGTCACCATACCTCTGGGTAGGTCCGGTCGCATCCATAGATGCTCCGATCGGGGCGATCCAGACGCACGACTACCCGGCCTCATTTCGATACATGCGCCAAGGGCGGAATCGCATCACAGGTTGCGTGCATTCTTGATTCTTGCCCCTGTCATGGTATGTCATTTCTGTCATCTTACCACGCCCGGCAGGAATGCAGTCACTTCCCCGCACTAATTCGTGTCGGCGTGCCCTAGGCCGGCCTCATTTCAATACATGCGCCAGGGACGGAATCGCAAAAAAAAAAAAAAAAAAAAGAGACTTTGATTCTTGTCCTTGTCATGTTATATCATTTCTATGTCACCTTACCACGCCCCGGCGTTAATTGGTCACCTCCCTGTACGAATTTGCGCCGGCGTGCCCTAGGCCGGCCGCATTTCTATACAAAAAAAAAAAAAAAAGAGAGAAAGGGGTTCAGTCACTAGACAGTGGCATTATGATCGAGGTCGCTGGCACACGAGTGCTTGCGTTCCAAATGCATACTGTAGCACTTGGAGTCGGACCCGGTGGCAGCTGGATGTCACAATTCGGCCTCAGCGTACCCAGGCAGTTGGCCTAATTTCACGGTTGCCTCATTTCTGTACGTGCTCCAGAGTCCGGCTCACAGTCACCCCCATATGGTACGAACGGGCCGGGCCCTGTCACGGGAAGTTCATTTCAGTTAAGGCAACATGTCATGTCAGTCATTCGTGTTGTTATCTGTCATTTGATTCCACAGCTGTCTCGGCAGTCGACTTAAGTCACTATCGCCTGTTGTTATCATCTACGTTGGGTTCCGTCGCTCTGGACGGCAGCAGTTTCAGGCTCTTAAATAGGTACTTTCTCTCACACTCTCTCAGGTCAGTCGGATTCAGTAGGTCCACCTGCACCAGCTTGATCAGGGTTCCAGCAGGTAAAAAAAAAAAAAAAAAAAACGCAGGGGCGTGGGGGGGGGGGGGGGGGGGCTCCTGCTTTCTCATGGCAGGTACGTATACCGTAGGCGACACGTCCAAACTCATTTCTTGTCACCTCTTTATAGGCCCAGCCTGCAGACACGTGACCAGTCTACTAAGTAACGGGTCTTGGCAGCCGCCATGTCATCAGTCGGCAGCGATGACCTCACCACCCCGCTATCTCCGGCGTCAGCCTCCGAGGCTGGCAGTGTCCAGTCTCTTAGGGCATGGACAATTCCCAGGCTGTCCGCCGAGCTGAGGCGCAGAGGGATACCCTTCTCGTCCGCGGCCAGGAAGGCGGAGCTATTCAGGCTCCTCTTCCCACCACCGGCCGCAGCAGGCCCCAGCAGCCAGCAAGCGTCTCTGGAATCTATTTCAGCCGCCGTCGCTCAGCTACACACCCTCGTGTCTTCCCTGTCTTCCTCGATCGTTGAGGTCCAGGACAGGGTGTCTCGTCTAGAGGCCAGCCCGGCTGCCACGGTTCCGGACCCTGCGGTGGTCCCAGCCATCAGTGCACCGGCCGCAGGTAGTGAGCTTGCCACGACTACCGTTCACCCTTCCCACCTGGTGCCACCCAGCGTAAGGAAGGACATTTTAGAGGGCAGAGACGTTAACCTGGCCTCACTCATGATCTCGGTCCATGACTTGGCCGAGAACAAGGCCTACACCTGGGGGGACGTCTCGGTGGTTTTGAAGGCAAAGGATCCGAGGCTCAACAGAAAGCTCACGGTGCCCGAGTTCACGCTCGCTTTCGGCATGTTCAGGGACGTGCTGTGCTCAGCCTCCCCCGGCAGGCGGGAGGAACTGGACCTCTACCTCCATTTGATCGTAGACCTGGGCCACAAATACGGTGGCTCAGCGTTCTACGATTATCATCGGTCCTTCTCGGCCAAAGCCGCGGCCAGATTCTTACAGTTCCATTTGACAACGGACTGGAGCGTAGTGGACACGGAGTTGTTCTGCCGCCACTTTGCGGGTCTACGCTCCCCGCTATGTGCTGTCTGTCAGTCAGCGTCCCACACCACGGTCTGGTGTGCCAACATAGCCTCTGTCCATCCGATAGCTGGCACGGCCTCTACCAGCACGAGCCAGGCTCAGCAGGCCCGGCGCAAGGGCAGAAGGTGGACAAATTGGGACGTCCGGTGCGGATGGTTGGGGGAGCCGCCATTTGCAATAACTTCAACTACGGCTCCTGCAATTTCAGCCAGTGCCGGCTCCTGCACGTTTGCACCCTATGCCAGAGGGCGCACCCCAGGGTCCTGTGTGAGGTCAAGCAGAAGAAACCGTGACTAAGCCGGGTCAATGTCCTTTGGCTCGATGTTTACTTGACCACACACCCCACTCCGTCACTCGCCAGCTACCTCATCCGAGGTTTCACCGATGGGTTTCATACCGGGCTCATCACCCTGCCCCACTCCACCCACGAATGTCCGAACCTGCGCTCAGCAGCAACAGATGAGCCAGCTATTGACGTCCTTCTGCAGACGGAGTTGGATCGGGACTTTATGATAGGCCCGTTCAGTCAGTCTCCCTTCAGTATCTGGAGGGTTAGCCCTATCGGGCTTGTACAGGGAAAATTTTCAAATAAAAAACGTCTGGTGTATGATCTGTCAGCGCCTCATTCTTCCGTCGTTCCCAGTCTCAACTCGCTCATCCCCTCCGAGGAGTTCTCACTGAAGTACGCTTCGGTAGACATGGCTATCCAGGCCATTCTCAGGACTGGGGTGGGTGCTTGGCTCTCGAAGGCGGACATATCTGACGCCTTCAAGCTGCTGCCCATACATCCTTCCCTGTGGTGCTGGCACGGCATCAAGTGGAGGGAGCGATATTATTTCGCGACCAAATTGACCTTCGGGTCTAAGAGTAGTCCTTCGTTATTTGACAAGTTCGCGGAGACCCTGGCGTGGATCCTTCTCCACGAGGCACAGTGCCACGAGGTCATCCATTATTTGGATGACTTCCTTCTGATAGAACCACCCGGGACTCCCCCAGGGGACCTTGGAAAGTTGAGGACGGTTTTCGACAATCTGAACGTCCCCATAGCGGAACACAAGGTTGACGGCCCGGCGCACAAGATCACGTTCTTGGGCATCGACCTTGACACGCTTGCCATGCAGGCCAGCCTTCCCGCAGATAAGTTGGACCGTATCAGGACGGTTCTGCGAGAGTTCACCCGGGTGGGGGGATGTACTCAGAAGCAACTCCAGTCTCTCCTCGGGATGTTGAATTTCGCTATGAGGATCATCCCCCAGGGCCGCTCCTTCGTGTCCCGGTTGCTGGTCTTCCTGTCCTACACTCAGGACCCAGACCAGGTCATCAGGCTGGATTCAGCAGCCAGGGCAGATCTAGCCATGTGGGAACACACTTTCTTAGTAATTGGAACGGTGTGTCCCTGTTCATCCCAGTAGTGTCTACGCTGTCACCCCAGGTGGTGACCGATGCGGCGGCATCCACAGGATGCGCCGCCATTTTTGGCCATTTGTGGTTCGCCGCCCCTTGGCCTCCTCAGGCACTAGCCACACCGGGCTTCACTACCACGTCAGCCCTCTTCGAGCTGTTCCCCATCGTAGCAGCCGCTCACCTATGGGGTCACCTTTGGTCTGGACAGACTGTGGCTTTTACGACAGATAATCAAGCCACAGCCGAGATCATCAGCAAGGGCAGGTCTAAATCCAGGCCTGTCATGTCCTTCCTCCGCAGACTGGTCCAGCTATCCCTACAACATCAGTTCAACGTTTACTGCTCATTCATTCCAGGGAAGTTCAACTCAGCAGCGGACGCACTCTCCCCTTTTAACTTTATTTCTTTCTTTGAACAGATGCCAGGAGCCTACCATCTTTCAGCCACTATCCCGGATTGGTCACAACTGACCTTGGACTAGCCCCACATCTACACTCAGCTACTAACATTATCAACGCTTCGCTCGCCCGCAACACCCGTCGGGCCTACCGGACGGCCTGGAGGGCGTTTAATAAGTTCCTGCCCCATCGCCCTCGTGAATCTTCCAGCGTCAAGCAGGTTCTGGCGTTTATCGCTTATTGCCATTCTCACCTAGCGCTGTCACACAGCACGATACGCCAGTACGTGGCCGGGGTGCAGCACTACTTGTCACTTCAAGACCCCGCGAGGCCTTCGGTGTTCTCCTGCCACGCAGTGAGGGCTCTACTGCGTGGAGTTCAGAAGCACCAGCCGCCAGTCAGCCCGAAGAGGCTGCCTATCACTGGGGAGATCTTTAAGGGGATGTCTGACATCCTGGATAGGTCCCCTTTCGGTCTCCTCCTCAGCACCGTCCTGCAGGCTGCGATACACATGGCGTTTTATGGGTTTCTACGGCCCAGCGAGTTCACTCGCAGCCACCCAGCCGGTCCAGTCTTGCATAGAAGTAATCTCTGCCGCCACCAGGATCACTACGTCCTTCACTTGGCGACGTCTAAAACTCAGCAGCGAGGTTCCGGAGTAGATATTCACCTGTACAGGACTCATAACAACTGGTGCCCAGTTGCCGTGTTAAACCGCTTGACGGCACTGCTATCCGACCGCCCAGGGTCCAGTCCGCTTCTACCTTTTCCAGTAAAACCCCTCAACTCGTCGCAGTTCGTGGAACATGTCCGGATCCTTCTCGGCAATCTTCAGTTGGACCCCAGCCAGTACTCCGGGCATTCATTCCGGATCGGGGCGGCCACGACGGCCTCAAGACAGGGGGTCCCGGACCATGTGATCAAGAAGCTAGGTCGGTGGAAGTCGGCCTGCTTCTCTCGCTACATACCTAACCCACAGTCAGAGATGGCTCAGGCCTTTGCTCGACTTACTCAGTGACATTTACCTTTAATAAATAATTATCCCCTACCTGAAGGTTTTTGCCCCCTTATTTTGGTGTACCATACGGTAGACCAAGGCACACTTTCAGGTCTATTTCATGTTGGTAAGTTTTGTATTTTTTCTATGTGTCATCGTTACTCATGTCGTCCGTAGGGCTCTAGACCATAAATTGGAAGGCCGGGTACCGGCCTGAAGTTGTGGGAGGAGCCCGGAGGGTATTTAAGCAGCCCAAAGGCCGCCGGTCTTTGTCGGTTTCCTGTGCGAGATACCCACCCACCCTCCCCTTCTAAAAGCCTCTTCCAAGTATTCTTACCCCAGACTGAATACTCACTTCACATTATTCCATAACTACTTCTTATCATTCCTCATCTAGGGTATGCCCCCTTATTTTGGTGTACCATACGGTAGACCAAGGCACACTTTCAGGTCTATTTCATGTTGGTAAGTTTTGTATTGTTTCTATGTGTCATCGTTACTCATGTCGTCCGTAGGGCTCTAGACCATAAATATATATATAATATACTACATAGCACAGCACACAAAACTACCTCAGCCTGTATCTGCCCTAAGGCCCTGTTGTCATCTAAGGCAGCCAGACAGCCATCTGCAGGAGTTAGCGTGTGTGTGTGCTGTGTGAGTATAGCACAGCACACTAAACCACCTCAGCCTCTATCTTCCCTAAGGCCCTGTTGTCATCTAAGACAGCCATCTGCAGGAGTTAGTGTGTGTGCTGTGTGACTCCAGCACAATATATACTACCCACTACAATGCCTGGAAGACCGACAAGGAGAGGCAGACAGTCCCAAGGCAAGAAAACAGGGCAAGCAGGCTCTGTGTCTAGAGACAACAGTGCTGGTCGTGGACGTGGTGCATCATCATCAGCATGTGGCCATGGGACACGCTTGTCCTTCTTTTCGGCAGCTGGACATGTTGAGCCGCATCATGCCGAAGGCTTGGTAGAGTGGATGACCAAGCCCTCCTCATCCTCCTCATCCTCTCTCACCCAGGCTCAGGGTACTGGCAAAGCAGCTGCCAACGCGTACTCTATGGCATCATCAGGCACCCCTTCCCTATACCCACCATGTCCTCCTGAGGAGTCCCCCGAACTGTTTGAGCACAGTGTTGGGTACATGCTCCAGGAAGATGCCCAGCATTTTGAAGGCTCGGATGATGATACCCAGCTAGAGGAAGGCAGTAGCGTGAGCGCAGAGAGAGGGAATGCTCAAGGACAGCAATCTGGCAGTCATGTTCCACCAGCTGCAGCTTACTGCCAGGTTTGCTCCAGTGGTGAAGAGGGAGGGGATGATGAGGTCACTGACTCCACGTGGGTGCCTGAACGGAGAGAGGAGGAGGAGGCGGCACATCTCCAATGAGGCAGGATGCCCTCCGGGGGCCAGCTTGAGGCCAGCACAACAACTGAATCACACCGCAGAGCTCCGCCTGTGCAGGGCGCTGCCTCTGCACGTTATTACAAAAGTTCTTTGGTGTGGGCCTTTTTTGAGACGAGTGCATCGGATCGCACCACTGCTATTTGCAACATATGTCTCAAGCGTATCTCGCGTGGCCAGATTAAGAACATCATGGGCCTGGTGCTGAGGATTTTGGTGGGGCCTTTTATAAACAATAAATGAATAAATAAAAATGCAAACAATTTTTGTTATAACAAATTAAATTAAAGAGAGAGAGAGGATGAGAGAGAGAGAGAGAGAAAGGGGATGAAAGAGGTGTGAGGGGAAAGAGGATGAGAGAAAGAGAATGCACATGAGAATGCGTGGGAATGCGTGGGAATGACATCAACGCAGCCCGGCCAAGGCAAGTGACCGAAGGCACAGAACACGGAAGGAAGACCGGTAAAGATGGAAGCGCCCGGGCCGGATTGATCACAGCATAGCACTGGAGGGCTCAGTCTGACAATTTAAGTGTACCCTAATGTGCTAATATGCTGTGCATACTTGTACATTATGGCATAACCTACCTCAGGGCCTCTAAAAAATAGTAACGTTAGAAAAGTTTACTACCGCTTTAATATCATTGGAAGCCAGGAGCCTCTCATGGGGCCCCCTACTGACCCGCATAGTTGCCAACATTTCAAAAATATTTTCAGGGACACTTTTTTACAAGTGCTATATTTAGAGTAGCTGACATCCCCTGTGTTCCTCTATACGTCACAATAGTAATTACAAAATTAAATAAGTACTAATAATGGGGCAGAACAAATATGAGGACTGAGATTTCCTTTAGTTGAACTAACAAAAGTGTGCCCATTATAGAGCTGGTAACATTGAGGATATTCAGTATAATTTTAAAGAACTGTATTTGTGGGTAAGAGGCATAGGGGAGGAGAGTGGATGGTATAAAAGTGGGATGTGCAGGTGAGGGAGAGGAATGTGAAAGGGTCTAACAGTGGGCACTATGTACATGAGAGGAGTGCGACAGAGTATGACAGTGGGCAGTATGCACAGCAGAGGAGTGTGGAGGGTATGACAGTGAGCAGTATGTACAGGAGAGGAGTGTGGAGGGTATGACAGTGAGCAGTATGTACAGGAGAGGAGTGTGGAGGGTATGACAGTGTATGTACAGGAGAGGAGTGTGGAGGGTATGACACTATGTACAGGAGAGGAGTGTGGAGGGTACGACAGTGGGCACTATGTACAGGAGAGAAGTGTATGACAGTAGGCACTATGTACAGGAGAGGAGTGTGTAGGATATCACAGCGGGCGCTATGTATAGGAGAGAAGTGTGGAGGGTATGACAGTGAGCAGTATGTACAGGAGAGAAGTGTGGAGAGTATGACGGTGGGCACTATGTATAGGAGAGGAGGATGAAGTAATCTGGGAAGGAAAAATTTAAAGGTTTGTGGAAGGATGTTTAGGGACTGTGTAGTGGTTAAGCGGGCCATACATGGATTGAAATTGTACCAATTAAGCAGAGACCAGCCATAGTCGATCTATGTATGGGCTACCTGGTTTTACACAAGTCAACCTATTAACCGACTTGAGTACAACCAGCCTGTCAGGTTTTCCCCAAAACAATCAGTGCTGCCAGCTATAGTTAGCAACACTAATCATTGTATTCACTGGCAGAACACAATAAGACTGCAGGAGTGATTCCCCCATCCACAGGTCAGCAGGTGAGAGGGTGTGTGGGGACAGGCTGGGGAGAGATACTAGTCAGTGGCTGGGTAGGCACTGGTTAGTATCAGAGCCAGATACACACAGGTTACATATGCCACGATCGTTAGAGTGAGAACAATAATTCTAGCCTTAGACCTCCTCTGTAACTCTAAACATGTAACCTGTAAAAAAAAAATGAAAGCATCGCTTAGTACACAAAAAAAAATCGTGCTAACTTTAGTGGGGGTTTTTTATGAATGAAACAGTTTCTTTCCAAAAAAAATGTTTGAAAAATTGCTGCGCAAATATCATGTAACATAAAAAGTTGCAAAAACCACCATTTTATTCCATAGGGTGTCTGATAAAACAATATATATAATGCTTGAGGATTCTGAGTAATTTTCTATCAAAAAAATGATGATTTTTACATGTAGGAGAGAAGTGTCAGAATTGGCCTGGGTGACAAGGGGTTAATTATCATAAGTAATATACAAATAATTATTATAAACCCTGTGAGTTCATCCTCTCAGTCTGCTGCAGAGTGTTCCAGCTTGTATTTATACTGACCGCTCTGTATGTAGCTTCTGACAGACTGCGCAAGCAGCCCCATATCTTCGGAACCATAGATGATAGCAGCCCCATATTTTAACCAGTGCTGGAGTAGGTCTTTAGCTACATACCCCCAAATGTGGGGTCTCTGTGACTCCTGATCGCTGAGCTACAACCCTCAAAGTCGATCTTTTTTTTTTTTTTTTTTTTTTTTTTTTTGGGCCTTTTTTTTTTTTTTGTTTTGGGCAAATGGGCCTATCTTGAGAAAGGGGCCTGGAGCTGCAGCTCCAATAGCCCCTATGTTAATCCGGCCCTGACTATGGTCCAGCAGGCATGGACAGGGACGTTACCTGTCTTTCACGGCCCATTGGGTCACTCTTTTGGCAGCTGGGAAGGATGCAGGACAAGGTGCAGTAGTGTTGGAGGTTGTTCCGCCACCATGCCTCCAAAATGCTACTACTGGTTGTGACACACCTCTCTCCTCCACCCCCTCCTCTTCTTCTTCCTCCATGGCCTCTTCGAGTGCTCTGTCCTCTGAACCAACGGTGCTCCGTAGGCTTCCAAGGGGCTACGCAAGTACGCAGGCAAAATGATGCCATGCCGTGCTTGCGCTGGTGTGTTTGGGGGACAGGAGCCACACTGGGGCAGAGGTTCTGTCAGCTCTGCAGGGGCAGGCCGAGAGGTGGTTGACGCCACGCCAGCTTAAGCCGGGAATGGTGGTTTGTGAAAATGGCACCAACCTCCTCTCTGCCCTGCGACAGGGACAGCTGAGCCATGTGCCCTGTATGGCTCACGTCCTTAACCTGGTGGTGCAGAAGTTCTTGGGCAGGTACCCAGGCTTACAGGATGTCCTGAGGCAGGCCAGGAAAGTCTGTGTGCATTTCCACCGATCATATAATGCCAGTGCTTGGCTGGCTGAGCTGCAAAAGGAGTGGAACCTGCCCAAATACCGCCTTATATGTGACATGCCCACCAGGTGGAACTCAACTTTGGCCATGCTTCAGCGACTGCACACGCAGCAGAGGGCCATCAATGAGTACCTGTGCGACTACGGCACCAGGACAGGGGAGCTCAGATTTTTTTCCCCACGCCAGTGGAGCATGATCAGGGATGCATGCACTGTCCTGTCACCATTTGAGGAGGTCACGAGGATGGTGAGCAGTGACAGTGCACGCATCAGTGACACTGTACCTCTTGTCCACCTGTTGGAGCATACGCTGCGTGGGATAATGGACAGGGCACTTGAGGCAGTACAGAGGCAGGAAGAGGAGGACTTCCTTGCCTCTCAAGGCCCCCTTTATCCAGACAGTGTTCCTTCTCTCCCACCCATCACACAGGAAGAGGAGGAGGAGGATTGTGTCAGCATGGAGGTGGAGCCTGGCACTCAGCATCAGCAGCAGCAGTCTTTTAGGGATGATTTACAGTACCAACAAACCAGTGGACTTGTATGTGGCTTGGAGGAGGTGGCTGCGGATCATGTCGTCCTCAGTGACCCAGAAGACTCCGGACCGAATGTCTTAGCTAACCTACGTTGTATGGCCTCCCTGATCCTGCAAAGCCTGCGGAAGGATCCTCGTATTCTTCGGATCAAGGAGAGGGACCATTACTGGCTGGCCACTCTCCTTGATCCACGGTACAAGGGTAAGGTTGCGGACCTTATCTTGCCGTCGCATCTCCGGGAGGCCTTGCAGAAAGGTCTGTGCAACGCGTTCCCAGAGACTGGGAGGTTACAAACACCTGGTCATGGACAATAAGTTGCGGCTTTGGGCAGTAGCAGATGGAGCGGTGGGGAAGGTGGACGTCTGACCGATGCGTTCAGACCATTTTTTAGTCCGCACCCCCAAGGTATGATCGGTTCCAGCAACCATCGCCAGCGTCTGATATACATGGTGCAGGAATACCTAGGGGCAAGATCAGACTTGGACACCTTTCCCACCGAAAATCCTCTGGCTTACTGGGTCTTGAGGATGGATCACTGGCCAGAGCTTGCAGAGTATGCAATTGAGCTACTGGCCTGTCCTGCATCCAGCGTTCTTTCGGAACGCACATTCAGTGCTGCTGGAGGCTTTGTCACCGATCACAGGGTGTGCCTGTCCACTGACTCGGTTGATCGACTGACCTTCATAAAGATTAATCAGTCTTGGATCACCACCAGCTACCAGGCACCTGAAGCTGATATAACAGAATAATTTATTTTGAAATGTCACATCCCTTCAAGACTGCCTATGCTGATGCTGAGTGACTGTCCTGTTATGTTGACTGACTATCCTCTTCCTCCTCAATGATCCTGATAATAGCTTGGAAGAACATTTTTGTTTCTGGGTGCCACCACCAGTGGCTAAGGCCCGATTTTTCAGCCCCTGTTTAACAGGGGCATGTAATTACAATTTTTTATGCAATGCTTTGCAACAGGTCTGACTGCTGTGCTCCAAGTACAGTATCTGTGAGGGGTTGCAGTGTTGTGGCACCAGCACCAGTGCCTAAGGCCCAATTTTTCAGCCCCTGTTTAACAGGGGTGTGTAATTACAAATCTTGATCTAATAGTTCACAGCAGGGCCCATTCCTGAGCCCACCAAGAGTAACTGTGAGGGCTTACAGTGTTGTGGCAACACCATCCACCACCACCACCAAAGGCCCAATTTTTCTGCCCTGTTCAACAGGTGCATGCAATTACAATTCTTGATCTAATAATTCACAGCAGGGCCCATTCCTGTGCCCACCAAGAGTAACTGTGAGGGCTTACAGTGTTGTGGCAACACCAACATCTAACGGGGCAAATTTCTGCAGAGTATGTACGGCAGGCCCCTACTTTCAAACATCCAACTTACAAACGACTCCTACTTGCAAACGAAAGGAGAAAACAGGAAGTGAGTGCAAATCTACCCCTAGGAAGGGAAATTCTATCCTGTTAGATTTAATTTGGAAAAAAGGTATCTCCTCTCTACTGATAAAAGGTTAAAAATGTTAATCCTGCGCCAGCACACCAAATAATAACTAAAGAAATGCTGCGCACACTCAAAGGAAATGTCTGAACCCGAATGGAATAAAAAGGAGAGATAGTGGCGCGCAAATAAATTAAACTATATGTTAAAAAGACAAAGTAATCAGGTAATAGACATAAAAAATCCCAATTAAAACCTCCTGGTTAAAATAATCCAACATACATGTAATATCAATGATATATCAAATAGATCGCAATGCTACTAGTTGTGCGTCTAGTGGTGTGATAAAAATCAAATCTTGTGATAAAAGCAATCCTAGTTAAAAATGCATAATAAAAATCGCATAATGTGACTGAATAAAATGAAAGTGCATCCAAGTGTGTATAAAACCAGTGGTGTGATATAAATAAACGTGATGGAGATCCTTAAAAACATATAATATGCATCCAAATGTGTATATAAAGAAAGTGGCAGTGATCCAAAAGGATACAATAAATATATCATAAAAGTGATATAGAGAAATGAGTAATTTAAAGTGCAAAAAAACTGGGGAGAAAGTTAATTCTCGAATGCCAAGGTAGAAAATAGTAGATGATGGTGGTTTCAGATCCGTACCACCTATAACGTAATGGCAGACTGAAGTAAAATAATATATGCAAGTGCTACAAAATATTGAATAAAGTGGTGAATGGCGATAAGAAAAATCGCAAGATAAAAAAATGTCCACTTAAAAATCCATATATAACATCAGTGCAAGGTGGAAGTAATATCTTCTATCCAAAGAGACAAAGGTGTCAGTGCTGAGGTATCTGATGGTGATAAGGAGTAATCTATAAATCCTGTGCAGTGATCCGTGTATTTTCCGTGCAATCCAAATGAGGATAGTCCCGACGCGTGTTCGTCACTGATCACGTGATCAGTGACGAACACGCATCGGGACGACCACACACGTGACCTACCGGAAGTGACGTCATCGAGCTTGAAGCTCGTTTATACCCTGTATCTGTATTCACTGATTAAATGTGAGTACCCATTCTTTTACCTGTTTGATTGAAATAAATACCTTTTACTGCTGACATACTACACTATGAGGCAATTTTATTTTATGTGCATATTGAGGTGAAAACCAACCCCCTCCCCCCCCCCCTGCCCCTGCCTGGATAAGGAGTAAGCTGACGGGAACTACCTGGGACATACAGATAGGAACTACCTGGGACACACAGCTGGAAAACCAGAAAAACCCCCCCGTGAGGACGGTCACCTATGACCATAAAGACCCATATTACACTGCTGTAACCTTACAGGTGTAAGGTAAGGGGCCATCCATATCCTCATTTGGATTGCACGGAAAATACACGGATCACTGCACAGGATTTATAGATTACTCCTTATCACCATCGGATACCTCAGCACTGACACCTTTGTCTCTTTGGATAGAAGATATTACTTCCACCTTGCACTGATGTTATATATGGATTTTTAATTGGACATTTTTTTATCTTGCGATTTTTCTTATCGCCATTCACCACTTTATCCAATATTTTGTAGCACTTGCATATATTCTTTTACGTCAGTCTGCCATTACGTTATAGGTGGTACGGATCTGAAACCACCATCATCTACTATTTTCTACCTTGGCATTCGAGAATTAACTTTCTCCCCTGTTTTTTTGCACTTTAAATTACTCATTTCTCTATATCACTTTTATGATATATTTATTGTATCCTTTTGGATCACTGCCACTTTCTTTATATACACATTTGGATGCATATTATATGTTTTTAAGGATCTCCATCACATTTATTTATATCACACCACTGGTTTTATACACACTTGGATGCACTTTCATTTTATTCAGTCACATTATGCGATTTTTATTATGCATTTTTAACTAGGATTGCTTTTATCACAAGATTTGATTTTTATCACACCACTAGACGCACAACTAGTAGCATTGCGATCTATTTGATATATCATTGATATTACATGTATGTTGGATTATTTTAACCAGGAGGTTTTAATTGGGATTTTTTATGTCTATTACCTGATTGCTTTGTCTTTTTAACATATAGTTTAATTTATTTGCGCGCCACTATCTCTCCTTTTTATTCCTCTCTACTGATGCTTTATCACCAATCCTTGTTTCAATAAAAAAAAAAACACTTTTCCAAAAACATTTGTCATTGGGACGGAAAGTGAGGTGAAATGTTCTGAACAGGTGCACAGACAGCAAAACAAATGTTACAGGGGTGATAACCCTTCCCTATGTTCTCCAAAAAGCTTAAAAATTGATTTTTTTGGATGGAGCTACACTTAAAAATGTCCCTGGTCAAAATTACAAACAGATTCTACTTAAGAACAAACTTACAGTCCCTGTCTTGTTTGCACCGCCTGTATACTGCTGTTCAGAGTATATAGGGTTGTAGGTATAGGGTTTTATTTTGGGTGAGGGGTTTCCCTTAATATCCATACAAGACCCAAAGGTGCTGGTAATGGGGTGGGGGGGGGGGGGGGTGATGGGGTAGCCATGCCATTTTTCTCAAAGATTTTCATCCATATTGCCGGGACAAGACATGACATTAAAGCCGCAAGCAGTTTTAAATGGCTTCTTTTTTTTCCTTTACAAATGTCATTTTTTGCAGGGACAGTTCTAAACACGGGAAACACATGCCATTTCACAGGCATACTTTAGACACCCCCAGGTACCATATTTAAAGGAATATTTCACTTTTTTTTTCACTTTATGCATCATTAAAATGACTGCTCCCAAAAAAACGACCGTTTTTAAAACTTATTTTTGCATTGATACATGTCCCCTGGGGCAGGACCCGGGTCCCCAAACCTGTTTTATGACATTAACATGCATATTGGCCGTTATAATTAGCACTTTCGTTTTCGAACGTTCGCGTCCATTGTAACTAATAGGGTTTGAATATTAGCGCAAACTTTCGGTCCGTTCGCAGGTTCTGGTGCGAACCGAACCCGGGGGTGTTCGGCTCATCCCTATATGAGACCTATTTTTCTGAGAGCCGTTAGGGGATGGAGCATCAGGTTCAACAAGTTTGCATTCTCTCAGTAATTTAAGGCCTTGGTCCACAGTGGTGATGAAGTAGGTTTTTCCCTCCTAAGTTATTTGCAGTTTGCCAGGGTAATTCCACCTATATACAATATTATGGTTGCGGAGTGGTTTGGTTATGGTGGCTAGGTTCCTCCTGCATTGCATGATATAGTGTGAAAGATCAGTGAAAAGGATAATGCCATGCATACTCTCTGGGAATTTTTCCAGGTTTCTGGTTAAGGCTATCGATTTCTCTTTGAGAAAAAGTGAATACAAGCGATAGTGTCCCTAGGGAGACGTTCAGGATGATGCTTGGGTTTCGGAAGCCTGTGTATACGGTCGATGGCCAATTCTAGAGGAAGTACTGGGAAAGCATCTGAGGATCTTAGAGAAAAAGCCTGGAGATCAAAATGTTCAACCAATTCAGGGATCCCATGATCTTTACATTATTGCATCTGGAGCAATACTCCAGATCTGCTAGTTTGGATTTAATCCAATCCAGGTCATCTTCCCTTTTATTGCGGGCATCGACAAGGTCATTAAAGGTAGTTGCAAATGCCCAAATTTTATTTTCAATGTGCTGGACACGATCCGCCACCTCACTAATATCGGACTTGAATTGTTGCATCAAGGTTAGGATGTCTGTATGAATAGTGCTTCTCAAGGAGACAAGCATGTCTTTTAAAACAGCGTCCATTACTGGCTGGTTGGATGTGGGAAAAGCCAGAATGGAGTCATCCAGTTCCCTGGTATCATCTAATGATATGTCCAATGCACTCAACTCTGTCAGTGTGCCAGTGAGTTCAGAGGGCCAGTTTCTTTAGCAATGACCTTTTGTGACTTACCCTCCTTGTGGAGGATGTCAATGACTGTCTTCTGGATAACTGTCAAGTCAGCAGTCTTCCCCATGAATGTGTAACCTACTGAACCTACTGAACCAGACTGAGAGACCATTTAAAGGCTCATGAAACCTTGTGAGTTAATTAGATGATTAGAGTGTGACACTATGGGGTTGATTTACTAATGGCAAATCCACTTCGCCTTGTCGCTGTAGATCTGAGGGGAAGATCTGAAATGAAGGGAAGCTCTGCTAATTTTATCATCCAATTTTGTGCAAGCAAAAATGCTGTGTTTATTTTCCTTGCATGTCCCCCTCAGATCTACAGCATCTGCACTTCCAAGTGCACGTGCAGTGCACTCAGAGCCGACCGGCCCTATAGGCACACTATGCAAGCTGCCGCTGCCCCCAAGACCCAGCATCCCCCCCTGCACCTCTGGCTGGTTGTTTAGAGTGCAGTGAGGAGAGGTGGGAGGAGGTGGAAGGCGGCGATCGGCAGCTCTATGGTGCCTGAGTGGGCAGCGGGATCTCCCTGGGGTTTGTAGTACTCTCAGTGTATACAGTGAAGAGGAGAAGGGAGGGGCCTCTGACCCAGGCAGGTATCAGTTTCACTTTCACTCTGCTTGAACACTGTTGCTGATGCCCGGGTCAGAGGCCCCTCCCCTCTCCGCTGTATACATTCGGAGATAGAACTACTAGCCCCAGGGAGATCCCCCTGCCTGTGGACACCATATAGCTGCCGATCGCCGCCTCCCACCCCCACCAGCCAGGTACAGGGGAACCTCTGCAAGGGGGGAATCAGCTTTTGGGGGCTTTCTGGGGACACTAATGTAAGGAAGGGGGCCTCTGGGGACACTAATGTAAGAGGGGGGCTCTCTGGGGACACTAATGTAAGGACGGGGCCCTCTGGGGACACTGATGTAAGGACGGGGCCCTCTGGGGACACTGATGTAAGGACGGGGCCCTCTGGGGACACTGATGTAAGGACGGGGCCCTCTGGGGACACTGATGTAAGGACAGGGCCCTCTGGGGACACTGATGTAAGAGGGGGCCCTCTGGGGACACTGATGTAAGAGGGGGCCCCCTGGGGACACTAATGTCAGAGGGGGGGCTCTCTGGGGACCCTGGTGTAAGTGGGGGCTCTCTGAGGACCCTGATGTAAGGGAAGGCTCTCTGGGGACCCTGATGTGGGGGGATACCCTCTGGGGACCCTGATGTAAGTAGGGAGGCTCACTGGGGACCCTGATGTAAGGAGGGATTCTCTGAGGACCCTGATGTAAGGAGGGTCTTTCTGGGGACCCTGATGTAAGGGGAGACTCTCTGGGAAACCTAATGTAGGGGGAGGCTCTCTGGGGACCCTGATGTAGGGGGAGACTCTCTGAGGGCACTGATTTAAGGGGGGCTCTCTGGGGACCCTAATGTAGGGGGAGGCTCTCTGGGGACCCTGATGTAAGGGGGGGGCTCTCTGGGGACCCTAATGTAGGGGGAGGCTCTCTAGGGACCCTGATGTAAGGAGAGGCTCTCTAGGGACCCTAATGTAGGGGGAGGCTCTCTGGGGACCCTGATGTAGGGGGAAACTCTCTGAGGACACTGATTTAAGGGGGGCTGTCTGGGGACCCTTGTGTAAGGGGGGCTCTCTGGGGACCTTGGTGTAAGGAGGGGCTCTCTGAGGACCCTAATGTAAGGGGGGCTCTCTGAGGACCCTGATGAAAGGGGGGCTCTCTGGGGAACTCATTCTGTTCTATATTGTTGTACTTATTCTTTGACTGTTTTGTTTAAAGGAGGGAGGATTGTTTTGGGAGCACTGAAGTGTCAGGTGTGACTGTGTGGCAATGGCAAATGGTTTACATAGCTCACGGCATCATGGGTCAAGTAGAGGGCCCCTTAGCAGAATTTTGCTTAGGGCCCCAGGGAGGTCAGGATCGGCACTGAGTGCACTTGTAGTGCAAAGTGGATTTGCCTTTAGTAAATAAACCCCCATGAGTAGGGATGGGCCCGGTGTTCGATTCGAACCCATGTTCGAATCGAACATCGGGCGTTTGCCCGTTCGGCGAGCCCAGAACTATTTGGGCCGCTCGCATCACATTCGTGTGATGCAAGCGGCCCGCAATGCATTGCGCCAGTCGCAGTGCAATGCTGGCTAATGATTGGCCAAGCATGATTGGCCAAGCTGTGACCCCGCGTGCTTGGCCAATCACAGCGCCGGCAGCGAGGAGAGCCATAATTGGCTACAGGCAGGATGCCTGTAGCAAATTATAGCTCAGGGGCTTTAGTGCACGCCCCATGGTATAAGAGGCCGCGGCGGCGGCGGCCTCGCATATTGTGTTTCAGTGTCAGCGTGTCAGTGTGCTGCTGACTGCTGACAATATGTGCTGTATTTCTGGGGATTTGTGTGTGCATGCTGTTAGTACAGCATTGCAGTATCACATCTGGGGGGTGTCTATAGGTTGCCTGTGAAGGGAGGCATGTTTCCTGTGCTTAGAACTGTCCCTGCAAAAAGTGTAATTTTTGCAGGAAAAAAGCTATTTAAAAGCACTCGCGGCTTTTTTATTTTTTATTTAAAAGCATGGGGGTCCCCCAAATTCAATAACCAGGCCCTTCAGGTCTGGGATGGATATTAAGGGGGACCCCAGCCAAAAAAAAAATGGAGTAGGGTCCCCCCTCAAAATCCATACCAGACTCTTATCCGAGCACGCAACCTGGCAGGCCGCAGCAAAAGAGGGGGGGACGAGATCGGCCCCTCTCCCGCCTGAACCGTACCAGGCCACATGCCCTCAACATTGGGAGGATGCTTTGGGGGTCTGAGACCCCCAAAGCACCTTGTCCCCATGTTGATGAGGACAAGGGCCTCTTCCCTACAACCCTGGCCGGTGGTTGTGGGGGTCTGCGGGCGGGGGGCTTATCGGAATCTGGAAGCCCCCTTTAACAAGGGGACCCCCAGATCCCGGCCCCCCCCATGTGTGAAATGGTAAGGGGTACAAAAGTACCCCTACCATTTCACCAAAAAAGTGTCAAAAATGGTAAAAATTACAGGAGACGGTCATTGACAATTCCTTTATTAAAATCTTCTTTCTTCTTTCTTCTGGTCTTCCTTTCTTCATCCTTCGGTTTTTTTCATCTTCTCCTTCCTGCATCTTCTTCCATCTTCTTCTTCCATCATCTTCTTCCTCCGATCCGCTTCTTCTTGCGCTGGTCTTCTCGTCCTTCTTCTCGTCCGGCATCTTCTTCCATGGCGTCGGTGTCTCTTCTTGGGCCACTCCTCGCAATGGGAGACTCTCGCTGTGTGAGGCTTCGCTGCGTCTGACAGGTCTTTTATAACGGAGGGCACCTGGTGACCCCGCCCCCTCTGACGCACGGGGACGTCATGGGGAATTACCTATGGCTTTCCCCATGACGTCAGAGAGGGGCAGGGTCACCAGGTGCCCTCCAGCGCAAGAAGAAGCGGATCGGAGGAAGAAGAAGATGGAAGAAGATGAAGGAAGGAGAAGATGATGAAGAAACCGAAGGATGAAGAAAGAAAGAAGATTTTAATAAAGGAATTGTCAAAGACCGTCTCCTGTCATTTTTACAATTTTTGACACTTTTTTGGTGAAATGGTAGGGGTACTTTTGTACCCCTTACCATTTCACACAGGGGGGGGCGGGATCTGGGGGTCCCCTTGTTAAAGGGGGCTTCCAGATTCCGATAAGCCCCCGCCCGCAGACCCCCACAACCATCGGCCAGGGTTGTGGGGAAGAGGCCCTTGTCCTCATCAACATGGGGACAAGGTGCTTTGGGGGTCTCAGACCCCCAAGGCATCCTCCCAATGTTGAGGGCATGTGGCCTGGTACGGTTTAGGCGGGAGGGGGGCCGCTCTCGTCCCCCCCTCTTTTCCTGAGGCCTGCCAGGTTGCGTGCTCGGATAAGGGTCTGGTGTGGATTTTGAGGGGGACCCCACGCCATTTTTTTTGGCTGGGGTTCCCCTTAAAATCCATCCCAGACCTCAAGGGTCTGGTATGGATTTTGAGGGGGACCCTACGCCATTTTTTTTTGTCTGGGGTCCCCCTTAATATCCATCCCAGACCTGAAGGGCCTGGTTATTGAATTTGGGGGGACCCCCACGCTTTTTTTTTTTTATTTTTTTTTTATTTCTTTTTTTTTTTATCAATGACTTTTTTTTTTTTATGAATGACTTTCAATGAATGACTGTTCTCTGTGTTACGGGAGCCGTCAATACATTAGCCGCAAGTGATTTTAAATAGCTTTCTTTCCTGCAAAAATTTCATTTTTTGCAGGGATAGTTCTAAGCACAGGAAACATGCGCCCCTTCACAGGCATACTATAGACACCCCCCAGGTACGAAATTTAAAGGAATATTACACTTTTATTGTTTCAATTTAAGCATTATTAAAATCACTGCTCCTGAAAAAACTGCAGTTTTTAAAAAAAAAATTTTTGCATTGATACATGTCCCCTGGGGCAGGACCCAGGTCCCCAAACACTTTTTATGACAATAACATGCATATTAGCCTTTAAAATTAGCACTTTTGATTTCGAACGTTCGTATCCATTATAATTAATAGGGTTCTAAAGCTCGCACGGACTTTATGTCCGTTCGCGGGTTCTGGTGAGCCGAACGGGGGGGGGGGGGGTTTCGGCTCATCCCTACCCATGAGTTTACAATATTGAACTTTTTCACAATATTCAAATTTTCTGAGATAATTAATTTTGGGTTTTTTACTAGCTGAAAGCCATAATCATCAACATTAAAATAAAGAAATGCTTGAAATATATCACTCGGTGTGTAATGAATTTATATAATATATGAGTTTCACTTTTTGAATTGAATCACTGCAATGAATGCACTTTTTGATCATATTCTAATTCTTTGAGCTGCACCTGTATATAGTTATTGATATGGATGCCTCCAGATGAATGTTGCAGCATAATCCAGTTGGAGGACCCGCTGAGGATTATGTGACATGATCTGTCTACACACTGGAGACCTGAAGACAATATCTGCAGTAATGCGAAAATCCTCCATCTGTTGTCAAACCATCCTGGATTGCAGCTTCTCACTGCCAGGAACCTTGATGTGGCACTGAAACTCAGAGTAAGACTATCTACTCTGCATTCTAGTCTCTCCCTAATAGATTTGAAGCCTAACCTGGCTCTAGCCTATGCTAGTTATTGAACAATAAGCTGAAACTAGCTTTAGAATCCCAGACCAGAAAGAACAAGGTTAACTAGAATAACAGGAGCTGCATATAAACTATATTGCAATAAACAGATTCACCTATCAATATACTAGAAGGTGATAACTACACATATAGTAGCACAGATCTAGCTATCTGGCACTGTGCATGTGAAGTAGGGATGGGCGAACGATTCAGCCCGAGCATAAGTTTGGGCCGAACTTTCGTTGTTCAGTCGTTCAGCCGTTTGTTCGGCCTCCCGAATTGACCACAATGCATTGCGGCGCTGAACAGTGCATTGCAAGCCCTGATTGGCTGAAGCAGGGAAAGCTTCAGCCATTCAGGGCAAAGAGTCATGAATGGGCACTGTCCTCATGACTTTATCCAATCATGGCTCATTCCAACCCCACAGTATAAAAGTATTCTTTCAATGGCAGCCATTTTCAGTGTGATTTTGGCGTGGAGAGAGATAGAACAGGGCTCTGTTCAGTTTTATTAGTTAGTTAGAGTGCTATACTGTGCTATTTTGCTTCAATTGTCAAAGTAGAATATTAGTTTAGGGCCAGCAACAAATGTGTCCACAGGCAAAGGTGGACGTGGTTGTCAGTCCTCAGGCAGGGCATTATTTCCTCTGTTTAGTAAGTTTGCCTGTGCTATACAGCCACATCATGCAAAGGAGGTGGTGGACTGGCTTACTAAACCTTCCTCATCCTCCTCATTCTGCAAGCAGGGACAATTGTGCAGTCCCCTGCAGTTGCCAGGGTGGATAAACCTGCCTCCTTGTCCACATCTATTCCTGCCATAGCCCCAACATCAGCCATTGAGGAGTCAGCTGATTTATTTGACCACAATGTCAGCCACTTGCTCCTTGATGATGCCCAGCCATTACTGGATTCAGATGTTGGTTTTGAGGTTGAGGATGACAGGAATATGAGCCTAGAGAGAGGGAGGAACACTGGTAGACAAATTGACATTCATATTCCCCAAGCCGCAGCATATTGCCAAGTTGTCTCCAGTGGTAATGATGAAGATGGAGGAGATGGAGATGATGATGAGGTCACTGATGCGACTTGAGTGCTAGCTAGAGCAGAGGAGGAAACTGAAGGTGAGGTGGCACAACACCAACCACTCAGCCCATTGGCAAGAGCACCTAAAAGCCACACAAAAGGGGCACAAATCTGTCCCTCCTCCTTACCTGCTTCAGTCTGCCCCTGCTATACCGAGTCATTACCTCTCAGCAGCCTCCACTGACAGAGATGATGGTATAGCACAGGGTGTACCAGGTCCTAGCAGCACATCTGCCAGCAGCACACCACCAGCTGTAGACTAACACACAGGTGCACACAAATAGGCCCAAAATGCACCGCTCAGCGCTATTGATGATAAATCCTCCTAGGTATCTTAGATATCTATATTACAGCTTGTAGTTATTTAATCCTAAATAGCAGCCCCTTAAATACAGCAAATATGTAAAACAAATGAAAATATGCCAAAAAATGTGCAACCTTTAAAACATCATAGCAGCGCTTATTTCACTTTCAATTTCATATGCCATTTAGAAACAATCTCTTATACACATTAAGCATTAGGATAAATGAATGAACAAAAATAGTCCATAGAAGTGGCTTCATGTGAGGAAAACACAAGTTTTCTTAGGATGGAGATAAGAAGGTTCATCAATCCATACACCAAAACCCCAAGATCGTCACCACGTGAAGAGAAACACTCCCCTTTGAGGATAAACTCACCAGAAAACTGGGTAAATTGAGGAATCAGAATATATCTTCTTAAGGACATCCACTGGTTAACTGTGTTTATGTAAGGTAAGAGCAGCTCCAAAGGTAGCAGGGTCCTTCCTCCGTATGATCCCCTGAGCATCCCCTGACTCCCAGACGATCTTGGGGTTTTGGTGTATGGATTGATGAACTTTCTTATCTCCATCCTAAGAAAACGTGTGTTTTCCTCACTTGAAGCCACTTCTATGGACTATTTTTGTTCATTCATTTATCCTAATACTTAATGTGTACAAGAGATTGTTTCTAAATGTCATATGAAATTTAAAGTGACACAAGCGCTGCTATGATGTTTTAAAGGTTGCAAATATTTTTGCATTTTTTATTTTCACCAGCTGTAGACTGTAGCCAGCACATTTCTCTGCCCCATCTGCTGCAGCGGAAAAAAATACAGTCCCTGCCACCCACATGGCCAGCGTCTAAATGCAAGCTTGTCAAAGCTGTTGGCTCTCCAATTTCTGTCTTTCAGCCTGGTGGATTCTGCCCCCTTCCGTGAATTCACACAATGTGCTGTACTACAATGGCAGGTTCCCAGTCGCTACTACTTTTCACGTAAGGCCGTTCCCTCTCTCTATCATCACGTGGAAGGGAATGTTCTGGCATCGTTGGGCAAGGCAGTCAGCCATAAAATCCACCTTACTTCTGACACATGGTCCAGCAAGCATGGGCAGGGACGATATATTTTGTTCATAGCACACTGGGTAACGCTGCTTACAACTTGAAAGGATGCAGGACAGGGCTCAGTGCTGCAGCTTGTTGTGCCCCCACGTCTCAATACAGCTGGTGGTGATGATGCCAGACCTGTGAACTCTACTCCCTCCTCCTCCTCCTCTGCAGAAGTGTTCCATGAACATCAGGTACCCCCTAAGCATTCAAAGGGCTATTCCAAGAGTCAGGCAGTCAGCCATGCAGTGCTTCAACTGGTGTGTTTAGGGGACAGGAACCACACCAGAGCAGAGATTCTTGCAGCTCTGCAGGGACACGCCCAGAGGTGGTTCACACCACGCTAGCTGGAGCCAGGAATGGTGGTGTGCAATAATGGCTCAAACCTCCTGTCCGCCCTTAGACAGGGAAAGTTGACACATGTGCCATCCCTGGCACATGTCCTCAATTTGGTGGTGCAGCGTTTCCTAAATATGTACCCAGGGTTGCAAGATGTGCTAAAGCTGGCCAGAAGAGTCTGTAGCCATTTCAGGTGATCATACACAGCCAGTGCTCAGTTGGCTGAAATTCAGCGGGAAATCCACCTGCCCGTAAACCGCCTGATTTGTGACATGCCCACCAGGTATAACTTGACTTTGTCAATGCTGCAGTGGCTATACATGCAGCAGAGGGCCGTCATAGAGTACCTGTGTGAATACGGCACAACGACAAGCTCAGGCCGCCTCAACTTTTTGTCCCCACACCAATGGCTGATCATTAAAGACTGTATTGTCACCATTTGAGGAGGCCACAAGGATGGTGAGCCGTGACAGTGCATGCATCAGTGACACAATCCCTGCTGTGTTCCTGCTGGAGGGGAGGAGGATGAGGAGGAAGATTCTGGCACTTTCATAGGCTTCGAAAGAAGTGGAAGACATGCGTCAATCTGTAAGCAATGGCTTTCCAACCCCAGGACCCTTGGTAGTAGCACGTGGCTGGGAGGAGGAAGTTCCAGATGCTGTCATCTTGAGTGACCCCCAAGGAGTCTGCTTCACAAGCCTCTACAAATTTGAGGCGCATGAGCAACCAGCGCATGCGTCAAAACCTGCAAAAGGACCCAAGAATAGGTGGCATAAAGGGGAAGGTCTCAGAACTCATCCCGTCCCCACAGAGAGTGCAGAAGATAAAATCTCTTGAGGACACGTTAAAGAGGATTTTATTGAATGTTTTTCCTGACTCCAGTAGGTTACAGTGTCGTGGAAAACATGGTTTTGAGTCTTCTGTTGGTCAAGAGAGGAGCGTTGGAGAAGGCATCCGCCTAAGTGAGGCATTTTGGAATTTTTTTAGTCCTTGCCTCCCAGGGCTGAAAGCTTGCATATCCCATCAGCAGCGTCTGCATCACATGGTGGACGAATACCTCAGGGGCAAAACAGAGATGGAGAGCTTTCCAGCTGATGATCCACTGACTTACTGGATCATGTGAATAGACCACTGGCCAGAACTTGCCCAGTATGCTATTGGGTTGTTGGGCTGCCCTGCATCCAGTGTGCTTTCAGAACAGCATTCAGTGCTGCAGGAGGTTTCGTTACTGATCATAGATCGCGTCTGTCCACAGACTCTGTGGACCGTTTGACGTTAATAAAAATGAATCAGTCCTGGATTACCAGCTATGAAGCCCCTGATGCCAAAGTCACTGATTAAGTATTTTTTGGATGTGGAATGCAGGACTTTGAGGCTGCCTAGCTTTGAGGGTGTTCAGTCATTTCATCCGGAAGAATGTTTTTGGTGTAGGTTTCATGGGCACAATTAACACCCAAAGACCAATTTTTCAGTACCTTTTTGACAGGTGCATATCATTGCAATTTTTGTTTGCATTCATCAAGAGCACCTCTATAGGGTTACGGTGGAAAGGCTCCCACGACACCAAAAGAGAAATTTTTCTGCACCTGTTTGACAGGTGCATATCATTGCAATTTTTCACAGCAAGGCCAATTCTTGTTTCATCAAGAGTACCTCTATAGGGTTATGGTGGGAAGGCTAATCTTGTTCCCAGTGCACTACATTGTGGCCTCATCACACACACTGGCTCCCCAGCTGTTGCTGAGCAAAATAAAGGCAGCTTGCATGTCATTTTTTTGGGCTTTATAAATGCAATTATTGCTGCAGCAGATTCTAGACATGGTACAGATATACTACTTTACAGGTAGACTAAGGGGACCCCCCAGGCACTATATTGGAAGGAATTTGTATGCTTTCACTTTAAAAATCAAAAAATCACTGCACATTTAAAAATTATGTTTTTCAAAAACTTTTTTTATTGATAAATACTGCCGGACCCCTCTAACCACTGTATGCCCAATTACTTGCATATAAGCCTTCAAATATTTCGATATTTGGGTTTGAACTTTCGCAGTATTCTGGTGCGAACTGAACAGGGGTCCATTCGGCCCATCCCTAATGTGAAGTAGAGCTGCACGATTCCGACTAAAATGAGAATCAAGACTTTTTTGCTTAGAATAAAGATCACGATTCTCGAGGCGTAACATCATCTTTCACATTATACAAAAAAATTGGGCTAACTTTACTGTTTATTTATTTTTTTTAATTGCGTTTGACTGCTGCGCAAATACAGTGTGACATAAAATATTACAACAACCACCATTTTATTCTCTAGGGTGTCTGCTAAAAATATATATATATATATATATATATATATATATATATATAATGTTTGGTGGTTCTAAAAAAAATTTTTGCGAAAAATACTGATTTTAACTTGTAAGCAACAAGTGTCAAAAAAGGTTTAGTCTTTAAGTGGTTAAACTGACCTCATTTACCGAATGTTAAAATGTTTCTTGGCAGGCTGCCTGTTTTTTTTTTTTTTGACAGCTGTCGGCTTGAGCTGAAAACTCTCTGCACTGAATCAAGGAAATGCTTTGTTAAGATTGGGAGGGGGTAGAATTGCAATCTTTATTCTTTAAGGATTAATTGTGCAGCTCTAATGGGAAGTAATAACAAGGATAGGGCATAGATACTGTCACAAGGATTTATATATACACTCAGCAGCTGTAGCTAAACTATGAGATCATAGGAATACTTGTGGCCCCTTCTGGCTTGAGGTTTAGAAGCATGGATAGGACATGTGACTGAGACTTTGGGGTTGATTTACTAGAACTGAAGAGTGCAAATCTGGTGCAGCATTGCATAGAAACCAATGAACTTCCAGTTTTTGTTGTCAAAACTTAACTGAACAAGCTTAAGTTAGAATCTGATAGTCTCTTATGCGCAGCTGCACCATGCATTCTGCAGTTTTAGTCATCTCTCTCCACTTCTTCCTTCCAGGGTTTCAAAGCTAACAACCGAGAGACAGGAAGTGCATTTAGTTTTTTTTTTTTCATTACTTTATTGTCTGAGAATAGATATAGGTTTTGTCCCAAGCATGTTTGAAGCCATTTGCTGTTGACAGTCCCACTATCTCTGCTGGTAGTTTATTCCAAGCATCAACTACCCTGTCAGTAAAACAATACTTTTTAAGATTAGTTGTAAACTTTCCTCCAGCTAGTTTGAGGTCATGTCCCTGTGTTCTTAATTTTGGCTTCATATTAAAAAAACATGTCCCCATTTCCCCTTTTTCCTCCAGACTGTACATATTAAGTTCCTGAAGTTGCTCTCTATTTGTTTTATCCCCAAAACCTTTCACCATTTTTGTTACTCGTCTCTGGACTCGTTCTATTTTATCAATATCTTTCTGTAATGCCGCGTACACACGGTCAGAATTCTCGTCGGAAAAAGCTCTGATGGTTTTCCCGTCGGAATTCCGACGGAATTTCGCTCAAACTGTCTTGCCTACACACGGTCACACCAAATTCCGACGGTCAATAACACCACGCCTTAAAAAATCTTTCGACTGCACTATAAAAGGGAAGTTTAATGCTTCTGAGCATGCGTCGAATTGTTTTCTGAGCATGCGTGTCGGAATTGCATACACACGATCGGAAAATCCGATAGAAAGGTTTTCCGCGGAAAAATTAAGAACAGGTTCTCAATCAAAAGTCTGTCGGAAATTACGACAGAAAAAGACCGATGGGCATACACACGGTCGGAAAATCCGAAGAAAAGCTCCCATCGGACTGTTTCCATCGAAAATTCCGACCGTGTGTACGCGGCATTAGTGAGGTCTCCAGAATGAGACAAAGTATTCTAAATTAGGTCTCACTAAAGATATACAGTGCCTTGAAAAAGTATTCACACCCCTTGAAAATTTCCAAATTTTGTCATGTTACAACCAAAAACGTAAATATATTTTATTGGGATTTTATGTAATAGACCAACACAAAGTGTCATATAATTGTGAAGTGGAAGGAAAATGATAAATGGTTTTCAATTTCTTTTTACAAATAAATATCTGAAAAGTGTGGCGTGCATTTGTATTCAGCCCCCTTTACTCTGATACCCCTAACTAAAATCTAGTGGAATCAATTGCCTTCAGAAGTCACCTAATTAGTAAATAGGGTCCACCTGTGTGTAATTTAATTTCAGTATAAATACAGCTGTTCTGTAAAGCCCTCAGAGGTTGTAACTCTGGAGGAGCTGCAGAGATCCACAGCTCAGGTGGGAAAATATGTCCACAGGACAACTATTGTGCAGATATTTGCCAGCACACCATGGATAAACAAAATAGCTTCCAAACTGATTTTTTATTACGTGATCACATCAAAGAGTGGTGCAATGTTTTGGAAGCCACGCCGGGCCCCCTTTCATCAGGCATGTCTGACCTTCAGACTTTAGGTGGGCCAGACTGTGGCCATCGCGAATAAAAATTGTCCTGGCATCAGTGGGAGTACACAACGCATCTTTGGTATTAGGGAGAGGAATAGTGTCCTGTCGTTGGGGTCATTGGAAGGAATTGTCTCTAATAGGGATGAGCCGAACATCGGACTAAAAAATTGTCTGAACGCATCGGTCAAACGGCCACCTTCTCCACCGCTCCTTCTGTGACTGACCGAAGCCTCAGCAACGCGTTGTCCAGGACCAGGAATTTGGAATCTCCCAGTCTCTGGGAACGCATTGCACAGACCTTTCTGCAAGGCCTCCCAAAGATGTTTCATCCTCTGCTCCCTCTGCGACGGCAAGATAAGGTCCTCAACCTTACCCTTGTAACGTGGATCAAGGAGGGTTGCCAGCCAGTAATGATCCTCCTCCTTGATCCGACGAATACGAGGATCCTTCCGCAGGCTTTGCAGGATGAGGGAGGCCATACAGCGTATGTTAGCTGTGACATTCGGTCTGGAGTCCTCGGGGTCACTAAGGACGACATGATCCGCAGCCACCACCTCCCAACCACGTACAAGTCCACGAGTTTCTTGGGACTGTGAATGATCCCTAAAAGACTGCTGCTGATGCTGAGTGCCAGGCTCCACCTCCATGCTGACACAATCTTCCTCCTCCTCTTCCTGTGGGATCGGCGGGCCAGCAGGAACACTGTCTGGATAAAGGGGGCCTTGAGAGGTAAGGAAGTCCTTCTCTTCCTGCCTCTGTTCTGCCTCAAGTGCCCTGTCCATTATACCATGCAGCGTGTGCTCCAACAGGTGGACAAGAGGGGCAGTGTCACTGATGCATGCACTGTCACTGCTCACCATCCTCGTGGCCTCCTCAAATGGTGACAGGACAGTGCATGCATCCCTGATCATGCTCCACTGGCGTGGGGAAAAAAAACAAGCTCCCCGACCCTGTCCTGGTGCCGTAGTCGCACAGGTACTCATTGATGGCCCCTTGCTGCATGTGCAGCCGCTGCAGCATGGCCAACGTTGAGTTCCACCTGGTGGGCATGTCACAGACTAGGCGGTTCTTGGGCAGGTTAAATTCCTTTTGGAGGTCAGCCAGCCAAGCACTGGCATTATATGACCGTCGGAAACAGACTTTCTTGGCTGCCCCTCAGGACATCCTGTAAGCCCGGGTAACCTGCCAAAGAACCGCTGCACCACCAAGTTAAGGATGTGAACCACACAGGGCACATGGGTCAGTTGTCCCTGTCAGAGGGCGGAGAGGAGGTTGGTGCCATTGTCGCAAACCACCATTCCTGGCTTAAGCTGGCGTGGCGTCAACCACCTCTCAACCTGCCCCTGCAGAGCTGACACAACCTCTGCCCCAGTGTGGCTCCTGTCCCCCAAGCAAACCAGCACAAGCACCGCATGGCATCTTTTTGCCTGCATACTTGCGTAGCCCCTTGAACGCCTACAGAGCACCGCTGGTTCCGAGGACAAAGCACAGGAAGAGGCCATGGAGGAAGAAGAAGAGGAGGGTGTGGAGGAGAGAGGTGTGTCAGAATCACCAGTAGTAGCATTTTGGAGGTGTGGTAGCGGAACAACCTCCAACACTACTGCACCTTGTCCCGCATCCTTCCCAGCTGCCAGAAGAGTCACCCAATGCGCCGTGAAAGATAGGTAACGTCCCTATCCATGCCTGCTGGACCATGAGTCAGTGGTAATATGCACCTTACCGCTGACCACCCTGTCCAGCAAGGCCAAGACATTGCCTTCCACATGCCGGTAGAGAGCCGTAATCACCTTCCGTGAGAAAAAGTGGCGTTTGGGAACCTGCCACTGAGGAACCGCACATTCCACAAACTCACGGAAGGGGGCAGAATCTACCAACTGAAAAGGCAGCAGTTGAAGTGCTAGCAATTTAGCCAAGCTAGCATACAACCGCTGGGCACGTGGATGGCTGGGAGTGAATTTCTTTTGACGGTCCAGCAGCTGGGGCAGAGAAATTTGCCTGATACAATCAGACATCGGTGTATCGATTGCCCGCAAGTACTTGGCTGTGATACACCTAATTCTACACCTTCATTCCTCTCAGTGTAGGTTTCAGAGAGGACTGAAGGTATAGTGGGGTTGGAGAACCCAGCTGATGAGGAGCAAGGAGAGGTCCGCTTTATTCTTTGGTGTGGGTCTTTTAGGTACGCTTGCAAACGAACTGCATGGCAGGTCGACATATGTCTGGTCGAGCATGTGGTGCCCAAGCGGCTGATGTTTTGGCCCCACGAGATACGCTTGAGACATATGTTGCAAATAGCAGCGGTGCGATCTGATGCACTCGTCTCAAAAAAGGCCCACACCATAGAACTTTTGGAATAACATGCACAGCTGTGCGGTGTGATGCAGTTGGTGTGCTGCCCTTAAGCTGGCCCCTGGAGGGCATCCTGCCTCGTTGAAGATGTGCCTCCTCCTCCCCCTCTCTCCTATCAGGCACCCATGTGGAGTCAGTGACCTCATCACCCCCCCCCCCTCCTCATCACTGGAGCAAACCTGGCAGTATGCTGCAGCTGGGGGAACATGATTGCTGTCCTTTCTGGGCATCCCCTCTCTCTGGGGTCACGTTATTGCCTTCCTCTAGCTTGGTATCATCATCAGAGCCTTCAAAACACTGGGCATCATCATGAAGCATGTACCCAACACTGTGCTCAAACAGTTTGGGGGACTCCTCAGGAGGACATGGTGGGGCTAGGGAAGGAGTGACTGATGCCATTGAGCCTAAGGAAGAGGCCGCGTTTGCAGCTGCTTTGCCAGTACCCTGAGCCTGGGTGAGAGAGGATGAGGAGGATGAGGACGGCTTGGTCATCCACTCTACCAAGTCTTCGGCATGTTGTGGCTCAAAGCGTCCAGCTGCCGAAAAAAAGGATGAGCGTGTCCCATGGCCACATGCTGATGAGGATGCACCGTGTCCACGACCAGCAATGTTGCCTCCAGACACAGAGCCTGCTTGCCCTCTTTTATTGCCTTGTGACTGTCTGCCTCTCCTTGTTGGCCTTCCAGACATACTAATGGCCTGCAGGGAGATGTAGCTGCACAATGCTGGGACGTATATACTGATATACTGCAGCTAGCAGAATCAACTGCCTGCCTGTAGTATTATTATTATCAGAACACCAGCAATTGGGGTAGCTTTAGGTGTACACTGTGCAGATGGCACAATTCCCCCACTGTAATTGCTACAGCTGCCTGCGGATAGGATCAGAAGAACACCAGCAATTGGGGTAGCTTCAGGCGTGTACACTGTGCAGATGGCACAATACGCCGACTGTAATTGCTACAGCTGCCTATGGATAGGATGCGCAGAACACCAGCAATTAGGGTAGCTTCAGGCGTGTACACTGTGCAGATGGCACAATAAACCCACTGTATTTGCAACAGCTGCCTACGGATAGGATGCGCAGAACAGCAATTGGGGTAGCTTCAGGCGTGTACATTGTGCAGATGGCACAATACGCTGACTGTAATTGCAACAGCTGCCTACGGATAGGATGCGCAGACCAACAGCAATTGGGGTAGCTTCAGGCGTGTACACTGTGCAGATGGCACAATACACCCACTGTATTTGCAACAGCTGCCTACGTATAGGATGCGCAGAACAGCAATTGGGGTAGCTTCAGGCGTGTACACTGTGCAGATGGCACAATATGCCGACTGTAATTGCTACAGCTGCCTACGGATAGGATGCGCAGAACAACAGCAATTGGGGTAGCTTCAGGCGTGTACACTGTGCAGATGGCACAATATGCCAACTGTAATTGCTACAGCTGCCTACAGATAGGATGTGTAGAACAACAGCAATTGGGGCAGCTTTAAGTGTGTACACTGTGCAGATGGCACGATACACCCACTTTATTTGCTACAGCTGCCTATGGATAGGATGCACAGAACAACAGCAATTGGGGTAGCTTCAGGTGTGTACACTGTGCAGATGGCACAATACACCCACTGTATTTGCAACAGCTGCCTACGGATAGGATGAGCAGAACAACAGCAATTAGGGTAGCTTCAGGCGTGCACACTGTGCAGATGGCACAATACACCCACTGTATTTACAACAGCTGCCTACGGATAGAATGCGCAGAACAACAGCAATTGGGGTAGCTTCAGGTGTGTACACAGTGCAGATGGCACAATACACCCACTGTATTTGCAACAGCTGCCTACGGATAGGATGAGCAGAACAAAATCAATTGGGGTAGCTTCAGGCGTGTAAACTGTGCAGATGGCACAATACACCCACTGTATTTGCAGCAGCTGCCTACAGATAGGATGCCCAGAACAGCAATTGGGGTAGCTTCAGGCGTGTACACTGTGCAGATGGCACAATACACCCACTGTATTTGCAACAGCTGCCTACGAATAGGATGCGCAGAACAACAGAAATTAGGGTAGCTTCAGGTATACACTGTGCAGATGGCACAATACACCCACTGTATTTGCAACAGCTGCCTACAGATAGGATGCCCAGAACAGCAATTGGGGTAGCTTCAGGCGTGTACACTGTGCAGATGGCACAATACACCCACTGTATTTGCAACAGCTGCCTACGGATAGGATGCACAGAACAGCGATTGGGGTAGCTTCAGGTGTACACTGTGCAGATGGCACAATACACCCACTGTATTTGCAACAGCTGCCTACGGATAGGATGCGCAGAACAACAGCAATTGGGGTAGCTTCAGGTGTACACTGTGGAGATGGCACAATACACCCACTGTATTTCCAACAGCTGCCTACGGATAGGATGCGTAGAACAACAGCAATTGGGGTAGCTTCAGGTGTACACTGTGCAGATGACACAATACACCCACTATATTTGCAACAGCTTCAAAATGAAATCAAATGACACTGTCTCTCTGTGTATCTCTCTCCGCCGCTGCAACACACTGCACAAGGCTGCCGCGCAGGCGGCCTTATATAGTGTGGAGCGTGTGCTAAACCCCCTGAGCCATAATTGGCCAAAGCCACCCTGGCTTTGGCCAATTATGGCTCGCTAGACAGACGGCGCTGTGATTGGCCAAGCATGCGGGTCATAGTGCATGCTTGGCCAATCATCAGCCAGCAATGCACTGCGATGCTGCAGTGAATTATGGGCCGTGATGCGCCACTCGAAATTTTGTGCGAACGGACCATAACGTTTGGGATTCGCCGAACGAGCGAACAGACGATGCTCGAGTCGAACATGGGTTTGACTGGAACACGAAGCTCATCCCTAGTCTCTAACTGTGTTTAACCACTTGCCGACCGCCCCCTGTATATATACGTCGGCAGAATGGCACGTACAGGCAGAACCACGTACCTGTACGTGCCATTCTTCCGGCGGGTGGGGGGTCCGATCGGACCCCCCCCGGCCGGCGGGGGACGGTCGGGATCGCTTCAGGAGCGATCCGGGATGAGGGGACGGCCAGTGGTTTCTGGCCACCCCCTCGCGATCGCTCCTGGCGAATCAGATGCTTCCTCTGTCTGTGTCAATCAAAACACAGGCAGAGGAAGTGATGTCACGCTCGGTGCGCCGGTCTATGTGACCGGAACGCCGAGCTGTGAACATCTAAAGGTTAGTGCACAAACAGTACACTGACACCAGTACACATAGGCACACAAAACACCCCCCTGTCACCCCCTGATCACCCCCCAGATCACCCCCTCCCCCCCCCCAGTCACAGTGTCACTAATTGCAGTGATCATTTTTTTACTGATCACTGCATTTAGTGTCAGTGTGACTGTAATAACTGTCAGGGCAGTTAGTTTTAGGTCCAAGGTAGCCCCCCACCCCCCCCTAATAAAGGTTTAACCCCTTGATTGCCCCCCAGGTAACCCTTTCACCCCCTTTTGCCAGTGTCACTAAGCGATCGTTTTTCTGATCGCTGTATTAGTGTCACTGCTGTCGCTAGGTAACCATTTTTTTTTTTTAGGTAACCGCCATGTTTATATAGGTTCATAAATAGGTTTATAGGTCAGGTACCCCCATATTACAACCTAAATAAAGGTTTTAACCCCCTGATTGCCCCTAGAGTTAACCCTTTCACCAGTGATCACAGTATAACTGTCACTGGTGACGCTGGTTAGCCAGTTAGTTATTTCGTTATTTAGGTTCCCCGTCAGGTTTTTATATAGCGTCAGGTACCCCCATATATTACCTAATAAAGGTTTTAACCCCCTGATTGCCCCTAGTTAACCCTTTCACCCCCTTTTGCCAGTGTCACTAAGCGATCGTTTTTCTGATCGCTGCATTAGTGTCGCTAGGTAACCATTTTTTTTTTTTTAGGTAACCGCCATGTTTATATAGGTTCATAAATAGGTTTATAGGTCAGGTACCCCCATATTACAACCTAAATAAAGGTTTTAACCCCCTGATTGCCCCTAGAGTTAACCCTTTCACCAGTGATCACTGTATAACTGTCACTGGTGACGCTGGTTAGCCAGTTAGTTATTTCGTTATTTAGGTTCCCCGTCAGGTTTTTATATAGCGTCAGGTACCCCCATATATTACCTAATAAAGGTTTAACCCCCTGATTGCCCCTAGTTAACCCTTTCACCCCCTTTTGCCAGTGTCACTAAGCGATCGTTTTTCTGATCGCTGCATTAGTGTCGCTAGGTAACCAGTTTTTTTTTGTATTACTGTTACGGGTGACGCTGGTTAGTTAGCTTGTTTTTTATACTGTCAGGGCACCCGCCATTTATTACCCAATAACGGTTTAACCCCCTGATCGCCCGGCGGGTGATATCAATTAGGTTTTAGGGTCAAATAAGGTCTGCGTCGCCCCAGGTTAGTGCCAGTACCGCAAACACCCACGCACAAAGCATACACCTCCCTTAGTGGCACAGTATCTGAACAGATCAATATCTGATCTGATCAGATCTATACTAGCGTCCCAGCAGTTTAGGGTTCCAAAAAAAAAAACGCATTGTTAGCGGGATCAGCCCAGATACCTGCTAGCACCTGCGTTTTCCCCCTCCGCCCAGCCCAGCCCACCCAAGTGCAGTATCGATCGATCACTGTCACTTACAAAACACTAAGCACACATAACTGCAGCGTTCGCAGAGTCAGGCCTGATCCCTGCGATCGCTAACATTTTTTTTTGTGGTAGCGTTTTGATTCAGTCGCTTCAGTCAGGAGCTTTTTTACCTGTGAATCTCAAAAAAATAAAAAAAAATAAAATAGTTGTCGTTTTATTGTTCTCTCTCTCACTCTATTCTCTCTCTATTGTTGCTCTTTTTTTACTCCATTCTATTCTGCAATGTTTTATTATGTTTTATTATGTTTTATTATGTTTTATCATGCTTGCTTTTCAGGTATGTAATTTTGTTTACTGTGTGTTTTAGTGTTGAGCATTTTTTTGTTTTCAGGTGCGCCATTCAGTTGCAACGCGGATTTATTTATCTTGACAGCAACAGCGTTTGCTCCCACGATACATAAAGCCGCGACTCCAACGCTGTAGGAGGTGATTTCACCACCACAGTTAAAAAAAAGAGCATATATGCCGAAGCATGGGGGCAGCAGGGGGGGGAGCGATTGGCTCCTAATGCCACGTACATACGGTCGAAATTCCGACCGTGTGTACACGGCATAACTTTTGCGGGAGGATGCCCCCATGCATCGGCATATATAAATGGTGCATGTATGCCCATCATTAGAAGTGGGTGGATGAAGGGAGGTATTCTAATGGTGGGCATACCCACCAATCAATCTCTTTTTTTCGTTCAGCCAAGAGGCTGCATGAAAAAAAAAAGATTACAATATATGTCCAGTATGTTGCTGGACTTTGAATGGTTATACCAGAATGATGCCTGCAGGTTTAGGTATCATCTTGGTATCATTCTTTTCAGCCAGTGATCGGCTTTCATGTAAAAGCAATTCTAGCGGGTAATTAGCCTCTAGACTGCTTTTACAAGCAGTGGGAGGGAATGTCCCCCCTCCCGGATATAAACCGCGCCATTGGGAAATTGGGAAAGCATTTTATCACACCAATCTTGGTGTGGTCAGATGCTTTGAGGGCAGAGGAAAGATCTAGGGTCTAATAGACCCCAATTTTTTCAAAAAAAGAGTACCTGTCACTGCCTATTGCTATCATAGGGGATATTTACATTCCCTG
The DNA here is from genome assembly GCA_028564925.1 of Lithobates sylvaticus. Taxonomy (NCBI): domain Eukaryota; kingdom Metazoa; phylum Chordata; class Amphibia; order Anura; family Ranidae; genus Lithobates; species Lithobates sylvaticus. Next base: position 267,757,165 of record CM053029.1, read on the forward strand.
AGATAACAATAAAAATCATAACAAAGAAAAAAAATGGAAGGAACAGTTTAAAAATAAAATAAAAAAGCTAAATAAATAAAAAAAAAAACAAAAAAAAAAAAAAAAAGCACCCCTGCCCCCCCTTCTCTTGCGCAAAGGCGTACACAAGCGTTGGTCTGGCGTCATATGTAAACAGCAATTGCACCATGCATGTGAGGTATCACCGCGAAGGTCAGATCGAGGGCAGTAATTTTAGCAGTAGACCTCCTCCGTGAATCTAATGTGGTATCATGTAAAGGCTTTTAAAGGCTTTTAAAAATGTATGTAGTTTGTCGCCACTGCGTGTTTGTGCGCAATTTTAAAGCATGTCGTGTTTGGTATCCATGTACTCGGCCTAAGATCATATTTTTTATTTCATCAAAAATTTGAGCAATATAGTGTGTTTTAGTGCATTAAAATAAAAAAAAGTGTATTTTTTCCACAAAAAATGCGTTTGAAAAATCGCTGCGCAAATACTGTGTGGAAAAAAAAAATGCAACACCCACCATTTTAATCTGTAGGGCCTTTGCTTTAACAATATATATAGTGTTTGGGGGTTCAACGTAATTTTCTTGCAAAAAAAAAATATGTTTTCATGTAAACAAAAAGTGTCAGAAAGGGCTTTGTCTACAAGTGGTTAGAAGAGTGGGTGACGTGTGACATAGGCTTCTAAATGTTGTGCATAAAATGCCAGGACAGTTCAAACCCCCCCCAAATGACCCCATTTTGGAAAGTAGACACCCCAAGCTATTTGCTGAGAGCAATGTTGAGCCCATTAAATATTTTTTTTTTTTGTCCCAAGAGATTGAATAATGAAAAAAAAAAAATATATATATATTTTTTTTACAAAAAGTTGTCACTAAATGATATATTGCTCAAACATGTCATGGGCATATGTGGAAATACACCCCAAAATACATTCTGTTGCTTCTCCTGAGTACGGGGATACCACATGTGTGGGACTTTTTGGGAGCCTAGCTGCGTACGGAACCCCAAAAACCAATCACCGCCTTCAGGCTTTCTAAGGGTGTAATTTTTTTATTTCACTTCTCACTGCCAATCACAGTTTCGGAGGCCATGGAATGCCCAGATGGCATAAAACCCCCCAAAATGACCCCATTTTGGAAAGTAGACACCCCAAGCTATTTGCTGAGAGGTATTGTGAGTATTTTGCAGATCTCGCTTTTTGTCACAAAGTTTTGAAAATTGAAAAAAGAAAAAAATTTTTTTTTTTTTCTTTACTTTCTTCATTTTCAAAAACAAATGAGAGCTGTAAAAAACTCACCATGCCTCTCAACAAATAGCTTGGGGTGTCTACTTTCCAAAATGGGGTCATTTGGGGGGGTTTTGTGCTATTTTGGCATTTTATGGCCTTCGAAACGGTGATAGGTAGTGAGGAGTGAAATCAAAAATTTGCACCCTTAGAAATCCTGAAGGCGGTGCTTGGGTTTCGGGGCCCCGTACGCGGCTAGGCTCCCAAAAAGTCCCACACATGTGGTATCCCCATACTCAGGAGAAGCAGCAAAATGTATTTTGGGGTGCAATTCCACATATAACTATGGCATGTGTGAGCAATATATCATTTAGTGACAACTTTTTGAAAAAAAAAAAAAATCTTTTTTATTTTTGTCTTTATTCAATCACTTGGGACTAAAAAAAAAAATATTCAATGGGCTCAACATGCCTCTCAGCAAATAGCTTGGGGTGTCTACTTTCCAAAATGGGGTCATTTGGGGGGGTTTTGTACTTCTCTGCCATTTTAGCACCTCAAGAAATGAAATAGGCAGTCATAAATTAAAAGCGGTGTAAATTCCAGAAAATGTACTCTAGTTTGTAGACGCTATAACTTTTGCGCAAACCAATAAATATACGCTTATTGGCATTTTTTTTACTAAAGACATGTGGCTGAATACATTTTGGCCCAAATGTTTGACTAAAATTGAGTTTATTAGATTTTTTTTATAACAAAAAGTAGAAAATCTCTTTTTTTTTCAAAATTTTCGCTCTTTTTCCGTTTATATCGCAAAAAATAAAAATCACAGAGGCAATCAAATACCATCAAAAGAAAGCTCTATTTGTGGGAAGAAAAGGACGCAAATTTCGTTTGGTTACAAAATTGCATGACCGCGCAATTACCAGTTAAAGTAGTGCAGTGCGAAATTGAAAAAAGACCTCTGGTCCTTTGGCTGCCAAATGGTCCGGGGCTGAAGTGGTTAAAGGTGTAGGTTTTGTACTTAAAAAAACTGTTTATGCTCTGCATGTTAAACTCTCAATACCTGTGTGGTTTGCCTCGTGATTTGGGGGGTTAAGGGCTGGTTATGGTGAGTCTGCCAGCTGCGGGTGCGTTTGGAGAACAGGAGACACAGGTCTGGCGGAGGTAACCAGCCGGGGTATCCGAGATCCGTCACAGTGGTGGCAGCGGTGGGATGTCTCCTGCAGTCCGAGACATCCAAACCATCACCGGGATTCAAGATCCAGGCAGCCGCCGAGGAGCGGTACGGGGACCGGCCAGCATTAGAGCGCAATTTGGGAGGAGGCTGCAAGGCATGAGGACGCAACATCGGGGACCAGCGACGAAGCGCACCATGCTCAGCTGGGGGATGTGATCCACCGTCAACTCTGGCAAGAGATGCTTAGCAATGAGCGGCACCATCAGGGGAAGATCCTTCCCTCCTCCACAGAGATGTACTGGATGCAGTACCATGCGCGAGAGGTGTTCCTGAGGGAACGACCGCGAGACGAGTGGAAGACGGAGCTCAGAAGATTGGTCCGGGAGGAGATGAGGCTGGACGCCAGCTACAGAGCCCTCCGGTGGTTCACAGCTCAACTGTGGCCAGGTACAGCAGATGGCAGCCCAACAGAAGGCGTTGGCTATGGCAGCGTGGGGCTGCTCCATCAAAAAATGTACGGAGACCCAGACTTTGGGAGCGTTGGGGAGTGGCGGCTGGAAGACATCCTGGACTTCCGAAATGAGGTGCTGGACCTCCCTGAAGAGGCGTGGGACCTGGAGTAATTGAAGTTCCTGGTCGAGCAGGAATGGGAGCTCGAGATTGCCTACAAGAAACTGTTTGACGGTGATCAGCAGCCCAGCATGGCTACCGTTGCATGGGACTGTCTGGGAGAAGTAGTGCACAGTCATGAAGATGCAGAGGAAATGGGGCCCGGGGTCTCCCTACGTTTTCCTGTCCTAACCGCAACAGAAGAAGCGACAATGATACAGAGGGCACTGCGAGTGCTAGAATTCCGGAGCAAACCGGAGGTTCCCCAGGCAGCGAGACAAGCTGATAGCATATAGGTCTTGGAAGGGGGAGTTGAGATGGGCGATGGAAGGCAGTTAGATGGTGATCAGCAGCAAGCCCAGAGTATTGCATCCAGTGACCAAGCCAAATCGCTGGCTATGAGGCAGAGCGCCTCTGGTCTCTTTCCACCCTCAGAGTTGGATCCAAAGAGTCCAAGAAATGATCTCCGCAAGCTGTTTCCCCAGCAGCAGATTTCCCCACTGGGAGTGGAGAAAGCCGTTCTCCCTCCCAGCAATTGGACACTATCCCAGTGTTCATCCCCCCAGCAGAAGTGCTGGCTATGGGACAGAGTGCCGCTGGCCTCTGCCCACCCTCAGAGTTAGATCCGGGGAGTCTGAGGGATGACCTCCGTGAGCTGTTTCCCCAGCAGCAGATATCCCCACCGGGAGTGGAGAAAGCCATTCTCCCTCCCCAGCAATTGGACACTACACCCATGTTCATCCTCCCAGCAGAAGCGATGGCTACGGGGCAGAGTGCCACTGGCCTCCGCCCAGCCCTCAGTATGTTTTCGGAGAGTTTGGGAGACAGTCCCTGTCAGAAGTCGCCCCAGAACCAGGAGGGGAGAAAACTCTTCCGCCTCTCCAGCGGCTGATTTCCACCTTTGTATCCATCCAGAAGAAGCGCTGGGGCCGAGCGCTGTTGGTCTCTGCCCAGCATCAGAAAAAGAGACGGACAGTCCGGCAGATAGTCCCCGCAAGATACCTCCCCATCGGCTGGTAACTACACCGGGAGGGAAGCAAGTACCTCTTCCTCCCCAACTTAGCACTACCAGCCTACGTTCCCTACCAGCTGAAGCACTGGCATCGGGGCAGAGGGTTATTCACCTCTCCCCAATACCTGCAACCCAGCCCCAGATCACGGGTTTGCGGACAGCCAGTCCCGCTCTGCAGCCACTGTTTTTATGCACAGGAGACCGTATGTGCGGTTTTGCTCCCCAGTGCCAGAGTTGTACTGTTCCTTTTGCTGTTTGCCTGGGGTGTGAGTTTGTGACTAAGGCAGGTCCAGACCAGTTGAGAGTCAGGGACCTGGTTAGTCAGTTTTTAAAGGGAAGAAATGTGACAGAACCCACTGACACTGTGTGTTTTGGAGGGGGCTGTGGGCTGGCCTCCTAACCACAGACTATGGCCCAGCAGAGAACGAGAGACTTGGGGACAAAATGGAGTTGAGATAATGTAATGAGGTCGCTATGTAAGTTGCATCCCTTCTCCCCCATCCCACCCTCTTGTTATTGTGTTTAACCACTTCCCGACCGGCGCACGACGATATAGGTCAGCAGAATGGCATGGACAGGCATAAGGGCGTATATATACGTCCCCTTTAAGATGCCGATGTGCAATCGGGCGCGCGCCGGTCGGGACCCCCGTGAGGCCGGTCGCGGGTCCCGCGGACTCGATCGCCGCGGGGACACCCGCGATCGTCTCACGGGAAGGCTTAACGGGGAGATGCGGAAATAAACAGCATCTCCCCGTTCTGCCTAGCAACTAGTGACGCCGATCTCTGCTCCCTGTGATTGGAGCAGAGATCAGCATTCACTAGCTGACAGCCACGCCCCCCCACAGTAAGAAACACACCCCTAGGCATACTTAACCCCTACACTGCCACCTAGTGGTTAACCCCTTCACTGCCAGTGTCATTTATACAGGAATCAATGCATTTAAATAGCATTGATTGCTGTATAAATGACAATGGTCCCAAAAATGTGTCTAAAATGTCTGATGTGTCCGCCATAATGTCGCATTCACAATAAAAATCGCTGATCGCCGCCATTACTAATAAAAAAAAATTATTAATAAAAATGCTATAAAACTATCCCCTATCTTGTAAACGCTATAACTTCTGCGCAAACCAATCAATAATCGCTTATTGCAATTTTTTTTACCAAAAATAAAAATAAGAATACGTATCGGCCTAAACTGAGGAAAAAATATGTTTTTTTTATATATTTTTGGGGGATATTTATTATAGCAAAAAAAAAAAAGAATGATTTTTTTTTTCAAAATTGTCACCCTTTTTTGTTTATAGCGCAAAAAATAAAAACCGCAGGGACGATCAAATACTACCAAAAGAAAGCTCTATTTGTGGGAAAAAAAAGGACGTCAATTTTGTTTGGGAGCCACGTCGCACGACCGCGCAATTGTCAGTTAAAGCAATGCAGTGTGGAATCGCAAAAAGGGGCCTGGTCCTTTGGCTGCAAATTGGTCTGGTCTGAAAGTGGTTAATTATGTTAGGTCATGGCACATAGACAAAAGGTGTGGAGACGCATCCCAGCGGGGGATGTGTAAGGAGGGGCTGCCTGTTTATCATAATCCCTTGGGGTGTTTCAACTGTAGTTTGTTTGAATATACAAGTGTCGAGTTTCCATTTGGTTCTTCCTTGTCCCCAACTCCCTCTATGACAAGGCTAAGGGGAGTGTCCCTAACTGTGTTTAAAGGTGTATGTTTTGTACTTAATAAACAGTTTATGCTCTGCATGTTTAACACTCAACACCTGTGTGGTTTGCCTCGTGATTGGGAGTTTAAGGGCTGGTTATGGTGAGTCTGCCAGCTGCGGGTGCATTTGGAGAACAGGAAACATAGGTCTGGCAGAGGTGCCCAGCCGGGGTATCCAAGATCTGTCACACTGATATTGCAGCAGGCAGCCTGCAGTAGCCATGGGACCCCATACAGAATGACAGGGCCCCCTCAGCTTATAGCCCTGTGGCTCCAATCTGTTTTGGTTAGGTGTGTATATATAGCTATGGTGGGGGGGGGGGGGTTTAAAGCCGGCCGTACATGGATTAAAATTTGGCCAATTCAGCAGGGACTGGGCGAACTTTGATTCATGTACAGGCTAGCTTGTACACAAGTTGATCTATCGATCGTCTTTTGTGCAACCAGCCTTTCAGGTTTTCCCAAATGACCAGTGCTGCCAGCTATAGCCAGCAGCACTGATCATTTTATTCTGATGGCAGGGAAGGCTCTATAACATTGATTGTGTGGATGGGGGAATCAGCTCTTTTTTTTTTCATTTACATAGTTACATAGTAGGTGAGGTTGAAAAAAGTCCATCAAGTCTAACCTATGTGTGTGATTTTATTCAGTATTACATTGTAAATCCTTGTATGTCATGACTGTTCAGGTACTTATCTAATAGTCTTTTGAAACTATCCATGCTCGCCGCTGAAACAACCACCAGTGGAAGGGAATTCCACATCCTTGCCGCTCTTACAGTAAAGAACCCTCTACGCAGTTTAAGGTTAAACCCAATTTCTTCTAATTTTCATCAAAATTTTCTTCTAAATCCACTCTGCAGCTATACAAATGTAGGTATCTTCACCTTTATAACATCTCTCCACTGCATATATCAACTTGCATCAAGTATGTCGATACAAAGCGGCGCTCACACTCACACTGAGCACCGCTTTGTATCGACATATTTGATGCAGGTTGATATATATATACTTATATATATATATATATACTTTGTCTCTCTTATTAATACTTTGTCATCTAGTCCCCGTCGGCTCTTCTCAACCTTTAACACTCTGCTTCGTCCCCCACCCCCTCTACCCACTAACTCATTCACTGCCCAAGAGATTGCCAATCACTTCAAAGACAAGGTTGATGCAATTCGTAAGGATACCTCCACTGTGCGTACATCTTCCCCACCCAACATACCTTGCCTAACGGCACTTTCAACACTCTCCTCTTTTGAATTGGCTACTATTGAAGATGTTACAAAACTCTTCTCAGATGCTCACCTAACCAATTGTCCCTTGGATCCTGTTCCCTCACAACTACTACGGTCACCCTCTTCTTCTATCCTATGCTCCCTCACATCTTCAATCTCTCCCTCTCTAGTGGCACCTTCACCTCCCCTCTAAAACATGCGCACATCACTCCCATACTTAAAAAGCCCTTCCTGGACCCTACCAACCTGAATAACTTAAAAATATATGTATGGTTTCCCCGTGGGGTTTTTAGGCAAAGATGAAGACCATATGTGAAATCATTGTTTTTTTATTTTTCTAGATCAAAGAAATGATAACTAGAAATAATACATAGAGTATAAAAATGCGAACTCTGGTTTACAGACAACTATAGTTCCAATCAGTACAAGCAAATAAATACAGGAAAATGCAACATTATATTTGATTTACAGACTTGGTATTCAGGAATGCATATTCCATACATAATTCATATACCGTATTTATCGGCGTATAACACGCACTTTTTCCCCCTTAAAATTGGGGGAAAGTCGTGGGTGTGTGTTATACGCCGATACCCCCCAAAAAAAAATGACAAAAATTGGTTGTGGCGCCGAAAAATAGCGACCGCAGCCGAAAAAGGCTGAACCGCGGCCGAAAAAGGCAAAATCACGGCCGAAAAAGACCGAGCCGACTTTTCAGCTCCGCTCGTAGTCCCGCCTCCCTGCGCTCGCTCCCCGAAACAGCAGGGAGGCGGGACTCCGAGCGGAGCCGAACAGTCGGCTCAGTCTTTTTCAGCCGCGCTTCTGCCTTTTTCGGCCGCGGTTCGGTCTTTTTCGGCGGCGCATGCGCGGTCTGTCTCGGCGGCAGGAAATTCAAACGTCGGCAAGGCTGCAAATGACGCTGGCAAACTGCAAATGACACTGGGCAAGCTACAAATGAAGCTGGCAAGCTGCAAATGACACTGGGCAAGCTACAAATGACGCTGGGCAAGCTGCAAATGACGCTGGGCAAGCTGCAAATGACGCTGGGCAAGCAGCAAATGACGCTTAAATGTAAGTTTTTTTTTTCCCTAAACTTCTCTCCTAAAGCTTTTTTTCCTTAAAATTCCCTCCTAAACTTGGGGTGCGTGTTATACGCCGGTGCGTGTTATACGCCGATAAATACGGTATTCATAATACACCCCTCAACCCCGATGCATTTCAACCATATTCGGTCTTCTTCAGGGGGATACTTTATACTTTACATGAAAACAGGGTGGATGACTTTGTTACATCTCTGTGAAATATCAAGAAAAAACTTTATCAATTTTTAAGTACAATATTTTTCAATGTATTTTCTCTTTACTAATGCTTCAATAAGCCATTTCCTATATATCATATTCACTCTTCCGTTTTGGAAATCTGTTGCTCGAACCAGAGATTTTAATTATATTAAAAGCCAAGTATGTATTCCTCTTATTCTCTGATGATACCCATCATTGCCTCCACCAAGACTGCTGTTCCTGTCACTCCCACTGATGTGTGGGGGAGGCCCCCAAGAAAAATTTATTAAAAGGGGTGAGGTTTGTTTCTTTTGCATGGATCAGAGCTTACAAGGGGCAACAATTTATATGGCACCCTTCACCTAGAGAGGAGATAGTCCCGGCGGAAAGTGCACACCTAGAAATAACAATTTAAATTTTTATTAGTAAGGTAGTATATATTTATCTATAAAGATAACATAATAGTTATTGAGACTCAACCTATAACTGCTTTACAGAGCAAAGTTTTTCTATTTAATTCTATTTTATTAAATTAATAGATGATTACATCCTGAATGCGTATAGCAATTATATGTATTATTGTAGGCTCTCCAGCCAAACATTTTATTCTCATTTTTTTAATATATTAAAAATAATAATAGCGTTTAATAGACATTAGCTGTAAAATATATCCGTATAGTAAGGTGCTAATTATAGTGAATGGTGATGGAACTATATGATTTAAAAGTGCATACCAATAGTCCAAAAAGTTTATATATTGTGACATATACGCCATTGTGCTGTGAATTAAATAAATAAATAAAAGAAACCAATTAAAAGGTGAATGAATGCAAGTAATTAAATTAATATTAAATTGTAAATAAATAAATAATTAGACTAAAATATTTTTTTAATTAATTAAAAATGTAGTGTGAGGAGTGAGCAGTGTACATTATTGTGCTAAATTAAGCAAAAATCGGTGATTATAGCATACGAAGTATTAGAACATATATAATATTAAAGTTACCTGCAGTGATGTGTATGTTAGCTTGAAAATAGCCAGGATAGGCCAAAATAGTTGACTGCCTGAATCACAGCAATTATAGCAGGAGCTGTAATAAAATGCAGCCAACGAATATTGCTATTAATGACAATGTGCAAGGGTCTTCTATAAAAACATAGCTGGCCCCCCATTGAAAGCAAATAAGTCAAAAAGTGGCAGAGTCAAGCCCCATACACACGGTCAGACTTTTTCATGGATTCTGTCCGATCGGACAATGTTGTTGAAAAATCAGACCGTGTGTATGCACCATCGGACAGTGTACGTCGGTTTGTCCGACGGACAAAGTCTTATCTCCTGCTGGAAAGATTTGCCGTCAACACGGTCCGATCACACCAAATCCGATCGTGTGTACGGTTGTCCGACGGACAAAGTGCTACGCATGCTCAGAAGAAATTCTGTGACGGAAGCGCTCGGTCAGGTAAAACTACCTTTCCTAATCGACACAGCACATTCGTCACGCTGCAATGTTAAAATGTCTTTAATGCAGCGCATTCTCTTTTTCTTTACAATGCAACAAGAATGACATGTTTTAGCTGCTCCTATTCACCCGCACTTCTCACAAACTTAGTTCTTTATTACTTTTCAGCATTTATACACTACATGTTTATTTTTACTCAGATCGTAAAAGAATCTTTGTTATATTTTTAGCATCATTTGTCTTTTTTTTTTTTTTTTTTGGGAATACATATTTGAAGGTTTTTTTTTTTTTTTTTTTTTTGGAGGGGGGTTGTGTGTCTCAACTTAGCAAAACCACATTATTAACATTTGTATTTCTTGCTTAAATTTACTAGGAGTTTGTTGGTTGTTGGTGCCCCTTGTTAATTCTACTTTAGGATTAGTGAAATGTACCTGCCTACTCACAAATAATCTGTCATTGTAGAAAAGTAAAACACATAGGCAATGATTATTTCAAATCAAAAAGACCTTTATTTAGGTGTCAGCAACAAACCAAAGAGGAACGCAGCCATGGTGAAACTTGGGGAATTTGCAAAGCCTTGGCCCCCCACGGCAACCATCATTTTTCAAGCGTAGAAAATTGGGGGCCTGAGGAGTACGTATATTAAGGGGAGTGCAATCTGGTCCTGAAGTCCAAAGTTTCCGTAACTGCAGCAGATGCCATCTAGGTCCCCAGGCTCTGGTACTACAAGAGGCTCCATCTTCTCTCAGACCAGACTGATTCCAGGTCGTCACTCTCAGGTCTTCCTTCCACGCTTCCTTGCACGCTGTGGCTGTCGTGCTGGTGGGGTGGCAGAAGGAGGAGGAGGAGGAGGAGGAGGAGGCGGAGCATGGTAGCTATGGCAAACATGTGTGACTGGGGTCATCTCCCCAGCCCTACCCTTATTTAGGACATGGAGGATGAGCCCCTCACACATGTTGCGTTGCCTCACCTCCATACCCATCATTTTTGTGACAACCACCGAGCCAAAGGTCTCCTCGTCGGCGGGTGTGGCATGTAGGGAGGCTGAAGCCTCTCTGATCATGCGGAGCGCTGACTCTGCCGCATAACCCCCCCTTCTCGCCCTTTTGTAGGGAAGGCGGAGGAGAGGGATTTGTGAGTCAGTCAGGCTCCGAGGCCTAGCCCCCTCTTGGCTGCCACTACCCACCTGGTGGCTGCCACTAACCCCTGCCTCCTCCTGACTGCCACCTTCCACAGCCACCTCCTGGCTGAGGTCTTCCTGTGTATGAAAAAGGGACATAGTTTCAGTTATTTGTTCATCAAACACACACAATTCTCATCTTGTGACTGTTGCAAAATGTTTACAATTAGAAAACCATACAATTCTCAGCCCTGCAGTTTAGATTGTGGCCCCCAACTGTCTCCAACACTACTGTCAGTTGATATGTCAAACACGTTAGGAACTAAGCAATTGGGGGATCCTGAATTAAGTGAACATCATTCATTATTAACATAAATGGTAACCAAACTACTATACCTGGAACAAGCTGGGCTCCTCCACCTCTTCCAGACTGGAAGGCCCAGGTTGGTCCTCGGAAGCCTCATCAGGGGTGGCCTGCGCGCAAGGAAGCGTGGAAGGAGGAGTCGAGAGTGGCTCCGTGACATCAGTCTGGTCTTTGAGAAAATGTAGACTCTGATAGTACCAGAGCTTGGGGACATAGACCTCATCTGCTGCAGTTGCAGTTTCTTCCGACTTCACAACCTTCTTGCGCTCCCTGATATACGCACTCCTCAGGCTGCCAATTTTCTTTCTTATAGCATCAACAGTTGCCGTGGGGAACCTTGGCTTGACAAATTCCCCAAGTTCCTCCAGGGCTGCGTGCCTCTTTGGTTTGTTGCTATAATGGGGGTGTTTACCCTGCCATAAAATGGGAAATTCCCTGTATTTGGCAATGAAGAGGGGGAGAAAACTCATGTCGTTGAATCCCTTCATAATCTCTGCAAGACACAACACCACACAAAACACTATAAATTATGTCTGGCTAAACTCTCCTAATCTTCTCCATAAAGAGGCCTCAAGTTCGAATCAGTCTAGGCTAGTTATGTACCAACGTCCAATTGTACCTTCGTTTGTAGCGATCGTCTCGTGCGTGAGTTTTCTCTCCCCTCGTCTCCCAGATCGTGGCTACGACACAGGCGTGTGACGTTTTATATACAGTGCGCATGCGTCAAACTCCGCCCGCCCCTGACGATCTTTCTCGTCTATTCCCCACCCCTTCTCTTTACGGCGCAGTGGGGAGAGCACATGGCGGGGACACAGCAGGTGCGCCACAAATATCCCACCAACGAGGAGGACGAGGAAAGTCCGGAGGCAGAAACGTCCCGATCCCGGAGCCTGAAATTCAAGGCCTCCAATATGTCATTTGGAGAAATGTTGGAGATGGTGGACATATTAAAGAGGAGCGACTATGATGGGAAGTATGGGCCTTACCTCAACCCCAATGTCCGCAAGGCCAAGATCATGTCTAAAGTTGTGAGAAGGCTGTACAATCAGTTTGGGGTACAACGATCCAAGGAGCATCTGAGGAAACGCTGGTCAGACCTGAAACTGAGGGAGGCCGATCAGTACAGAAAGATCAAGCGAATTCTTCAAAAAAGTAAGTAGTTGTGTTTTGTGTTTTATTTCTTGCTTGCATACTGCTCCATGTGGTTTGATTTTTACAAAGTTGTACATTCCAAAATGGCCACTTTCATTCGTCTGTGCATTCGATCGTACTCAGCCTCGATCTTTCTGCCACTGTCATGGTCGTGTGTGTGTCCATTCGATCGTACGCAACGATCGGCCACTTATAATACGATGTTTGGTGTTTTATTTGTGGAAAGGAAGTTTGTTCTCACTAGAAATGTCATCAAGAATGTAAAGCCAATTTATTCAATGTAAAGGAGAGGTCACCCAGTAGCTGGTTCCCCATCTGGACTCTAGAGCACTAGTGCTGGGACACCCAAACCACCTTTTTATTAGGCTTTTCCACACATGTGCTCCAGTGGATACTAGAGGGGGGTCTCCATCACACAAACTTCTACCAAAAAGCTAGTCAGTTTAGCACCTTTACAAAGTGACTACATTCATGTAGTTGGCATTTGTAACTGGCCAAACAAAAATTGTGTCCGTCACTTTCAAGCAATGTTTGTCATTTCCTATTTCTGCCCTCAATAGATTGTGTTGCTAAATCTTCCTTTTGTACATTCTCATAGGGGAGCGAAAACTTGGCCCGTCTGAGGAAACCCCAAAACCAACACCTCCCAAAAAAGGTGAAACAGCAGAAGCAGAGGAGGAGGAGGAGGAAGGAGAGATCATCGAACTTGGAGAAATTGTCACCACAACAGGTGAGTGTGGGAGAACACAGCTACTGGTAAGCTAATCAATGTATGCCTGCCTCATTTCCAACACCCGATTTTTTTTTGTTTGTGGTTTTTAGGTGACGTGGATGTTGTGGAAGAAAAATCGCACTTTACCATAGAGAGTGCCCACGTACTCATCGGGGAGATAATGGTCTGCAATAGAGATCTCGATTACATAAAGCAAAACATCAATGATGTTCAACAAAAATTGAAGAACATCATTGATGTTTTAGGAAAAATATGAAAACGCACCAAGTAATTAACACACATTTGTAACTTAAGAACTGTGTGAAATTTGGAACATGCACACATTGTGTCCACATGTGCTAGCTCCCATCATGGTGGATGAATGCCCTCGTTTTTTTGGGGGTGCAACCACTTTACGAACTACGAAAGTGGTTGTGGTGAAGGGGTTGCACCCCCAAAAAACGTCCATTCATCCCCATGATGGAAAATGGCACTTTTGAAGCTTCTAGGCATGTGTTTTACCATCTAATGACCATTTTCAGACCCAAATTGTGTGCATGTTCTAAATTTCCACTTTCCAGGGGTGACCCCCCCATGTGATGAAGGCAAGATCAAACACACTTTGAACATATAGTCATGTCTGATCTTGTCTTCACTTTACAAAGTTGAACTTTCCAAGTTCATAGGTTCTGTTTTGCTCCATGCCTGGTTTTACCAATTGCGGAATGTTTCTAAACAATGCTGTAAAAAACCAAGATGTTGTCAGTTTGGGCGTGAAGATTGTAAACGCACATGTGAATGTTTTCAAAGTAAACTTTTTTATTTTTCTAAATGTGTGGCTTCCTTATTTCAAAAACACAATGCATTATGTATGTCAAATGGAAAGGATATGGTGGCCAATTGGTGTTATTTACTAAAGGCAAGTCCACTTTGCACTGCAAGTTTCTTTTCCAGGGCACTTTTTCACTGCACTTGTAGAGCATAGTGGATTTGACTTATGTAAATGACACCCACAGTGCTTTGTACGAAAACACGGAGCACAGCATTTTTGAGAATACACACATGTCTGACCTGGTGATGAAAAGGAGTATTTTGGGTGTCAGTTAGGCAGTACAAACCTTATCTAGACCAAAGATTAGGTATCAAACACACAACATGAGACTAATCTTTTTGGGAAGAAGAGACTGTTACCTCCTTTTGCCCAGAAAGTGCATTCCCACTGTCGAAGGCAAAGGTAAAAAATTTCAAGGTAAAATAAGCAAAAAAGAATAATGAAATGACAAGAAATCATAGGTTGGTTGAAATATCAGATTTATTAAAAAATGCCTCTCACACATCGTCAGGCAGAGCAATGGCCCCCCTACCCACAAAGTACTCCATATATTGCTCGCGGACCGCGCGGGCATTTAGAGGGGGCAAGCCTGGACGTGCCACTTGAAGGGCTGTGAGGTCCGCATTTGGAGGGCCCTCCACATCTGGGCCAACGGGCACCACATAGTTCCTGTTATGTCTTTTGAGGAAGTTGTGCAGTATGCAACAGGCAAGAACTATGTGGTTCAGTTTGTATTCCGCCAAGTTAATTGCCGTCAAGAACAGGCGGAAGCGGCTGGCCAGGATGCCAAAAGTGTTCTCCACAACTCTTCTGGCTCTGGACAGCCTGTAGTTGAAGACCCTCTGTTCTGGGGTGAGGGTCCTCATCGGGAACGGCCTCATCACATGGGGAGTCAACGCAAACGCTTCATCTGCGACAAAGACGAAGGGGAGTCCTTCAGCATTCTCCTCTGGAGGTGGCAAGCACAGACTGCCACTTTGGAGACGCCAGTAGAACTCCGTGTGCGTAATGGCACCACCATCCGAGATCCGGCCGTTCATCCCCACGTCCACATACATAAATTCATATGTTGCCGACACCACCGCCAACATCACTACACAATTAAACCCTTTATAATTATAATAGTGGGACCCCGAGTTGGGCGGTGGGACGATGCGGACGTGTTTCCCATCAATTGCCCCTCCGCAGTTAGGAAAGTCCCAACGGCTGGCAAAGTGGGAGGCCACAGTCTGCCATTCCTGTGGCGTTGAAGGGAACTGTGGAGTGAAACAAGAAAAAAAAATTAGTCACTTTGCACATAAACATTGTAAGCAGATTAGACAATCAACATCTTGGAACAAGAGCATTGTATAAAATTGGAGGCTGGAAAGTATTTGCACAGAAAAGTAGAGGCTCCCCTTCACAGATTACTCACCCCCCATCAATCCCCCCACTTCTGATGGGCCTTTGACAATAACTAGGGTTTTGGGGGGGGGGGGTGGTGGACAGGTAACCCTCTGCACTTCATTGATTGGCAAATGGCTCAATAATGTGTGCTAGTTTGGCCAGACCCTCTGTACTTAACACTATTGGCAGCCCCCAGGAAAGCTAAACTAACATTTCAACCCCCCCCCCCCCCCCCCCCCCCCCAAAAAAAAGAAAGCACATTGTGACATTCTGAAATTACCAAGCAAGCTAATAGGAGGGAAAGAACACAAAAAAAAATAGGAAATGGAAAGTATGGAGGCAGCCCCTTGCACTACATGCTTTGCAGAATTCATCCCTAAAGATGCCCACTAAAAAGAGGTAGGTATATATTGTGTATTGACCTTGGGAAAGCCAGCAGATAGAGGATTGGTACCATCTGACAGAGCAGTTGGGGGAGGGGGTTCCTAATGAGTTTGCCCCCCCCCCCCCCAAAAACAATAAAAAAAAAGGGGCTCTACATGAAGTAAACCACCCAGCAAACATTTGTGCATATTTTAGGGGGTGTTTGGGGGCAAAAAATACTATGCAGCAGACAAAATACATTGCTTAGGTGACTAGGCCATAGGTGTCTATTGGGGCAGAAGAGCATGCTGGTGAGGTAAGTGAAGGGAAAAATGCATGAAGGAGAAAAGGGGCACAGCATATTAGAGCATATTGCAATCATGGTAATTAGGGAAGGAGGTCAAAAATAGAAGACATTAGCAAAAAGAACATACATAGAAGGGAATAGTAAAGGAGAAATGTTACCTTAATATAGTCCTCCTGCAGGACCTCGATGATGGCAGAACAGGTCTCTGGAATAATGAGTCCCAGGGCCTGGGGAGAGATACCTGAAGAGAACTTCAAATCCTGAAGACTTCTCCCTGTCGCCAAGTACCTCAACGTGGCAACAAGCCTCTGCTCCGGAGTAATGGCTTGTCTCATGCAGGTATCCTGCCGGCTGATAAAGGGGGTCAGCAAAGCCAAAAGACGGTGAAAATCGGGGTCCCTCATCCGGAGAAAGTTCCTGAAATCATCAGGATTATTCTCCTGGATCTCACGAAGCAAAGGCATGTGCGAGAATTGGTCACGCTGAAGCAACCAATTCTTGGTCCACATACTCCTCGTCACTCTGTTCATGGACGGGTCTTGGCTCAAAGCTAGAAGCCCGACACCAATTCCGCGTACAGCACGAACTCGGCGACGAGTACGCACGGGAAACATCGCTCACAAGGTCACAAAAGGTCGGCTGGTCAGAACGGACAAACAGAAAGCACCGATAAACAGCAAGGCCTGAAAGAACGAAATGAATACCAGAAACGAGCAGACAATAAGCAGTGCAAATCAAAGCGTCCTATATCAAGATATAGGCCGCAATGACCAACAAATGCGAACTGACTACACGCACTAATAAACAGATACGCACGACAAGCACAAACTGAAGAGCAGTAACGATCTGAGTCAGAAAACTGAGAAGCGCGAATCTTAAGTCACCAAACTTCGACTAAATCTCGATAAACACGGGATCAGCAGAAGGAGCCCAACGGGTGCCTGACGTGGTGCTGAACTTCCCTTTTCTAATCTCGTGGACGACGACTTACGTCACGACGTTCTTGCAGACCGGATATTCCGACAACGTAGTCCGACCGTGTGTACGCAACACCAACATCGGACAAAGTACGACGGACAGGATCCGACCGACCTGGTCCGCGGATTGTCCGACCGTGTGTATGGGGCTTTACATGATGGAATTTACGAATCGTTACGAATCAACGGAAACGAAAATAAACACATTTTTTTGTTGTGCACATGTCTACTGCTGATGCTGAGTGCCAGGCTCCACCTCCATGCTGACACAATCCTCCTCCTCTTCCTGTGTGATCGGTGGGCCAGCAGGAACACTGTCTGCATAAAGGGGGCCTTGAGAGGTAAGGAAGTCCTCCTCTTCCTGCCTCTGTTCTGCCTCAAGTGCCCTGTCCATTATCCCACGCAGTGTGTGCTCCAACAGGTGGACAAGAGGGACAGTGTCACTGATGCATGCACTGTCACTGCTCACCATCCTCGTGGCCTCCTAAAATGGTGACAGAACAGTGCATGCATCCCTGATCATGGCCCACTGGCGTGGGGAAAAAAAACAAGCTCCCCTGACCCTGTCCTGGTGCCATAATCGCACAGGTACTCATCGATGGCCCTCTGATGCGTGTGCAGCCACTGCAGCATGGCCAACATTGAGTTCCACCTGGTGGGCATGTCACAGATTAGGCGGTTCTTGGGCAGGTTAAATTCCTTTTGGAGGTCAGCCAGCCGAGCACTGGCATTATATGACCGGCGGAAATGCACACAGACTTTCCTGGCCTGCCTCAGGACATCCTGTAAGTCCGGGTACCTGCCCAAGAACCGCTGCACCACCAAGTTAAGGACGTGAGCCACACAGGGCACATGGGTCAGTTGTCCCTGTCGGAGGGCAGAGAGGAGGTTGGTGCCATTGTCGCAAACCACCATTCCTGGCTTAAGCTGGCGTTGTGTCAACCACCTCTCAGCCTGCCCCTGCAGAGCTGACAGAACCTCTGCCCCAGTGTGGCTCCTGTCCCCCAAGCACACCAGCGCAAGCACCGCATGGCATCTTTTTCCCTGCATACTTGCGTAGCCCCTTGAACACCTACGGAGCACCGCTGGTTCCAAGGACAAAGAACAGGAAGAGGCCATGGAGGAAGAAGAAGAGGAGGGGGTGGAGGAGAGAGGTGTGTCAGAATCACCAGTAGTAGCATTTTGGAGGCGTGGTGGCGGAACAACCTCCAACACTACTGCACCTTGTCCTGCATCCTTCCCAGCTGCCAGAAGAGTTACCCAATGCGCCTTGAAATATAGGTATGCCTGCTGGACCATGAGTCAGGGGTAATATGCACCTTAACGCTGACTGCCCTGTCCAGCGAAGCCAAGACATTGGTAGAGAGCTGGAATCGCCCTCCGTGAGAAAAAGTGGCGTTTGGGAACCTGCCACTGAGAAACCGCACATTCCACAAACTCACGGAAGGGGGCAGAGTCTACTAACTGAAAAGGCAGCAGTTGAAGTGCTAGCAGTTTAGCCAAGCTAGCATTCAACCGTTGGGCATGTGGATGGCTGGGAGTCAACTTCTTTCGACGGTGCAGCAGCTGGGGCAGGGAAATGTGCCTGGTACAATCAGACGTCGGTGTACAGATAGCAAATTGCCCGCAAGTACTTGGCTGTGACACACCTAATTCTACACCTTCATTCCTCTCAGTGCAGGTTTCAGAGAGGACTGAAGGTATAGTGGGGTTGGAAATCCCAGCCGATGAGGAGCAAGGAGAGGTCCGCTTTGTTCTTTGGTGTGGTTCTTTTAGGTACGCTTGCCAAGGACCTGCATGGTAGGTCGACATATGTCTGGTCAAGCATGTGGTGCCCGAGCGGCTGATGTTTTGGCCACGCGAGATACGCTTGAGACATATGTTGAAAATTGCAGTGGTGCGACCTAATGTACTCGTCTCAAAAAAGGCCCACACCAAAGAACTTTTGGAATAACGCGCAGAGGCAACGCCCTGCACATGCGGAGCTGTGCGGTGTGATGCAGTCGGTGTGCTGCCCTTAAGCTGGCCCCTGGAGGGCATCCTGCCTCATTGGAGATGTGCCTCCTCCTCTTTCCTATCAGGCACCCATGTGGAGTCAGTGACCTCATCATCTCCTACCTCCTCATCACTGGAGCAAACCTGGCAGTATGCTGCAGCTGGGGGAACATGACTGCCAGATTGCTGTCCTTCTTGGGCATCCACTCTCTCTGGGCTCACATTACTGCCTTCCTCTAGCTGGCTATCATCATCAGAGCCTTCAAACGCTGGGCATTCTCATGGAGCATGTACCCAACACTGTGCTCAAACAATTCGGGGGACTCCTCAGGAGGACATGGTGGGCCTAGGAAAGGAGTGACTGATGCCATTAAACCAAGGGAAGAGGCCGCGTTGGCAGCTGCTTTGCCAGTACCCTGAGCCTGGGTGAGAGAGGATGAGGAGGATGAGGATGGCTTGGTCATCCACTCTACCAAGTCTTCGGCATGTTGCGGCTCAACGCGTCCAGCTGCCGAAAAAAAGGACGAGCGTGTCCCATGGCCATGTGCTGATAAGAATGCACCGCGTCCACAACCAGCACTTTTGCCTCTAGACACAGAGCCTGCTTGCCCTCTTTTATTGTCTCGTGACTGTCTGCCTCTCCTTGTTGGCCTTCCAGACATACTAATGGCCTGCAGGGAGATGTAGCTGCACAAAGCTGGGACGTATATACTGATATACTGCAGCTAGCAGAATCAACTGCCTGCCTGTAGTATTATTATTATCAGAACACCAGCAATTGGGGGAGCTTTAGGAGTACACTGTGCAGATGACACAATTCACCCACTGTAACTGCTACAGCTGCCTGCGGATAGGATGAGCAGAACACCAGCAACTGGGGTAGCTTTAGGCGTACACTGTGCAGATGGCACAATACACCCACTGTAATTGCTACAGCTGCCTGCGGATAAGATCAGCAGAACACCAGCAATTGGGGTAGCTTCAGGCGAATACACTGTTCAAATGGCACAATATGCCGACTGTAATTGCTACAGCTGCCTGCAGATAGGATGAGAAGAACAACAGCATTTGGGGTAGCTTCAGGCGTACACTGTGCAGATGGCACAATATGCCCACTGTAATTGCTACAGCTGCCTGCGGATAGGATGAGCAGAACAACAGCAATTGGGGTAGCTTCAGGCGTACACTGTGCAGATGGCACAATACACCCACTGTAATCGCTACAGCTGCCTGCGCATAGGATCAGCAGCACACCAGCAATTGGGGTAGCTTCTGGCGTACATTGTGCAGATGGCACAATACACCCACTGTAATTGCTACAGCTGCCTGCGGATAGGATCAGCAGAACACCAGAAATTGGGGTAGCTTCAGGCCTACACTGTGCAGATGGCACCATACGTTGACTGTAATTGCTACAGTTGCCTGCGGATAGGATGAGCAGAACAACAGCAATTGGGGTAGCTTCAGGCGTACACTGTGCAGATGTCACAATACACCCACTGTAATTGCTACAACTGCCTGCGGATAGGATGAGCAGAACAACAGCAATTGGGGTAGCTTCAGGTATACACTGTGCAGATGGCACAATACACCCACTGTATTTGCAACAGCTTCAAAATGAAATTAAATCACACTATCTCACTGTGTATCTCTCTCCGCCGCCGCAACACACTACACAAGGCCGCTGCGCAGGCGGCCTTATATAGTGTGGGGCGTGTACTAAACCCCCTGCGCCTATATTTCCCCTCCTAGCACAAATACCCATAATACACAAATCATCCCTGCTAGCACAACCCCCCCCCCCCCCAAAAAAATAAAACATTTCCCTCCTAGCACAAATCCCCCCCACCATATTACCTTTTCTAGCACAAACCCCCCAAAGTTCCCCCCTCCTAGCACAAATCTTCTTCCCCATCCCCCCTTCCAACACAAATCCTCTCAAATCACCACTCCTAGCACACCTCCCTAAATTTCCACTGCTAGAACAATTCTTTTCCCCTGCCGCTCCCGAAATTCTCCCTCCCAACACAAATCCCCTCCCACCAACCTGCATGTTGTGCCCCCCTCATCTCACATGATACCACAGTGCCCAAGGCAGCCCCCTCTCCTGTCCACCCCTTGTCCCGACCTGGTGTGGATCGTGTGTCTGGTGAGATGTGTTCCATCTGAGACTGAGATTATAATATCTATCCATCCCTGTGGGTCTTTTTCCAAAGTCCAGCCAGACCTCCATCTTTGAGGTCTTATTATTTGGTACGCAGCCTGTGAGTGGAGGTGCGCACCTGGGTGAAGAGTGGCTTTCACTTTGGTTGGATCACTGGAACTTGGCAGCATATGTATTTTTTTAATAGAATTTGCACTGAAGAGCTTTTTTAAGTATGAGGGATTTATTTGGATTGTCTTTGTGAGACATTCCATTGTCTGAGGAAGCTAGCATCCCATAGGCTAGCGAAATGTGTCAGTGAGCGTGACGTCAGCGCGTTACCCAGGGGGCATATGTCAGCTCATTGCACCAGTGTGGACTGAAGGCGGAATCCCACGGAGTTCATACGGCGGGATTCTCAAACATACGGCCATCCGGAGTGTCTATTGCAACACATTGAGAGCACAGTGGATCTCCATATTGGATTATCAACCTTGGATGGTGACTGATCTATCTGGATGGGTAGAGGTAGCGGGAAGCAGGTAGCGGTAAGCAGCTAATAAATTAACATATGGTCAGAGTGTCATGGACACATACTGCAATTGATTTTGATGCTTGGCTCCTGCTTTTTCTCCCCCATTTCATCTATTCTGCTCTGCTTAGCTGAGGAGACCTATATACACAGTAACTGTGCTTGATTGCTGTTTGACTTTCAATACACTCCGCTGTCCAGCTGTTCATTTAACAAATAAACCTGCAATCTCTATAGAAAGGATTATCAGTATCCATGAATTGAGCTGTGTTCTATTACCTGATTTTTGATTGCTGGACTATTCATCTGTTTTTTGTTTTTTGACCACGCTTTTACCACCCTCATATACCGACAAGTTGCCATATGCTTTTGAATTTTTAGCTAGTACTAGCCTCATTTACTTGTGCATATGTGAGTGTGTGTTTTTGGGTTTAGTGCAGATGTGCTGCTCCCCTATTTTAATATGACAACGTTGTCCATGCCTACAGTAGCTTTTGTTTTGTTGTGTTCATTTTTACCAATGTGTTTTTTTTGATACTTAATAAAATTTATCCGTATCGCCCTTCTAGGGAGAATCTTTTCTCTCTGTTTTGTTTATTATGCCTTAAGGTCAGTATGTTTACTTTTTTTGGTGGGTATTTCCCTAGAATTGGGTGATTGATTAGCTTATTAAATTATTATTTTGATAATTAATAATTTTGATTGATCCAGGCATCCAATTTATTTTCTTATTTTCTTCTTGTTGTTTTTCAGTACTTTCTGTTTAGTCCGTTCTGACCAGCCGACCGTTTTGAAGCCATGTTGCCTGTACGTACTCGTCATAGAGTTCGTGCCGTGCAGGGGCTTGGTGTTGGGCTTTTAGCTTTGACCCAAGCCCAGTCCATGAACAGGACGAGGAGGAGTTCATGGAGCAAGAATTGGTTGCTCCAGCGTGACCAATTCTCGCACATGCCTTTGCTTCGTGAGATCCAGGAGAATAATCCTAATTTCAGGAATTATCTCAGGATGACCCCTTATATCAGCAGGCAGGATACCTGCGTGAGGCAAGCCATCACTCCTGAGCAGAGTCTAGTCGCCACGTTGCGGTATTTGGCGACGGGGAGAAGCCTTCAGGACCTCAAGTTCTCGACAGGCATCTCCCCCAAGGCTCTGGGGATCATTATCCCAGAGACCTGTTCTGCCATAATTCAGGTCCTGCAGAAAGACTATATGAAGGTAAGTTTTCTCCTTTAACATCACATTATATGTATTTAATGTTTGCTAATGTATTGTATTTCTTTCATCATTCCCTATTTACCATGATTTGAATATGCTGTAATATGCTGTGCCCCTTTGTCCTCATGCATGCTGGAAGCTTTTTTTTTTTTTTTAACAGAGATGTTTTATTGAAAACAAAACAGGTTTACAGGTATATCACACCAGAAAAAGAAACAGTATCATACAATAACAAGCATTGAAATTATGAGGGTTGTACACGTTACAGCATAACAAGGCAGGTTTCCAGCTCACATACAAGTCACTTCTACTATTTCCAATCGTCGTATTCAGTGTTTAGTTCGGGCTAACACCCCATTTATACCTGAATGTCTTGGTGGGTCGTTGGTCCTGGGGGGGGGGGTGTGAATCAGGATCCAATAGTTCAGGTGGGGGGGGGGGCGATTGTCCACATCTCCAGGAGAGGTGATAGGGAGCAAGTATAGGTCGCTCAGCCATGAGCATCGATCCACCTAGCCCATATTTTGTCAAACTTTACCGGACACTGTCTACTTTCGTAGGTGAGCCTATATAGGGGGAGCACAGCATTAATGGAGCGGCACCAGGATTCATGGGTTGGGGGGTCAGTCGATTTCCACTTCAGGAGGATCTCCCGTCTAGCATAGAAGATAGAGAACATAAGAAACAACTTGGTATATCTATCACCCTGGATCTCCTCCAAGTAACTAAGGAGGAAGGTCAGGGGTTCTCGGGGTATCCTGGTGCCCGACATTCCCGTGAGGTCGTCGGCCACCTGGGTCCAGAAGGAAAGGAGTTTGGGGCAAGACCAGACCATGTGAAGAAATGAGCCCACCTCCCGCCCGCATCTGGGACAAAGCGGATCACGCTGTGGGAATATCCTGGCCAGCCTTTGCGGAGTATAATAAGCCCTATGTAGGAATTTTAATTGTATAAATCTATCACGTGAGGCTATCATTGTCGGGATATAAGTGGGAACGCATTCTTCCCATATTTCGTCATCCAGGGTAGGTAAGTCATCCTTCCATTTATCAAATGATTTGGTCAGCTTGGCATCATGAGCCACTGTCAGGTATAGGTAGAGGGAGGACAAGGGTCGGCCCATAGTGCTAGAGGTCAGGAGACGTTCAGTCGAGTCCATTTCCAATGTTATAGGTCGGGGAAACTGCGATTTGTAGGCGTGTCGAAGCTGCCAGTATCTAAAGGCCCAAGCCCGCGGAAGCGCGTGCGAGAACCTCAGATCCTGGAAGGAGACGATTGTACCACGTTTGGTTATGTGTTTCAAGGTGAGTATTCCCTTCCCTGCCCATTCCGAAGGATTTGGTAGTGAGTGAAAGTGAGGCAGCAGGGGGTTACCCCATAAAGGTGTGTTTGGGGACTCATGGTAGGGCTTACGGTACACCCTCCTGGCGTCCTGCCACGCCTGTATGGTGGTCTTCATGGGGGTGGTGACAGCAGGGTCTGCTCGTTTACCCCTAAATGGTAGGTTGCTAAGTGCGGCGTAGGAGCCCAAGATAGCAGCTTCCAATCTAACCGCTGGGTTCTGTCTGGGCTGGGAGAACCACCATCTGACCGTTACCAATACAGCAGCCCAATAATATATTTGGAAATTCGGGAGAGCCAGCCCGCCGCCCGAAAGGGGGAGGTAGAGTAGCTGTTTCGCCACCCTCGGGGGTCTCCCAGCCCAGACAAAGTTCCCCAGCAGACCCTCCAGCCTTACAATAAAGGCCTTGGGGATGTGGCTCGGGGTATTTCTAAAAAAATAGGAACTTCGGCAGAAGCACCATTTTCAAAAGGTTGACCCTACCAACAGGAGATAGTGGGAGCGAGCGCCAGGCTGCACATTTGGCCGTAGTTTGTTGCATCAGGGGTTGGAGGTTGCGGGCCATGTATTGCCTTAAGTCTGCTGTCACTTTAATGCCTAGATATGTAATTTCGTCTACCCATCTAAGTTGAGTCAGGGAAACCGGGGGTGCGGTCTGGGGACAGAGGGAGAAGAGCTCAGACTTGTCCCAGTTGATCCTAATACCCGAGAAGTTACTAAAGTGATCAAATAGGTGCAGTACCCTTCTGAGGGAGGCAGAGGAGTCAGCCAGGTATAGGGGGAGCACAGCATTAATGGAGCGGCACCAGGATTCATGGGTTGGGGGGTCAGTCGATTTCCACTTCAGGAGGATCTCCCGTCTAGCATAGAAGATAGAGAACATAAGAAACAACTTGGTATATCTATCACCCTGGATCTCCTCCAAGTAACTAAGGAGGAAGGTCAGGGGAGATCTTTTCGTGTATGCCTCCTATTTGTATGCCCTGGACCTCCTCGTCTGCCCTAATCAGCGCAGCCAAGGGCTCTATAGCCAAAGCGAACAGAACGGGAGACAGGGGGCAGCCCTGCCTCGTGCCCCGACCCAGTGGAAATGATTCTGGCAGGCAGGCGTTGGTGTAGACTCTCGCCTGGGGATCCCTGTATAGCATGTGGATCCAGGAGATGAATTTCTCGCCAAATCCAAATCTGGACAGGACCGCCCACAGGTATTTCCATTCCACTGAGTCGAAGGCCTTTTCGGCATCCAATGAGGCCACCAGACCTCCACCCTCCGCGTTCGCCCTGTCTATATGTGTAAAAAGCCATGCTGGAAGCTTTTAAAGTTCCTTTTTTGTCCTTCATGCATATTTGCCTTCACTAACCTCCCCAGCATGCTCTTCTGGGCCCATACACCTATAGCCTAGTCACTTAGCAATGTATTTTGTCAGCCCCATAATAGTGCTTTCATATAGAGTGCCAGAGGCTTTTTTTGTTGTGGGCCAAACTCATTTGGAACCCCCCCTCCCCCCAACCGCTAAGTCAGCTGAAAGCAATCCTATATGCCGACTTTGCCAAACCTATACACACTATACCTACCTCTTTTGTGGTCAGATTTATGGATGAATTCCCCAAAGCATGTAGTGCAAGGGCCTGCTGAATACTTTCAAATGGTACTGTTTAAAGTTTGTTTCTCATATTATTATCTTGATAGGTAATAGTAGAATGTAAAAATGTGCTTCCATTTGTTCAGTGTGTTTTTCTTTTTTTTTTTGGTATTATGACACTTCTTACCTGACCAGTGGGCTGCCAATAGTGTAAGTAAGGAGGGGCTGGCCAAAGTATCACACATTATTATGCATTCAGCTCTCAATGAAGTGGAGAGGGTTACCTGTCCAAAACATCCCCCCCTTAAATTTTTGCAATGGGCCATCAGATGGGGTGAGGAATCTGATAAGTGGACCTTAAACTTTTGGCTTTAAATACTAATTTTTAAAAATGTTATACTTATGTTGGCCAAAAATGTTTGTGTCTAATCTGCTTGCAATGTTGATGTGCAAAATTACACATTCTTTTTTCTTGTTCGACACCACAGTTTCCTTCAACGCCACAGGAATGGCAGACTGTGGCCTTCCACTTTGCCACCCATTGGAACTTTCCCAATTATGGAGGTGCAATTGATGGTAAACACATCCGGATCGTCCCACCCCCCAACTCGGGGTCCTACTATTATAATTACAAGGGGTATAATAGTATCATGATGTTGACGGTGGTGTCAGCTACTTACGAGCTCTTGCATGTGGACGTGGGGAAAAATGGCTGGATGTCGGATGGTGGATTGATCGCCCAGACGGAGTTTTACCGGCGTCTCCAGTGTGGCAGCTTGGGCTTGCCACCTCCAGAGGAGAATGTGAAAGGACTCCCCTTCGTCTTTGTCGCGGATGAAGCATTTGCGCTGGGTATTCCCTATGCGCCCATTCCCTATGAGGACCCTCACCCTGGACCAGAGGGTTTTTAATTACCGGCTGGCCAGAGCCAGAAGAGTGGTGGAGAATGCTTTCGGGATAATGGCCAGCCGGTTCCACCTATTTTTGACACCGATCCACATGGCGGAATATAAACTGAACCATATAGTGCGATCCTGCTGCATTTTGCAAATTTTTTAAAAACAAAACTCATCAAACTATGTGGCCTCAGTTGGGCCTGAGGCAGACTTTCCTGAACTTGCCAACCTGACGGCACTTGAAGCTGGTCATCCTGGCTTGCCCCCCAAAGCGCTCGCGAGGTCAGAAACCAATACATGGAGTACTTTGCGGGTAGGGGGGGGGGGCATTTATATGCCAGACAATGTCTGAGAGACATTTTTTTAAAATAAATGTATCTTTGAAACTGCAATAATATTTGTTTTCATTTACTGCTTGGGTTTGTTTTAGGTGTCTCCTAGGTTTTTATTTAGAATATTTTTGGGCCTTTTTCTTCAAAAGTGCAAACCAAATTTCTTAGCAAGATTAGGTGACAGTCTCTTCTTCAGATAATATTATTATGTTGTGTGTCTGCTACGCACACCTTGTTCTTAATGTATGTAATGCATTACTGACAAAAATATTCCTCATTTTCAGCACCATGGCAGAAATGTGTGGAGTCATGAAAATGGCGTGATTGGGGAAAATTAAAAAGCACTGTTGGTGTTATTTACTAAAGGCAAATCCACTATGCACTACAAGTGCCCAGCAAAAGTGCACTTGAAACTGCACCTGGAGTGCAAAGTGGATTAGCCTTTAGTAAATATCCCCCATTGACACTGAAAACAACAACTTTACTACAAATCCTGCTTTTTAACATTGAAAAAGGAAGCCACACATTGTTGATGATCAAAACACTTTTTACTCATAGCACATTCACATGTGCGTTTATCAAAGGGTTTTCCAACAAACCAACATATTTGGTGTATATAACATTATTTTTGGTAACATTAATATAACCAGCCGGTTTTGAGGAAACAGGCATGTATCAAAGCATAACATACAGAACTGAGGAAGTTACAAAGTTCAACTTTGAAAAGTGAAG
Source organism: Lithobates sylvaticus (assembly GCA_028564925.1). Taxonomy (NCBI): domain Eukaryota; kingdom Metazoa; phylum Chordata; class Amphibia; order Anura; family Ranidae; genus Lithobates; species Lithobates sylvaticus. Next base: position 267,784,874 of record CM053029.1, read on the forward strand.
ACAATATCAGACATGGGTATGTCCAAACTGTGTTGATATTGCCTTCATCACATGGGGTATCACCCCTGTAAAAGCCAAATTTGGAAGATGCACACAAATTGGGATTCAAACTGGGCATTTTCCTCCTGATCCCCTTCCTAAAGTCAACATGTGCTATCTCCCATCATGGGGGATCAATGTACGTGTTTTGGGGGTGCAATCACTTCATCTCAGCCACTTTAGTAGCGAGGAAGGGGTTGCACCCACAAAACGCGTACATTGATCCCCCATGATGGGAGATAGCACATGTTGACACACTGTGTGCATCTTCCAAATTTGGCTTTTTGAAAAATATAAAACTGGGTTTGAAAGAGAAAATCAATGCTAGCTAGTTTTGTGTGTTTCAGATTTCCCATAAAACATCAATGATGTTCTTCATTTTTTGTTGAACATCATTGATGTATTTCTTGAGAATATCTAAATTGTGCTTGCACCCCATTATCTCCCCGATGAGGATCTGGGTACTTTCAATGGAAAAATGCGATTCTTCTTCCACAACATCCACATCACCTACAAATAAACACAAAAACACACCGTGTATTATAAATATGCAGGCATCCATCTATTACCTTACCTGAAGCTGTGGTCTCAGACACTCACCTGTTGTGGTGCCAATTTCGCCAATTTCAAAAACCTCTCCTTCCTCCTCCTCTGCTTCTGGTGTTGGTATTTCCCCTTCTTTGGGAGGTGTGGGGTCCCTGGTGTCCTCAGATGTTCCGAGTCTTTTCTCCCCTATGAGAATGTAAAAAAGGAATACTTAGAACACTGATTTCAGCACACTGAGTTCAAAGCTGAAAACATTATTTTTGACACTTTCGAAAGCTGGAATACTTACCCGTGTTGTGCATGTTTCACAGATGGAGACACCCCTATAGTATCCACTGGAGCACGTGTGTGGGACACCCTAATAAAAAGGGTGTTCTGGTGTCCAACACTAGTGCTCCTGAGTCCAGATGTGTAAACAGCTGCTGAATGTCCTCTTCTTTACACTGAATCAAGTTTGCATTTCATTCTAGTTACAAACTCTACAAATTCTAGTTACAAACCCCTCTAGACCACTAGAACTAGGCCTGAACAAATGTAGTTAACTTTAACTTCACAAAACTTCGTATTTTAAGTGGGAGCGAATGAACAAAGTTTACTACGAACGATTGAACCCATGAACATGAAAGTGGCCATTTTAAACTGTACAACACTAAAGAAAAGCACATGGAGCAGTATGCGCTAATAAATAATATGAACAAACGACAACTACTTACTTTTTTGTACTGATCGTGCTCCCTCAGTTTCAGGTCTGACCAGCATTTTCTTCGTTGATCCTTGGATCATCATACCCCAGAATTCTTCTCCAGACTCTTCACAACTTTAGTCACGATCTTGGCCTTGCTGACATTTGGGTTTGGGTAAGGTCCATACTTCCCATCATAGTCGCTCCTGTTCAATATGTCCACCATCTCCAACATCTCTACAAAGGACATATTTGAGGCTTTAAATCTCCTGGATCGGGACTTTTCTGCCTCCGGCCTTTCCTCGTCCTCCTCGTTAGTGGAATTATTAGCATGCACCCGTTGTCTCTCCACCATGTGCTCTCCCCACTGCGCCAAAAGAGAAGGGGCGGGAAATAGACTAGAAAGAAAGTCAGGGGCGGGCGGAGTTTCACGCATGTGCAGTGTATATAAAACGTAACACGCGTGCAGCGTACGTACGATCTGTGAGCGGAGGATGGAGGATCGGAAGCATCGAACATTAGAACGAAGGTACAATTAAAACTTGGACCATCAGTGGTCTATACTGCTTCTAGATTGAGGCTTATATTGGGTCAAGATTAGGAGAGTTTAGCCTGACATTAGGGTTTGTCTTGTGTTGTGTCTTGCAGAGAAAATGGATGGGTTCAAAGAATATAGCTTCCTATCAATATTCATTGATAAGTACAGGGAGCGACCCTGTCTCTGGCAAGCAAAACACCCCCATTATAATAACAAATTAAAGAGGCAGGCAGCGATGGAGAAACTGCTGCAGTTGGTGAAGCCGGTGGTCCCCACGGCAGACATCACCTATTTAAAAGCCAAAATTGGTGGCCTGAGGAGTACATATCTGAGGGAGCGCAAGAAGGTCCAGGATTCCATAAGATCTGGAGCTGCAGCAGATGACATTTATGTCCCCAGGCTGTGGTACTATGAGAGACTGCATTTTCTGTCAGACCAGACTGAGGTCAGGGAATCCCTCTCAACCCTACCTTCCATGCTTCCTTCCGTGCTTCATTCCACCCCAGCTGAGGCTTCTGACGCCCACCCTGGGATTTCCAGCCAGGAAGAAGTGGAGGATCCCAGTTTGATCCAGGTATAGTATTGTTCTACATATTTTATTTGTAAAATGAAATGATGTTAACTAGATGTGATTATTGATTACTAATTGTTGATTTAATAAAGTGTTTTACATATCAATAGACAGTAGTAGCCAAAAATAATTGGAACAAGAATGAAAAATGCTGGGCTCAGAATGATAGTCTTTTCTATTTGTTAACATTCAATTTGCAACGGTCATGAGCTGAAAATTTGGTGTGATTGATGAACCAAAAACTAAAAGTATGTCCTTTTTCATACACAGAAAGACCTCAGCCAGGAGGAGGGCGTGGAATGTGGCAACCAGCAGGTGGCTGTGGAATGTGGCAGCCAGGAGGAGGCAGGGGTTATTGGCAGCCAGGAGGTGGGCAGGCCTAGGAGCCTGACAGATTGTCAGTTCCCTCTTCTCCGCCTTCCAATCAAAAGGGCAAGAAAGGGGAGGAACGTGGAGGAGTCAGCGCTCAGGCTGATTGGGGAGGCTTCTGCGGCCCTCAAAACCTCCCCCACTCATCAAGAGGCCTTTACCTCCTCTGCTGCTTGTAAACTGGAGAAAATGGGGAAGGGGCAACGCCTCATGTGTGAGGAACTAATTTACCTCACACTAAACAAGCAGATGAGGGGCAAAATCACCCCAAAAACCCACCTGTGTGATTTGGATAATCCTCCTCCTCCTTTTGCCACACCTCCAACACCACAGCCACAGCCTGGAAGGAAGCGTGGAAGGAAGACAAGATAGTGATGACCTGGGTTCAGTCTGGTCTGACAAAAGATGCAGGCTCTTGTATGTCCACAGCCTGGGGACATAGATGTCAACTACTGCTGTTCCTGATCTCTTGGACTTCTGGACCAGACTGTACTCCCTTATATATGGACTCCACCACCTCCACAGACACCACAGCAATCCCACCCACCACAGCAGCATGGCGGACCTTGGCAAATGCAGCCCCAACACCCCCAACAAGCCCGCTGGCCTGGGGATTTTCACCCCTACAATTTCTAATATTCGTTTTGTTTATTTTTTTAATTAGGATTTGAGTTCTTATACTTTTTTTGTGCAGAGGATGCAGTTTTTCTTTAAATTCGTTTATTTTGATTTGTAGGGCAGATTACATGTATACTTTAGTTTATTTGATTTGTTAAAGAATGCACAAGAAAAAAATGGCTATAGCCTATGTGGAAGGAAGCGTTGAGAGCGATGGCCTGAGTTTGGTCTGGTCTGGCAAAAAAACACAGGCTGTTTAAGACCACAGCCTGGGGACATACATGTCATCTTCTGCTGCTCCCGATCTCTCGGAGTCCAGGACCGTAGTGTGCTCCCTATTAAATGGACTCCTCAGGTTCCAAATATTGGCTTTAAATAATTGATGTCTGCCCTGGGGTACAAAGGCTTTGCCAATCTCAGCAGTTTCTCCAGCGTTGCCTTCCTCTTTATTTTCTTATGACCCCCTAATAAAGATAAATTTATTTTTCAGAAATACTTGCCTATGTGTTTTTTTACTTCAAAAAGCTTATTTGTGAGTAGGCAGGTACATTTCCTAAATACAATGTGAAATTAACAAGGGACACCAACCAACCTCCTTGAGGTTTCAAAATACAAGATAATAATGGTGTTGTTGAAACTTTACACACAAAACCCACATAAAAATTATAGAGATAGCAAAAAAAAAAGGAGATCTATAATAATAAAAAAAAATAAATAAATAAAAACATAAAACTAAAATAATTATTCGGGAGATCTGACGAATAAAAATCTATTCATGAAATCAGGAGAAAGAAGTTTGTGAGAAGTCTGTGTGAATATGAGCAGCAAAACAACTTAATTCTTCTAGCATTATAAAGAAAAAGAGAATGCGCTGCATTAAACAATTCTTAACATTGCAGTGTGACGAATGTGCTATATCCATTACGAACGCTAGTTTTACCAGACCAAGCGCTTCCATCTCGTAATTTATTGTGAGCATGTGGGGCACTTTGTGTGTCGGACTAGGCTACACAAGATCGGAATTTACAATTTGTTGTCAGAAAATTTGAGATCGAGCTCTTAAACTTTGTGCGTCGGAAATTCTGACAGAAAAAGTCCGATAGAGTCCACACACGATCAGATTTTCCTACACCGAGATCCGATCGCACATTTTCCGTCGGAAAATCCGACCGTGTGTACAAGGCATGATTCCATATTTTTTTCCTCTGCTTGATCTGCCAAAAACAGTTGCAACTGACTACAGTATTCTTCCTTTTTTTAACTCTTTCCTAAAGCCAGAAGGTTGGAATGTTAAATGAAAATAGTTTTGAAGTGTGTCTGTAATTAGTATTTTTTTTTTTTTATACAATTAAACCATTGAATGAACATTTTGCAAGAGTGGTGATTCCATACTTTTTTGCCAGGGGTTGTATATAGAGCTGGGGGGGGAGAGTCCAGTAAATTATAGAATGAACTCTCTGTTTTTTTTTTCCCCGTGGGAAATGCTTGTTTAGTATTTTTTTTTTTTAACAACTACCGGACGACATGGATTTATGGAATTTTTATAGGTGTTAATACTTTGGAGATTCCTTTCAATCTACTGTCAGCTATTGTCCAATAGCTATCTTATAGTTATTGGAATTAGAGTATAGGCACTATATATATATAGATAGATATATATATCTATATATCTATATATATCTTTTGTTGTTGTATTTTTTCTGTTGTCATAGATTTGCCAAACACGTGAACCAGATAATTTAAAATGTATATAGTATATAGTAAAATGTATATAGAAACTTTAAGGGACTTTTGCCAACAGAAGTAACCGGCATATTTAACTAAGACCGACGGGACTGAATACAGAGCCTTAAACTAAGTCAGAAAGGCTTCTCCAAAACCTGAGTGGCTCAACACAAAATGCAAGTATTCCCACGACAGGGAGTTAAACGCCTTTATGATATCTAGGAAGAGAAGAAAGTCAGGGTTTTTACGATGGTTGAGGAGATGAATTAGATGGACTACTTTCGGAAGGTTTTTACAAGCCTGCCTACCCAGGACAAAATCCATTTGGTCATGAAAGAAAGCCTCAGCTAAGTCTAAGGGGAATGGACCAGGTTTGGCAAACAAGGTAAAAAGTAACTGCTGCGTCAGCAGCCAAAAAGGCTGATACAGTTTGCCAGCAGAATTAAGCTTTCTGACCAAAATAGGTCCAGGCTTATTAGCACATGAATAGAATTTGTGTCTGGTGCACCAAAGGGCCTTCTCAGCCTGGGAAGCGGCTAGGTCCAATTCCGTGACCAACAAGCTTTAGCTTTAGCCAAAAGGGAGGTTCGTTCAGAGAAGAGGATAGTCAGTCAGTATAACAGGATAGTCACTCAGCATCAGCATAGGCAGTCTTGAAGGGATCTGACATTTCCAAAAAAATTATTCGTTTACATCAGCTTCAGGTGCTTGGTAGCTGGTGATGATCCAAGGCTGATTCATCTTTATGAAGGTCAGTCGATCAACCGAGTCAGTGGACAGGCGCACCCTGTGATCGGTGACAGCCTCCAGTAGCACTGAATGTGCGTTCCGAAAGAACGCTGGATGCAGGACAGGCCAGTAGTTCAATTGCATACTGTGCAAGCTCTGGCCAGTGATCCATCCTCAAGACCCAGTAACCCAGAGGATTTTCGGTGGGAAAGGTGTCCAAGTCTGACCTTGCCCCTAGGTATTCCTGGACCATGTAAATTGGACACTGGTGATGGTTGCTGGAACCGATCATACCTTGGGGCTGCGGACTAAAAAATTGTCTGAACGCATCGGTCAGATGGCCACCTTCTCCACCGCTCCTTCTTTGACTGACCGAAGCCTCAGCAACACGTTGTCCAGGACCAGGAATTTGGAACCTCCCAGTCTCTGGGAACACATTGCACAGACCTTTCTGCAAGGCCTCCCGGAGATGTCTCATCCTCTGCGATGGCAAGATAAGGTCTGCAACCTTACCCTTGTACCGTGGATCAAGGAGGGTTGACAGCCAGTAATGATCCCTCTCCTTGATCCGCTGAATACGAGGATCCTTCCGCAGGCTTTGCAGGATCAGGGAGGCCATGCAGCGTAGGTTAGCTGAAGCATTCGGTCATCTGGGTCACTAAGGACGACATGATCCGCAGCCACCTCCTCCCAGCCACGTACAAGTCCACGGGTTTCTTGGGACTGTAAATAATCCCTAAAAGACTGCTGCTGATGCTGAGTGCCAGGCTCCACCTCCATGCTGACACAATCCTCCTCCTCGTCCTCTTCTTGTGTGATCGGCGGGCCAGCAGAAACACTGTCTGGATAAAGGGGGCCTTGAGAGGCAAGGAAGTCCTCCTCTTCCTGCCTCTGTTCTGCCTCAAGTGCCCTGTCCATTATCCCACGCAGCGTGTGCTCGAACATGTGGACAAGAGGTACAGTGTCACTGATGCATGCACTGTCACTGCTCACCATCCTCATGGCCTCCTTAAATGGTGACAGGACAGTGCATGCATTCCTGATCATGGCCCATGGCGTGGGGGAAAAAAACGAGCTCTCCTGACCCTGTCCTGGTGCCGTAGTCACACAGGCACTCATTGATGGCCCTCTGCTGTGTGTGCAGCCGCTGCAGCATGGCCAACGTTGAGTTCCACCCGGTGGGCATGTCACAGATTAGGCAGTTCTTGGGCAGGTTCATTTCCTTTTGGAGCTCAGCCAGCCGAGCACTGGCATTATATGACCGGCGGAATGCACACAGACTTTCCTGGCCTGCCTCAGGACTTCCTGTAAGCCCAGGTACCTGCCCAAGAACTGCTGTACCACCAAGTTAAGGACGTGAGCCACACAGGGCACATGGGTCAGTTGTCCCTGTCAGAGGGCGGAGAGGAGGTTGGTGCCATTGTCGCAAACCACAAACTTAAGCTGGCGTGGCGTCAACCACCTCTCAGCCTGCCCCTGCAGAGCTGACAGAACCTCTGCCCCAGTGTGGCTCCTGTCCTCCAAGCACACCAGTGCAAGCACGGCATGGCATCTTTTTGCCTGCATACTTGCGTAGCCCCTTGAACGCCCATGGAGCATCGATGGTTCCGAGGACAAAGCACAGGAAGAGGTCATGGAGGAAGAAGAAGAGGAGGGGGTAGAGGAGAGAGGTGTGTCACAATCACCAGTAGTAACATTTTGGAGGCGTGGTGGCAGAACAACCTCCAACACTACTGCACCTTGTCCTGCATCCTTCCCAGCTACCAGAAGAGTCACACAATGCACCGTGAAAGATAGGTAACGTCCCTGTCCATGCCTGCTGGACCATGAGTCAGTGGTAATATGCACCTTACCACTAACCACCCTGTCCAGCGAGGCATGGACATTGCCTTCCACATGCTGGTAGAGAATCGGAATCGCCTTCTGTGAGAAAAAGTGGCGTTTGGGAACCTGCCACTGAGGAACCGCACATTGCACAAACTCACAGAAGGAGGCAGAGTCTACCAACTGAAAAGACAGCAGTTGAAGTGCTAGCAATTTAGCCAAGCTAGCATTCAACCGCTGGGAATGTGGCTGGTTGGGAGTGAACTTCTTTTGACGGTCCAGCAGCTGGGGCAGGGAAAATTGCCTGCTACAATCGGATGTCGGTGTACCGCTAGCAGATTGCCCACAAGTACTTGGCTATGACACACCTAATTCTACACCTTCAATCCTCTCAGTGCAGGTTTCAGAGAGGACTGAAGGTATAGTGGGGTTGGAGATCCCAGCTGATGAGGAGCAAGGAGAGGTCCGCTTTGTTCTTTGGTGTGGGTATTTAAGGTACGCTTGCCAATGAACTGCATGGCAGGTCGACATATGTCTGGTCAAGCATGTGGTGCCGAAGCGGCTGATGTTTTGGCCACGTGAGATACGCTTGAGACATATGTTGCAAATAGCAGCGGTGCGATCTGATGCACACATCTCAAAAAAGGCCCACACCAAAGAACTTTTGGAATAATGCGCAGAGGCAGCGCCCTGCACAGGCGGAGCTCTGCGGTGTGATTCAGTCTGTGTGCTGCCCTTAAGTTGGTCCCTGGAGGGCATCCTGCCTCGTTGGAGATGTGCCACCTCTTCCTCCTCCTCTCTCCTATCAGGAACCCTCATGGAGTCAGTGACCTCATTATCCCCTCCCTTCTCATCACTGGAGCAAACATGGCAGTATGCTACAGCTGGTGGAACATGACTGCCAGATTGCTGTCCTTCTTGGGCATCCCCTCTCTCTGGGCTCACGCTACTGCCTTCTTCTAGCTGGGTATCATAATCGGAGCCTTCAAAATGCTGGGCATCCTCCTGGAGCATGCACCCAACACTGTGCTCAAACAGTTCGGGGGACTCCTCAGGAGGACATGGTGGTTCTAGGGAAGGAGTGACTGATGCCATTGAGACGAGGGAAGAGGCCACATTGGCAGCTGCTTCGCCAGTACCCTGAGCCTGGGTGAGAGAGGATGAGGAGGATGGGGAGGGCTTGGTCATCCACTCTACCAAGTCTTCGGCATGTTGCGGCTCAACACGTCCAGCTGATGAAAATAAGGACAAGCGTGTCCCATGGCCACGTGCTGATGAGGATGCACCGTGTCCAAGACCAGCACTGTTGCCTCTAGACACAGAGCCTGCTTGCCCTCTTTTTTTGCCTCGTGACTGTCTGTCTCTCCTTGTTGGTCTTCCCGACATACTAATGGCCTGCAGGAGATGAGAACACCAGCAATTGGGGTAGCTTCAGGTGTACACTGTCCAGGTGGCACAATACACGAGCTGTAACTGCGACAGCTGCCTGTGGTATAGGAACAGAACAACAGCAATTGGGGTAGCTTCAGGTGTGTACACTGTGCAGGTGGCAGAATACACCGACTGTAACTGCTACAGCTGCCTGTGGTATAGGAACAGAACAACACAAGCAATTGGGGTAGCTTCAGGTGTACACTGTCCAGGTGGCACAATAGACCGACTGTAACTGCTACAGCTGCCTGTGGTATAGGAACAGAACAACAGCAATTGGGGTAGCTTCAGGTGTGTACACTGTGCAGGTGGCACAATACACCAACTGTAACTGCTACAGCTGCCTGTGGTATAGGAACAGAACAACACAAGCAATTGGGGTAGCTTCGGGTGTACACTGTCCAGGTGGCACAATACACCGACTGTAACTGCTACAGCTGCCTGTGGTATAGGAACAGAACAACAGCAATTTGGGTAGCTTCAGGTGTGTACACTGTGAAGGTGGCACAATACACCGACTGTAACTGCTGCAGCTGCCTGTGGTATAGGAACAGAACAACACAAGCAATTGGGGTAGCTTCAGGTGTACACTGTCCAGGTGGCACAATACACCGACTGTAACTGCTACAGATATAGGAACAGAACAACAGCAATTGGGGTAGCTTCAGGTGTGTACACTGTGCTGGTGGCACAATACACCGACTGTAACTGCTACAGCTGCCTGTGGTATACAAAAGGAGGGGTGCAACTGCGCAAACCAAAAAAAGGTGTGGGGGGAGGGGAGAGAGCTGAAATGAATCAGCTACACAACAATAACAACCAATGCCGCAGCCACCATCAGGGTGTTCACACACCGACAGTACATGGGAATAAATATATAAATAAATATATAAAATGGGGCGCCAGCATAAGTGGAAAGGTTAATAAAATAACAAGAGTAAATTAAAATAGATAATCAGATATAAATGTGGCGCTGATACACGTCTACCACTCCAAGGGGGATCATCCAGCCAAGGTGGCTCCAGACACAGCGTCCAAAGGAATTAATGGAATAAAAGAAGGAGTATAGCATCAAATAATAAATAAGGCTATACAGACAACCTCAAGTGGGTGAATCAAACAATATAAATAAATAACCCTTGTGTCCAACAAAAATAAAAATAGTGCAAAGTAAGGACTAAAAGTGGCAATAAATAATCAAATATACAATGGTGAATAACATGCATAAGCCACAATTCGATTAAAAAATATTAACCACTTCAGCCCCGGACCAATTGGCAGCCAAAGGGACCAGGCCCCTTTTTGCGATTCGGCACTGCGTCGCTTTAACTGACAATTGCACGGTCGTGCGACGTGGCTCCCAAACAAAATTGGCGTCCTTTTTTTCCTACAAATAGAGCTTTCTTTTGGTGGTATTTGATCGCCCCTGCGGTTTTTATTTTTTGCGCTATAAACAAAAATAAATTTTTGCTATAATAAATATCCCCAAAAAATATACCCGGTCGGGAGCTCCGTGACCCCGGCCGCGGGACCAGCGGACCGATCGCCGCTGGTGTCCCGCGATCGGGTTATGGGGCTGAAGAACGGGGAGAGGTTTGTGTAAACAAACCTCTCCCCGCGCTTCCTACACTGACTGTCAGTGATCGGCGGTTCCCTGTCATCGGGAATGCCGATCAATGACGTCACACGTACAGCCACGCCCCCCTACAGTAAAATAAACACAACACGTCACACTGACTCATCCCCGCCCCCTAGTGGTTAGCCCCTTCACTACAACTGTCATTTACATAGGAATCAGTGCTATTTAAATAGCACTGAATTCTATATAAATGACAAATGTCCCAAAAATGTGTCAAAAATGTCCGATGTGTGTCCGCCATAATGTCGCAGTCACAATAAAAATCGCTGATCGCCGCCATTACTAAATAAAAAAAAATATTAATAAAAATGCTATAAAACTATCCCCTATTTTGTAAAACGCTATAACTTTTGCGCAAACTAATCAATAATCGCTTATTGCGATTTTTTTTACCAAAAATATGTAGAGAATACGTATCGGCCAAAACTGAGGAAAAATAATGTTTTTTTATATATTTTTTGGGGATATTTATTATAGCAAAAAAGTAAAAAAATATTGCATTTTTTTCAAAATTGTCGCTTTATTTTTGTTTATAGCGCAAAAAATAAAAACCGCAGGGGCGATCAAATACCACCAAAAGAAAGCTCTATTTATGGGAAAAAAAGGACGCCAATTTTGTTTGGGAGCCACGTCGCACGACCGCGCAATTGTCAGTTAAAACGACGCAGTGCCGAATCGCAAAAAGGGGCCTGGTCCTTTGGCTGCCAATTGGTCCGGGGCTGAAGTGGTTAAGAGAAAAAAGTGATGCTCCTTAACATGCAGGTGTCCTGGGCTGTTTCCCCCAACCCCTTACCTTAAAGGTAAGGAAAAACAACCTTACTGGGCTCCTCCGGATCTGTTCCTCTGACTGGGTCCCTGCCAGCTCCTCTCAGGCGGACATGTGAGCAAACAGATAGATGCAATCCATTGTGTAGTATTTCAAAAGGTTTAATAGGTATGAGCAATAGATAACTTACAGTACATGCAGAGTTAATGCAGCGGTGGATGAAAAAACACACAGTGTGGGCTCCCGGCCGAGATCCCACACAGCTAAACGTCACCAGGCTCTGACTCTCCTTACGCGTTACATCACGCACACGTGACTTTCTCAAAGGACACAGAGCATGGTGAACAGCGGTGACTTGTTATAGTGGTGGTTGTCAGGGCAACCACTTAATTGATATCCATCAGCTGAATAGATTGAGCAAATACAGGTGGCATCCATTGAACAATTAGTACATCAAGTGATTTAAAAGAAACGAGTAAAAATGTCATTAAAACTACTTTTTTTAAAAGCCGATTGGAACAGCGCAACCTAGCGGGAGTGGTCTGGAAACAACACCCGTGATAGCAATCGGTCGAATTTCGCTGGGAATCTAAATATCAGGCGACATAAAGTAATAAAAGCATAACCCTGATCAAGAGATAAATATACATCAAAAACATCTAGTTAAAATTACAACCAGGTAAAGATACTAGAATTTAAAAACGATTTTCAAGAACCGATTAAAACAGCGCCATCTAGCGGGAGGGGTCTGGAAACAGCACCCGAAATACCCATATGTCAAATGATGCTGTAAGGCTAACATAACAGGCAGCAAGGGATAATACCAGCATGGCAGAGCTCCAGCAATAATTAATGTTAAATATATTAAAAGGAAAAAAGTGAATAATAAAACACAGAATAACAGCAAAATATACGATTCGGTCCGACCCAGCGCCAACTAGCAAACAAGGTCTAAAAGCCAACACTCATGTTGTACTGTCAATGGGGCAGGCAATAAACCAATACGTATATCGATACAATAAAAAATGAGAAATTCACAAAGAACCCATAAGATATTGTAGCAGCGCTTAGTTACTAGATATTAAAATCCAATAAGAATGGTGAGTATAGGTATAAATAAATCAATAAATAGAAAAATAAAAGTGATTTACACCCGTAGGTAAGTCAATATGTAGACAAATAAAAGTGATTTACACCCGTAGGTAAATCAATATGGATATTGATAAGACAAAAATGTGAATAAATAGATAAATAAAATAAATAAATATAAATGTAAATATCCGCAATAAATAACTATATTAGTGTCAATAGTTCATATATGAGTAAAGCATAGTCCAGTGGTATCCAGATAAAATAATGGGGTTTGTAGATAAACACGTTTATATATTCCTGTAGTGTGGTCTAAACTCTTGAGTTCTTCCACCAATGCACTCCACCTCGTGAAAGGAAAAAAACGGGTTCCCCTATGGGGATGCACTCACCAGAGCCAAATCAAATACAGGCATGTAATCTCCCAACGAGAATCTGCTACCAACTTTCTCCAATCACCTCCACAGCCTCTGGTTAACAGCTCACCAATATCAGCCAGGACATATAAGGAACAAATTGGGTCCACATAGTGTAATATTCCTTTAAACAATTTTATTTACCCCCAGGGAGAATATCCCTTTAAAATTTAAACGTACCAAAAATGATAGTTAAAACAGCATTAACCACTTTCAGACCGGACCAATTTGCAGCCAAAGGACCAGGCCCCTTTTTGCGATTCGGCACTGCGTCGCTTTAACTGACAATTGCGCGGTCGTGCGACGTGGCTCCCAAACAAAATTGACGTCCTTTTTTTCCACAAAATAGAGCTTTCTTTTGGTGGTATTTGATCGCCCCTGCGGTTTTTATTTTTTGCGCTATAAACAAAAATAGAGCGACAATTTTGAAAAAAATGCATTATTTTTTATTTTTTGCTATAATAAATATCCCCAAAAAATATATAAAAAAACATTTTTTTTCCTCAGTTTAGGCCGATACGTATTCTTCTACATATTTTTGGTAAAAAAAATCGCAATAAGCGATTATTGATCGGTTTGCGCAGAAGTTATAGCGTTTACAAGATAGGGGATAGTTTTATAGCATTTTTATTAATAATTTTTTTTTTATTATTAATGGCGGAGATCTGCGATTTTTTTTTGTGACTGCGACATTATGGCGGACACATCGGACATTTTTGACACATTTTTGGGACCATTGTCATTTTTACAGCAATTAATGCATTTAAATGCATTGATTTCTGTATAAATGACACTGGCAGTTTAGGAGTTAACCACAAGGTGGCAGTGTAGGGGTTAAGTAGGCCTAGGGGTGTTTTTTTTTACTGTGGGGGGGGCGTGGCTGTCAGCTAGTGAATGCTGATCTCTGCTCCAATCACAGGGAGCAGAGATCGGCGTCACTAGTTGCTAGGCAGAACAGGGAGATGCTGTTTATCTCGGCATCTCCCCGTTCAGCCGCTCCGTGAGACGATCGCGGGAGTCCCCGCGGCGATCGAGTCCGCGGGGACCGCGGCCGGACTCACGGGGGTCCCGACCGGCGCGGGAGCGCGCCGCTCCCGGCGCGCTCCCGATGGCACGGACAGGCGAAAGGAGGGACGTATATATACGCCCTCCTGCCTGTACGTGCCATTCTGTCGACGTATATCGTCGTGCGCCGGTCGGCATGTGGTTAAAGATACATGTAGATACTCTACTATGCCTGGTATCACTATCCGGTGTAGCGACGCTGGTTTCCGCACGGCCGAGCGGTGAAAACAGTGTGTGGATAGCTTTCCGGTCCGTGGAACGCAGGGTTGGAGCGCAAAACGTCACTTCCTGGTTGCCTGGTCTACGTCCCTCAGGTAGAATCCTTTCCCCTCAAAAAAGGAAAATTTCCTCTCAGGGGGGGGGGGGGGGGGGGGGTCGAGGACATTTTTGGCGACCAGGTCCCTGAGGGTAGGGGCCCATCTATAACAGATTTTGGGTTTTGCTGGTAGGATAGCGCCCAAATGTCTATCAGCCCTTACAATACTCCAGTGTTTTTTGAAAATCTTTTCAATATCCTTATGTTGTGTGGTATAATCCATGACACAAGGTACAGTATCCGTATATCCGTTCTCTTTAATTTTATCCTGGATTAATATATTTTTTTTTTTAAATTTCAATCTTTATTAATTTTTTCCATAATTATTTAACACTTCAAGAAAAAAAAAAAAAAAAACACAGCATTTAACAGACTCTTAACATTTATAAAAAGTGCATATTAGCTAAATCTTAAACTTTTGTTTTATCCCAGGGAAAGAGGGAAAGGGAAAAAGAAGGAAAATTCTATTGTACATTAAACCATAATCCCCTCTTATTTCCTCCCACTCCCCCTTCCCTCCCCCCCCCCCCCCCCCCCCCCACATATTCATACTTAGGTTCTTATGCACCTATTCCCAATCTCATCTATTCCTCTTCTATCCTGGGTAGAGCGCCGTTATGATTAGGCCCTCTACTCCAGGGCATTCATTTTTACCAACCAGGGATGCCACATCTTCTTAAACTCTTTGAGGTTACCTCTCTTTATGTAGACTGTTCTTTCTCTACATAGGGTCTCATTTACTATCCTGATCCAATTGTCTACTGTAGGGGGTTCCCTTAATTGCCATTTAATTGCAATCAATTTCCTGGCCTGAAACAAGTATCTTAAGATTGCTACTGTTTCGCTTTTCTTCTCCCCTGTTTCCATTCTATATCCCAGTATACACGCTTTAGCTTCTCTCTCAAGCTTGATCCCAAATACCTCTCTTATGCTATTAATCACTCCTGTCCAGTAACGGTGCAATTTGGGGCATTTCCACAGCATATGCAGAAGATCACCAGTCCCTTGACATCTGGGACAGCTATCATCAATCCTCCTCCCAAATTGAAACAACCGTTTCGGGGTATAGTAGGCTCTATTTATCATCATCAAATGGGATACCCTCTGCGGGGGGGATATTGAGACCATCGAGCCCATCTCCAGAATTCTCTTCCACTGCACACTAGTTATTGCACCTATATCCTCTTCCCATCTTGCCTTTACCGTTTGGAGTTTCTCTCCTTCCTTGGCTTCTTGACCCATTTGCCCATATATCTCGGATATTAACCCTTTAGTAGAGCCAACTTCTAGTATCTTTTTGAAGAGGGGGGTTTCTATCCATATCAACTGCTGTTCCGAAAATTGGGCCTTTAGGGCATGGGCTATTTGTAAATATGCGTAAGCCGTATATTGTGGTATTTTAAACTCTCGCTTCAGGTCTAAAAAATTCTTTAACGCGTTGCCTTTATACAATTGTCTCAGTCTAGTAATACCATGTTTTTCCCATACTTTTATTTTTCCTACCTGGAGGACTTCATTTAGGTTTTTATTGTTCCATAGAGGGAAATACTCAGTAATTCCATTATAGTGTAGCTGTTTTTTAACTATTGTCCATATTTTGATTATCATTTTTATTGTGGGACACTTATAGCGGAAGGAGTCCGCTTCAAGGGTTTCTATCATTGTATTATGCCCAGCTTCCGACAGCATTATTCTTCCACTTGGGGTGCCCCCCCCCCCCCCGAACACCACATCCTATTAATTGTTGCAATTGAGATGCCAGGAAATAACGTTCCGGGTTGGGCACCGCGAGACCCCCTTCCTTCACTGGGAGTTGCAGGGTTCGAAGCCGAATCCTGGCCTGCCCCCCCCCCCCCCCCTTCCAAATTAGTTCCCTAAAAAGTGACTCAATTTTTTTTGAACCACTTCCTGCATATCCACACCGGCGAGTTGTGCAATATGTACAGTAATTGTGGCATCCAGATCATTTTAATCAGCCCACACCTTCCCGCCACAGATAATGGGAAACGTTTCCAAATGTCTATCTTTTTTTTAAACTTTACTAATAAGGGTTCAAGATTTTTACTTATAAATTGGCTGGGATCCTTCGTCAAGACTATCCCCAGGTATTTCAATGAGCCGACCACTGCAAGATGGGGCATCCCTGGTATTCGTACTTCAGAGGTGGGATCTATTGGTAATAGTTCAGACTTCTCCCAGTTTATTTCTAATCCTGTGAACCCACCAAATTCTTCTACTATATTCATTGCTTTGCTTAGTGACTGGCCTGTATCTCCCAAAAAAAGTAGCACATCATCCGCGTATAGCGCAATTTTTTCTGCGCTTCCCAACCTCCTCTGGAAACCTAGTATCTCGGGGCTGGATCTGATAGCAATAGCAAGAGGTTCCATTGCGAGGGCGAAGAGGAGGGGTGATAATGGGCACCCCTGCCTCGTCCCCCTCTCCAGCTCTATCTTTTCTGAGAATTCGTTGTTAATTTTCAGTCTAGCAGTAGGCCTATCGTATAATATCTTTATCCATCTAGTAAAGGAGGGCCCAATTCCAAACTTCTCTAGGATCCTCCATATATATCCCCATTCCACAGTGTCAAATGCTTTGGACACATCCAAAGAGAGTATGGCTTTTGGATCCTCCTTCACTACAGGGCTCTGTAGATTTAGATATGCTCTTCTGATATTAATACTTGTGGATCTGTGTGCTATAAGTCCTGTCTGATCCGGGTGAATTACTTTTGAGATATTCAACCTGATTGCTAGCACTTTGGCCAAAATTTTGGCATCGGTGCATAGCAGAGAGATTGGCCTATACGCTGCAACATCTAAGGGGTCCTTTCCTTCCTTCCAAAGGACTATAATGGTTGCCTCTACCATTGATGTGGGCAGCCGCCCTTCCTTGCCCGCATCTTCTAATGTCTTTAATAGTTCCGGTAGTAAGATCCCTCCATAGTATTTATAAACCTCTACTGGGAGCCCATCCGGGCCGGGGGATTTTTAATTTGTCATGCTATTCACTGCTTGCTGAAGCTCTATGAGGGTTATTGGGGCCTCTAATTCCTCCCTTTCTATAGGTGAGATAGTTGGAATCTCCAAGTTTCCAAGAAAGTCCTCCATTACCCCCTCTACGCCAACTCTCTTGGATGTATAGAGATTTTTATAAAAGTCCCTGAAAGTCTGAACTATCTTTGTGGTATTAGATATAATCTCCCCTCCCTCGGCTCTAATAGTCTGAATAGCAGATGGTGGAGAGTTAGACCTCACGAGCTGCGCTAGCATCCTGCCAATGTTTTCTCCTTCTGTGAAGGTGGCGTGCCGCTGGAAGAGTCTTCTAGTCTCCACCTTCTTCATGATAACTAACCTATACTCTTGTTGCTTCTCCAGCCATATTTTTTCCCTCACCTCGGTTGGATCTAGTGTATATTGGTTTTCGGCCTCTAACATCTCTCTTTGACTTTTTTCTTCCTCTACCCTAGCCTCCTTATTGAACTTGGCCACTTGCTGTATAAGAATACCCCGGAGGAATGCCTTCAGGGTATCCCATATTATACTAGGTGTCGCTGTACCCTTATTAAAGACTAAAAATTCCCTCAGTTTAGGGAGGATCCCATCAGCTTCTTTAATTAACTCAAACCAATTTGAGTTTATTTTCCAATCCCTCTCGGCTCTTTTTCCCCCTACATTCACTGTCACCACTATTGGGGAGTGATCTGATATTCCTCTCGAACAGTATTTAACCCTTTCTACCATCTGTAATGCCCTCTCGCTCCCCAGGGCCATGTCTATCCTGGAGAGCGTTGAGTGCGTAACAGAACAGCATGAGTATTGTTGTATTCCGGGATTACACGCCCTCCATATATCTGTCCATCCTGCTTCCTCCAAAAATTGACTCAGTTTGTTTTTTCCTATGGTATCAGGGGTTGTCCGTATGGGAAACCTGTCCAGCCTTACGTCCAAAACCTCATTAAAGTCCCCTATTATTAGAACTGGTATTTCCCCTTTATCCAACAGGAACTCATTCAATTTAAACAGAATATCCATTTTGAATGGAGGAGGGATATATATGTTTGCCAAAACACACTTGCTGTTACCGATTGTACAGTTCAAAAAAATGTATCTACCATCCTCATCTATACTAATCTGTCTGCAGGAAAAGTTCACCCCCGCCCTTATCAAGATACTAACCCCTCTACTATATGAGGAGTATACTGAGTGGTATTGGTTTGGGTACTTCCTACACTGCAAGGACGGGGCGGTTTCTTTAGTTAAATGTGTTTCCTGCATACAGATTAGTCCCGCTCCATATCCCTCCAACACTGAAATAACTGCTGCTCTCTTTGCCGCTGTCCCCAGTCCCCTGACATTCCAGGATCCTATATTAATTATCATGTCTTACTTTGTAAGGTGGAAAAGTTGAGACAACCCAAAGTACAATCTCCTACACAACAAAATACAAAAATTCATAATCACTCCACACCATATCTCCATATGATTTTCTCTCTTTTTTTTTTTTTTTTTTTTTTTTTTTGATAGGGTCCCGTATCGGAAACATAACAAGTCCCGTGTCCAAAACATAATAAACCTTGTGTATCTTTCAAAACCTCCATTTACTAAACCTGTGTCCTTTTGTGTTGACATTCCCTATAACAAACTTTTGTGGAACTTTGTGTTTTAACCTCTCTTAATCCTTGTATTGGGTGCATTATTTTAAGATCTACCCTCCCCTCCCACTCCCCCTCCCCCCTCCCCCCTCCCTCCCTCCTCCCCACCTACCTAGGTGTACCCCTGGGGGCTTCCAGGTGACCGTAACCCATATTACCCATACCAAACTTTTACTTTCATCCATCCCACTCTTACATCATCTATGTGTATCTATCCCCCCCTCTCCCCCTAGTCCTTACAGTGTTAACCCGTGACTGAATGCAAAATTTTACAGAAAGAGGAGAGAAAAAAAAAAAAAAAAAAAAACAATTATGTAAAGCTTTTAAATTTTAAGTATCCCCCCCCCCCCCCTTAGGTTGTCATAAGTCTCTCCTTGTTCTCTTCCATCCACCTCCCCACTGCTTCTGGAGTATTAAAAATCTGCGTCTCTCCAAATGCCGTTACTCGTAGTCTTGCGGGATAAAGAAGGGCATAGGGTAACTTGAATTTCTGCAAATTGCGTTTGCTCTGTACAAACTCAGCTCTCTGTTTCTGAAGTTCTGACGAGAAGTCAGAGTAAAATGAAATCTTTGTCCCATTGAAAAGGATACTTCCAGCTTCCCTTGCACTCCGCAGTAGTGACACTTTGTCCTTGTAATTTAAAAATTTCATCACAAGTGGTCTAGGGAAACCCCCTGCTGGTGGGGCTCTAAAGGGTACCCTGTGAGCTCTTTCAATAGAAAATACTGTTGAGAAGGACTCCTTTCCAAAAAGTTCAACCAGCCATTTCTCTAGGAATTCCTCAGGCTTTAGGCCTTCGCTCTTTTCTGGCAGTCCAATCACTCTCACATTATCCCTGCGGAGCCTGTTCTCCATCTCCTCAAATTTTGACGCATGTCTAGTTATTTGTTCTTTCAACATTTTTACTTCCAACCTTAATGGGGATACGTCATCTTCCAACTGGCTGGTTCTCCCTTCAAGGGCTGATGTTCTCTGGGCTGTCTTTTCCAGCTGTTGTCTAACCAATAACAGGTCCTCCTTTACTCCTTTCATTTGGTCACACAGTTCTTTGAGTGAACCATTACATGCGTTTAACAGTTAGCGTTTAACTGCTAACAGCACGACTTTCAAGGTTGGCTCTTTCTCTGAGGGTAGACCTTGTTCAACGGTTGCATTAATATTTATATTACTATCATTTCCTGTTGCTCCTTTGTTACTCATAGCTTTAGTTAACGTCGCTGTGGGTAGTGTTACATTACTAGGTTGACCTTGACTTTTTCTATCTAAAGAGCCCCCCTGTTGTACTTTGGTCTGTACCCCCTTTTTTGGTGGTGTCTGTGCAGGGGTGTGCGCATATTGCTCCAATTTTGCCGCCGCAGATACTGACTGCGTTTGCTGAGAATTTTGCTGGGGGTTTTTCTCCTTGGCTGAGCGTAGGTGTTGCATTGCTAAGACTCCACTTAACAGTAAGGAAACAAGACACGTATAGGAAAACAGGACACGTATATAAGGGGGGCACCAGCAGGAAATGGGAGAACAGGAGAAAAAAAAATAAATAGATAATTAACTTCTCTCCTCGCGCCCCTGAAAACAGGGGGAGATTTCCTTAAGCAGAAAGAAAGCCAGTACCTTGAGCAGGAAAAAAAAAAAAAAAAAAAAAAACCTGCAGAGAAAAAAAGTCACTTCCACTGATCTCTGATACTGCTTTTTCAATGCGATAGCTTTGTACAGATGCAATACCTTAGTTTAAAACATGCGTTTTTCTAGAGTAATCCAGCAGTGATTAGTTTTCATTGCTCCCACTAGATAATTGTTTTGCAGCAGCTCCTGGAAATATCTATACACACTCTAAGGCTGGCCATACATTATACATCTTTTGTCTATAGATTTCCTTTAGATTTACCAAAACCATATAATATGAGGTCAAATATAAACACTTTAAATTTGTATGCAATCAGGCAGGCCCTTGTACTACACAGTTGAAGGTAAATCTAAAGGAAATTGAATAAGAAAATTGTATGGTGTATGGCCAGCTTAAGTGGGCTGTAAATATATATGTCTCTGGAGAGAAAGAGAACAATCTTCCTCTGTCCTCTGTCCTCCAGCAGCTCTTTTCCACCTCAGCCCTCTACAGCAACTAGCAACAGACAGAAAGCAGTAATAATCCAGTGTCTTTTGACCGTTTATGTTTTCCTGCTTAAAAAGTTTCTTTATTTGCATTAATTGCTGGTACTCACGCGTCCATGCGTCCATGCATTTCAGGGGTACGAGGGGAATAATGATTTGAGATTGAGAGGGTCACTCAGGCAGACTCCTTGCCGCTCTCTACCTCTCAGCGTGTATCAGCCAGCCGGCATGTGACGTCACCTTTAGCTTTCAGCCTTTCGGCTATCTCCGGGCAGACTCGAGGGAGCTTGAAAACAGCTCGGGTTACCCCGGGAACGACCTCGCAACTCACGGCTCTCGGCTTTCACATCACCCGCTCTGTACTGCTCTGCAACGGGGGAGGGGGGGGGGGGCTGCACAGGCTTCACATGAATCCCGGTATATCACAGGAGCATATCAGCTTCTCAGAGGCACATTAAGGGAGAGCGGGGGAGAGATCACACAGACAGCTCCTCATCCCTCACACATCGCAGCTCTCACAACTCTCATGTCCGGTCACGCCCCCCTGGGTGCAAATTTTGCTCCCATAGCGATCCCGCAGATTTGCTTATAGTATTCATTGTTGTGCCAAAAATAATTGTGATCTAGACTGTATTTAAGACAGTCTATTAAAAATCTTGTTTGCGTGATTTTGAGGTCACCTAGTTCTTTTAGGGCCCACTTGGTGGCTTGGATGGCTTCTTCATGATTGATAATAGTATAAAGAGAAGCTACATCAGCTGTAGCCAGATATATAGGCCCATCATTGAACTCCAGAGAGTTCAGTAGCTGGATGAGATGTTTGGTATCTCTTAGATACGATCTGGTCTTTCTGACTACTGGTTGTAAAAACCAATCAATGTATTCACCGATCCGTGCTCCTACCGAGTTGATACCATTCACAATCGGTCTTCCAGGTGGTTTATCCTTATTTTTGTGGATTTTTGGCAGAGTGTAAATAACCGGGATCTTGCAGCTAACAGGTTGTAGATATTTCCCCTCTTTTTTGTTTAATAATCCTTTCGTCATCCCTCTTTCCACTAAATAGGCAAGATCGTCCTTATATTTGATGATGGGATTCCCTGCAAGTTTCAGGTATGTATCTTTGTCATCCAGCTGACGTTGAAGTTCTTCTTGATATGCGATTTTCGATTGGATGACTATCGCTCCTCCCTTATCTGCTTGCCTGATAACGATTTATTTTCTGTCTTCAAGCATTTTGATGCCTTTTTTGAGATCTCCATGGTCATGCGATTTCTTAACTTGTAGATCTTGTAGATCTTTTAACACCATTTTCCGGAAGACTTCAATATGTCCCTCAGTTCCAAGAGGAGGATTAAATAATGATTTGTTTCTCAGATTGCTGAATTTTATTTCATTGGTTTCTGGAGAATAATGGGAAAAGGTATCATTAACATCAGCGGGATCACTCTAACCGAAGATGAAATAAAGGTATTGGATAAAGGACTTAAATTCGCCCCCAAAAAGAATTTAAATAAATTTAGTACTTATGTAGATATTAACAAATTCACCAGAAATCTCCATATAAAAAAGTACATGATAAATAAGCCAGGAAATACGACGAGGAGACAAAACCCAGAAACCAATGAAATAAAATTCAGCAATCTGAGAAACAAATCATTATTTAATCCTCCTCTGGGAACTGAGGGACAAAATTAAAGAGAACGGATATACGGATACTGTACCTTGTGTCATGGATTATACCACACAACATAAGGATATTGAAAAGATTTTCAAAAAACACTGGAGTATTGTAAGGGCTGATAGACATTTGGGCACTATCCTACCAGCAAAACCCAAAATCTGTTATAGACGGGCCCCTACCCTCAGGGACCTGGTCGCCAAAAATGTCCTCGACCCCCCCCCCCCCCCCCCCCCTGAGAGGAAATTTTCCTTTTTTGAGGGGAAAGGATTCTATCCGTGCAAAACTTGTTACACGTGCAGACATACGAGAGAAAGCAAGAGAAAGAAACTTAACTTTAGATCCGTAGTAACCGGAAAGGAGTACCAAATCAAAGATTTTATATCATGTCATACAGAAGGGGTAGTGTACCTTTTAGAATGCCCATGCAAAATCCAGTAAGTAGGCAGAACTAAGAGGGAACTTTGGGTAAGGCTGAGAGAACATACCCAAAAAATCAAAAAAGGCTACCCGAAACATAGTCTCTCCAGACATTTCGATGAAGTCCACAATCGAGACCCCTTACTATTAATGGTTTGGGGGATTGAGAAATATAAACCCCACTGGAGAGGCGATAACAAAGTCAGAAAACTAAGTCAAGCCGAGTCTCGATGGATTCATGAATTAGGTACATTATTCCCTACAGGACTAAACGTTGAGTTTGATCTCAATTGTTTTATTTCTAATCATTAATCGTCACCTCATTGAGTCATATCTTTTAGTAATTTATTACGTTTTAACTTCATCCATTAGTTCCCTGTGATTCTCACTCACCGGGAATATTTTTTATTAATCCTAGCATTGCTATCCACTTGTTCTAGTTCCATGTTGGACTAGTTCCTCCCATCTGCCTCTTCCACCCATCCTTATTGTAGTTTAGATACATGCCCCTGAGGCATTTCCTTTACTGGCACTACTTAGTTATGATTACGCAATTTTGGGCGTCTATTGTCGGATCATAAGTTTATAGCTCTGTAGCCTGTGTTGACACAGGAGCAATCACTCACACTTGTTTTGTTATTTTGTTCTGCGATTGCTTCATTCTGCGATTTATTAGATTGAAATATGTCTGTCTCATTATCATCACCCATTGCTCTATCCCATTATTAATGTGGAGAAGATTAGATGTCTTGCTCGTATTGGTTTATTGCCTGCCCCTTTGACAGTACAACATGAGTGTTGGCTTTTAGACCTTGTTTGCTAGTTGGCACTGGGTCGGACCGAATCGTATATTTCGCTGTTATTCTGTGTTTTATTATTCACTTTTTTCCTTTTAATATATTTAACATTAATTATTGCTGGAGCTCTGCCATGCTGGTATTATCCCTTGCTGCCTGTTATGTTAGCCTCCCAGCATCATTTGACATATGGGTATTTCGCGTGCTGTTTCCAGACCTCTCCCGCTAGATGGCGCTGTTTTAATCGGTTCTTGAAAATCGTTTTTAAATTCTAGTATCTTTACCTGGTTGTAATTTTAACTAGATGTTTTTGATGTATATTTATCTCTTGATCAGGGTTATGCTTTTATTACTTTATGTCGCCTGATAAATCCCAGCGAAATTTGACCGATTGCTATCACGGGTGTTGTTTCCAGACCACTCCCGCTAGGTGGCGCTGTTTTAATCGGTTCTTGAAAATCGTTTTTAAATTCTAGTATCTTTACCTGGTTGTAATTTTAACTAGATGTTTTTGATGTATATTTATCTCTTGATCAGGGTTATGCTTTTATTACTTTATGTCGCCTGATATTTAGATTCCCAGCGAAATTCGACCGATTGCTATCACGGGTGTTGTTTCCTGACCACTCCCGCTAGGTGGCGCTGTTCCAATCGGCTTTTTAAAAAAGTAGTTTTAATGACATTTTTACTCGTTTCTTTTAAATCACTTGATGTACTAATTGTTCAATGGATGCCACCTGTATTTGCTCAATCTATTCAGCTGATGGATATCAATTAAGTGGTTGCCCTGACAACCACCACTATAACAAGTCACCGCTGTTCACCATGCTCTGTGTCCTTTGAGAAAGTCACGTGTGCGTGATGTAACGCGTAAGGAGAGTCAGAGCCTGGTGACGTTTAGCTGTGTGGGATCTCGGCTGGGAGCCCACACTGTGTGTTTTTTAATCCACCGCTGCATTAACTCTGCATATACTGTAAGTTATCTATTGCTCATACCTATTAAACCTTTTGAAATACTACACAATGGATTGCATCTATCTGTTTGCTCACATGTCCGCCTGAGAGGAGCTGGCAGGAACCCAGTCAGAGGAACAGATCCGGAGGAGCCCAGTAAGGTTGTTTTTCCTTACCTTTAAGGTAAGGGGTTGGGGGAAACAGCCCAGGACACCTGCATGTTAAGGAGCATCACTTTTTTCTCTTAAAGACTATCACAAATACCATATCCACCACCTCACCTGGAGATTGTTTAGGAATTGTGCACCATATATGGGAATATCCGCTTGATTGCACAGGACTTGTTGTTTATTTATTTATTTATATATACACTTTTATCCTGGACTCACGTCATTATATATATTTCAACACATGTTTATTTGTGCTGTTTGTTTTTAACACACAGGTGCATTTATTCACGGTTTGCTTTGTGCATTATTAATAATCTTTTTTAATCGAATTGTGGCTTATGAATGTTATTCACCATTGTATATTTGATTATTTATTGCCACTTTTAGTCCTTACTTTGCACTATTTTTATTTTTGTTGGACACAAGGGTTATTTATTTATATTGTTTGATTCACCCACTTGAGGTTGTCTGTATAGCCTTATTTATTATTTGATGCTATACTCCTTCTTTTATTCCATTAATTCCTTTGGACGCTGTGTCTGGAGCCACCTTGGCTGGATGATCCCCCTTGGAGTGGTAGACGTGTATCAGCGCCACATTTATATCTGATTATCTAGTTTAATTTACTCTTGTTATTTTATTAACCTTTCCACTTATGCTGGCGCCCCATTTTATATATTTATTTATATATTTATTCCCATGTACTGTCGGTGTGTGAACACCCTGATGGTGGCTGCGGCATTGGTTGTTATTGTTGTGTAGCTGATTCATTTCAGCTCTCTCCCCTCCCCCACCCCCTTTTTTGGTTTGCGCAGTTGCACCCCTCCTTTTGCATACATTGTTTACCTATCTTATCTTTCCAATTGCTGCAACCATGGAAGTATTCGGATTCCTAGAAAATAGGACAGTTGATTTAGATGCCATATTTGAGAAACCAGAAAGTAATGCAACAGATATTGAAAGCTGTTTTAGAAAAATGGGCCATTTAATGGAGAAAAAAATTAATGGGTGGTGGGATATAGCCACTCATGCCAAATATATCAAGGATAGACTGATACCTAGAAGACTGAGATGGGATGTTCCCATCAATGATGGTCTTCTAGATAAGGAAGCCACGGATGAGTGGTTCCAATTTTTCAATGATAAAGGTTTGGAACTACTGGGTATGCTTATCAAGAGAAAACAACGTAAAAATAGACTGATAGAAAAGAACATCTCTGAACTAAAACCAACTATGGAAATCTTTAAAGATCTACCCGAGTTTGTGGCTCTTTCAAGACAACTCCAAAGAGACATGGAGCAGAAAGATAAAGAGACCGCAGCTAGAAAGAAAAAGAAATACCAAAGGGATATGAAAGATTACGAAGATGATCTAGTTTATAAGTGGCAGAATAAACTGGAGGTGTCTACAGCAGATTCTCTAAGTGATACACCAGAGAAGGAGGACAAACCTAAAACACAGATGGAAAAAGGAAAAAATCGTCAGAACGATGAAAGAGGAGATGGAAATCGGACCAATCATACTACACCTAACCAGAAACCAGCATGGAACGGGAACAGTAATTGGAAGAAGCCGTTTTGGAAGAATAATTGGCAGAATACCAATAACCACTATAACCAACCGAGACCGTTCCAACAACCTTTCACGAGACAGGAACCAAGGACACCTCCTTGGAGGAACTACCAAGAAGGGATGCCCGTTTATCCTAATGATAATAGAGAATGGAGACCTTACCACCAAGAGATTAGACGATAACCATTACCATGTACCTATCTATAACCGCTTTGAGCAACTAAGGAGACCCAATGAGGAATGGAGAACCCCGAGAAATCACCATGAAAGAGAGAATTCCCCAAGACCCTACCGCGAGAGGCATGAAAGACGTGAAAGGACTCCGGTTGATTTTTTAGATGGGAGACGTCGAGAATCTTCGAGACGTCGGGAGTCCCCCAGACAATATCGCACAGAGACGGAAATACGGAGATCGGACAGAAGGAGCCCAGAATACAGACCGAGGAATGCAACGAACAGAGGAGAAAGGGACCGCAAGGACTACAGAGAAAGAGATTGGGAAGACAAAGCAAGGGGATCACCGAGAAGAAAATCAGAAAATCGACCGACAAAAAAGCAAAACAAAAAGAGGGTGTAGAGCAGGCACAAAAAAACAGAAAAGATCGAGAATAATGGGAGAAGGTATCATTAACATCAGCGGGATCACTCTAACCGAAGATGAAATAAAGGTATTGGATAAAGGACTTAAATTCGCCCCCAAAAAGAATTTAAATAAATTTAGTACTTATGTAGATATTAACAAATTCACCAGAAATCTCCATATAAAAAAGTACATGTTAAATAAGCCAGGAGATACGACGAGGAGACAAAACCCAGAAACCAATGAAATAAAATTCAGCAATCTGAGAAACAAATCATTATTTAATCCTCCTCTGGGAACTGAGGGACATATTGAAGTCTTCCGGAAAATGGTGTTAAAAGATCTACAAGATCTACAAGTTAAGAAATCACATGACCATGGAGATCTCAAAAAAGGCATCAAAATGCTTGAAGACAGAAAAGAAATCGTTATCAGGCAAGCAGATAAGGAAGGAGCGATAGTCATCCAATCGAAAATCGCATATCAAGAAGAACTTCAACGTCAGCTGGCTGATAAAGATACATACCTGAAACTTGCAGGGAATCCCATCATCAAATATAAGGACGATCTTGCCTATTTAGTGGAAAGAGGGATGACGAAAGGATTATTAAACAAAAAAGAGGGGAAATATCTACAACCTGTTAGCTGCAAGATCCCGGTTATTTACACTCTGCCAAAAATCCAGAAAAATAAGGATAAACCACCTGGAAGACCGATTGTGAATGGTATCAACTCGGTAGGAGCACGGATCGGTGAATACATTGATTGGTTTTTACAACCAGTAGTCAGAAAGACCAGATCGTATCTAAGAGATACCAAACATCTCATCCAGCTACTGAAGACTCTGGAGTTTAATGATGGGTCTATATATCTGGCTACAGCTGATGTAGCTTCTCTTTATACTATTATCAATCATGAAGAAGCCATCCAAGCCACCAAGTGGGCCCTAAAAGAACTAGGTGACCTCAAAATCAAGCAAACAAGATTTTTAATAGACTGTCTTAAATACAGTCTAGATCACAATTATTTTTGGCACAACAATGAATACTATAAGCAAATCTGCGGGATCGCTATGGGAGCAAAATTTGCACCCAGTGTGGCCAATTTATATATGGCAGAATGGGAGGAAGATGCACTCTACAAGAAGTGGCCACAGCAACTCCTCCTTTTTAAACGTTATATCAATGACATTTTAATAATATGGACAGGCGATAGGGACAGCCTCATCGATTTTGGGTTCGATTTGAATAGAAATACCAAAAATATTAAATTGACCTGGGAAATCAGTGAAGAGAAAATTCATTTCCTCGACCTAGAGATCAGCAGAGAAGAAGGAAAAATAGTTACTCAGACCCACTTCAAACAGGTCGATAGGAACAGCTATCTTCCGCTAGACAGCTGTCACTTTGCTCCCTGGCTTCACAACATCCCTAAAGGACAATTTATCAGGCTAAGGAGGAACTGCACCAAATCCGAGACTTTTCTTAAACAGGCCGACTTTATCGGCAAAAGATTCATCCAGAAGGGATATAAGTCCCACTTCATCAAAGAAAAAATTGAAGATGTGGCTTCGATGGACCGCTATACATTAATCCAGGATAAAATTAAAGAGAACGGATATACGGATACTGTACCTTGTGTCATGGATTATACCACACAACATAAGAATATTGAAAAGATTTTCCAAAAACACTGGAGTATTGTAAGGGCTGATAGACATTTGGGCGCTATCCTACCAGCAAAACCCAAAATCTGTTATAGACGGGCCCCTACCCTCAGGGACCTGGTCGCCAAAAATGTCCTCGCCCCCCCCCCCCCCCCCCTGAGAGGAAATTTTCCTTTTTTGAGGGGAAAGGATTCTATCCATGCAAAACTTGTTACACGTGCAGACATACGAGAGAAAGCAAGAGAAAGAAACTTAACTTTAGATCCGTAGTAACCGGGAAGGAGTACCAAATCAAAGATTTTATATCATGTCATACAGAAGGGGTAGTGTACCTTTTAGAATGCCCATGCAAAATCCAGTACGTAGGCAGAACTAAGAGGGAACTTTGGGTAAGGCTGAGAGAACATACCCAAAAAATCAAAAAAGGCTCTCCAGACATTTCGATGAAGTCCACAATCGAGACCCATCACTATTAATGGTTTGGGGGATTGAGAAATATAAACCCCACTGGAGAGGCGATAACAAAGTCAGAAAACTAAGTCAAGCCGAGTCTCGATGGATTCATGAATTAGGTACATTATTCCCTACAGGACTAAACGTTGAGTTTGATCTCAATTGTTTTATTTCTAATCATTAATCGTCACCTCATTGAGTCATATCTTTTAGTAATTTATTACGTTTTAACTTCATCCATTAGTTCCCTGTGATTCTCACTCACCGGGAATATTTTTTATTAATCCTAGCATTGCTATCCACTTGTTCTAGTTCCATGTTGGACTAGTTCCTCCCATCTGCCTCTTCCACCCATCCTTATTATAGTTTAGATACATGCCCCTGAGGCATTTCCTTTACTGGCACTACTTAGTTATGATTACGCAATTTTGGGCGTCTATTGTCAGATCATAAGCGGCACAGTGGTGTAGTGGTTAGCACTCTCACCTAGCAGTAAGAAGGGTCGCTGGTTCGAATCCCAACCACGACACTTCCTGCCTGCAGTTTGCATGTTCTCCCTGTGCCTGCGTGGGTTTCCTCCGGGTACTCCGGTTTCCTCCCACAATCCAAAGACATGCAGGTAGGTTAATTGGCTTCTGTCCAAAAAAAAAAAAAAAATTGGCCATAGTATATGAATGGGGACCTTGGATTGTGGGCTCCTTGAGGGTAGGGACCAATGTGAGTGTGCAATGTACAGGGATGGGGACACTCACTCAGGTTGAACTGGATTGACTGATGTCTTTATTCAACCTTACTAACTATGAAATGATAAGTTTATAGCTCTGTAGCCTGTGTTGACACATGAGCAATCACTCACACTTGTTTTGTTATTTTGTTCTGCGATTGCTTCATTCTGCGATTTATTAGATTGAAATATGTCTGTCTCATTATCATCACCCATTGATCTATCCCATTATTAATGTGGAGAAGATTAGATGTCTTGGTCGTATTGGTTTATTGCCTGCCCCTTTGACAGTACAACATGAGTGTTGGCTTTTAGACCTTGTTTGCTAGTTGGCGCTGGGTCGGACCGAATCGTATATTTTGCTGTTATTCTGTGTTTTATTATTCACTTTTTTCCTTTTAATATATTTAACATTAATTATTGCTGGAGCTCTGCCATGCTGGTATTATCCCTTGCTGCCTGTTATGTTAGCCTCCCAGCATCATTTGACATATGGGTATTTCGGGTGCTGTTTCCAGACCTCTCCCGCTAGATGGCGCTGTTTTAATCGGTTCTTGAAAATCGTTTTTAAATTCTAGTATCTTTACCTGGTTGTAATTTTAACTAGATGTTTTTGATGTATATTTATCTCTTGATCAGGGTTATGCTTTTATTACTTTATGTCGCCTGATATTTAGATTCCCAGCGAAATTCGACCGATTGCTATCACGGGTGTTGTTTCCAGACCACTCCCGCTAGGTGGCGCTGTTCCAATCGGCTTTTAAAAAAAGTAGTTTTAATGACATTTTTACTTGTTTCTTTTAAATCACTTGATGTACTAATTGTTCAATGGATGCCACCTGTATTTGCTCAATCTATTCAGCTGATGGATATCAATTAAGTGGTTGCCCTGACAACCACCACTATAACAAGTCACTGCTGTTCACCATGCTCTGTGTCCTTTGAGAAAGTCACGTGTGCGTGATGTAACGCGTAAGGAGAGTCAGAGCCTGGTGACGTTTAGCTGTGTGGGATCTCGGCCGGGAGCCCATACTGTGTGTTTTTTCATCCACCGCTGCATTAACTCTGCATGTACTGTAAGTTATCTATTGCTCATACCTATTAAACCTTTTGAAATACTACACAATGGATTGCATCTATCTGTTTGCTCACATGTCCGCCTGAGAGGAGCTGGCAGGGATCCAGTCAGAGGAACAGATCCGGAGGAGCCCAGTAAGGTTGTTTTTCCTTACCTTTAAGGTAAGGGGTTGGGGGAAACAGCCCAGGACACCTGCATGTTAAGGAGCATCACTTTTTTCTCTTAAAGACTATCACAAATACCATATCCACCACCTCACCTGGAGATTGTTTAGGAATTGTGCACCATATATGGGAATATCCGCTTGATTGCACAGGACTTGTTGTTTATTTATTTATTTATTTATATATACACTTTTATCCTGGACTCACGTCATTATATATATTTCAACACATGTTTATTTGTGCTGTTTGTTTTTAACACACAGGTGCATTTATTCACGGTTTGCTTTGTGCATTATTAATAATCTTTTTCAATCGAATTGTGGCTTATGCATGTTATTCACCATTGTATATTTGATTATTTATTGCCACTTTTAGTCCTTACTTTGCACTATTTTTATTTTTGTTGGACACAAGGGTTATTTATTTATATTGTTTGATTCACCCACTTGAGGTTGTCTGTATAGCCTTATTTATTATTTGATGCTATACTCCTTCTTTTATTCCATTAATTCCTTTGGACGCTGTGTCTGGAGCCACCTTGGCTGAATGATCCCCCTTGGAGTGGTAGACGTGTATCAGTGCCACATTTATATCTGATTATCTATTTTAATTTACTCTTGTTATTTTATTAACCTTTCCACTTATGCTGGCGCCCCATTTTATATATTTATTTATATATTTATTCCCATGCCTGTGGTATAGGAACAGAACAACACGAGCAGTTGGGGTAGCTTCAGGTGTACACTGTCCAGGTGGCACAATACACCGACTGTAACTGCTGCAGCTGCCTGTGGTATAGGACCAGAACAACACCAGCAATTGGGGTAGCTTCAGGTGTACACTGTGCAGGTAGCACAATAAACCGACTGTAACTGCTGCAGCTGCCTGTGGTATAGGACCAGAACAACACCAGCAATTGGGGTAGCTTCAGGTGTACACTGGGCAGGTGGCACAATACACCGACTGTAACTGCAATAGCTTCAAAGGAAATGAAGACACTGGGGCTGATTTACCAAGCATTTGCACCTTGAGTTGCGCCGCCCAATGGCCGTTTTCGTATTTACAAAGCATTTGCGCCTGTAACTCAGAGCAATTCCCTATTTACTATAATGTTGCCGGCGCACAGGCGGACGCGATCTGTGCACCGCTATAGACCTGGCGCACGGCATCTTCAACTCAGAAAATAAAAGAATCTGGAAGTGGCAATATTATGGGGGTGATGTGAGGAAGTGTAGATATGACTGTCCAACTAACAAACATGCCCAGAATAGAACGGAAAACTAACTTTATCTGAGCAGGCTTGCTGCGCCTGCAAATACACTTCTAACTACGTGAGGTCAATTTATGTACTGCGCATATGCGAGCAGCATTTGCGCCCGTTCATGTGCTCTGGTTCACTGCGCCTGCAAAATGTTAGTAAATGTCAAGCCATGTAGGTTCATTTGCATAAGTTGAACAGGCGCACATCTCAGCTTGATTTTTATTTTTTTTGCGCTGGTTCACTTCTATGGGTTTTTTTAAAGGCTATTTGAACACAGGTCTTGTAAGCATTAAGAAATTAAAAAAATTAAGAAAAAAAATGCGTGGGGGTCCACTGAAATCCCATACCAGGCCCTTCAGGTCTGGTATGGATATTAAGGGGAACCCCGCACCAAAAAAAAATGGTGTGGGGGTACCCCTCAAAATCCATACCAGGCCCTTCAGGTCTGGCATGGATATTAAGGGGAATCCTGCGCCAAAAAAAAAATGGGGTGGGGGTCCCCCTCAAAATCCATACCAGACCCTTCAGGTCTGGCATGGATTTTAAGGGGAACCCTGCGCCAAAAAAAAAATATGGCGTGGGGGTCCCCCTCAAAATCCATACCAGACCCTTATCCGAGCACGCAACCTGGCAGGCCGCAGGAAAAGAGGGGGGACGAGAATTTCTAAATTTCCTCTTCGAATTTTGTATCCTAAATCATAACTTTTCGTAACAATTACACATTTTACTTAACTCACCAAAAAGCTATCAACCCAGGAAGTCAGCAAAGCACAGGGATGGTGAGAACCCCTCATAATGGGCACAGCGGGTGTACAGACCCGGGAACTCAGCACAGGGATGGTGGGAACCCCTAATAATGGGCACAGCGGGTGTACAGACCCGGGAACTCAGCACATGGATGGTGGGAACCCCTTATAATGGGCACAGCGGGTGTACAGACCCGTGAACTCAGCACAGGGATGGTGGGAACCCCTCATAATGGGCATAGCGGGTATACAGACCTGGGAACTAAGACCAGGGATGGTGGGAACCCCTCATAATGACAAATTCATCATAACAAACTTTCGTTATTTTAATGAAAAGTTTACTAATCAAACAAAAATGCTAAGATCTTAGAAATAAACATTCAATTTCAAACACAAATGACAAAATTTTTCTTTTTTATTCATACGAAACCCAACAAAATTTTGTTACTCGCCCATGTCTACCAATAACTAGAAGATAAGCCAGCCAAGTGGGGACTAGCAAAATTACCAAGTCAGTTCCCTTAGACTGCAATGGTATTTCCTGTCGCATCATGGCAGCATACACTCTGGGTTGTGACTCCGCCTCCACAACCTGATAGGACCACATAACTATAAGTTGAAGCTACGGCCCCCGCCCCAGCATTCTCTTATTTTTCCTCACCTGTTGGGACCGCACGGACATCACCCCCTTACCGCTTTGCCCCAGCCAGGTTCTAGACTCTCCTGGTTTGGAAGTCCTTACCGGTACAGCCTCTAAACGAAGCTAAATGGAAGGAACCCCACTCTGGTGATCTCAGGGGTATGTTACAATTCTCTCTGTGACCTTGGATTAACAGCCTTAAACAGGCTCAAGCTGTTTTGATTTGTCTCCTGCATGAGTTTTAAAAAAGCTCTGATATTGCTGCCTCAATGTATATACTAAAGCCTTAAACAGGCTTAACATCATGCCTCAAACATCCTGGCATATAAACCTTAAATAGGTTGGGGGGCGTGGCCTGCGGAGGAGGGGAATGGTCGTTTCTTGCTAGAGCTCCTGCTCTCCTCATCTCCCTAAGCGGCTAGCGGCGACAGAAAATAAACCTGAGGACTCAGGGACACAGCGGAAAGCTCACAGACCCTCACCCCAGCCATGGAGAAGCGTACTTTGCGGGATAAACCCAGCAAATTGGACTCCTTCCCCAAACAGAACGGTGCTGTGAGGAAGAAAAATGGCACTGTCCCTTCCTCCCTCACACACACAGACAAGCAGGCAGCGCGCTCTGTGAGGAGAGAGACAATAGAACTGCAGCCACAGCCATTGTCACTGGAACAGGAGACATTCCAACCTGATGTTACTAGCCCTCCTAAGCAGAAGAGAAAAATAGATACAGAAGAAGACAAAGTAAGTGACATTGATATAGATGAGGTAAATGAAACAGAAGCAGAAATTAACCCTTTTGATGAAAAGCTAGATGCTTTCCCCACCTCAGGAAAGGCTTTAATTGACTCTGATATGAAAGAAATGTTAAAACCATTAAGAGGAGCAATTCAGCATGACATGAAATCATTTATGCAAAAATCCAAAAGGGAAATAGATGACTTAGGAGACCGTGTGGATTACATTGAGAACAAACTGACTGACTTCACAGATGCCCACAATGAACTAGTAGACGATCATTTTGCTCTTGAAGAAGAAGTCAAGCAGCTAAAACTTAAAGTCACAGATCTCGAAGACAGGGCCAGAAGAAATAATATTAAATTCCGCGGTATACCGGAAAATGTCAAAAATATTGATTTGAGGAAATTTCTACAAAAAATGTTCACAGATCTTATCCCCTCACTACAGAATCAAGACTTAGTGATTGACAGAGCTCACAGACTTCCCAAACCATCAGATATCCCGGAAAAACTCCAGAGAGATGTAATCGCTAAAATCCATTTTTTCCAGACAAAAGATATCGTGATGCAATTCGCGAGACACCATGCTCCACTGCCAGACCCATACGCTGGAATTACCATGTACTCCGACCTTTCTCAAGCCACTATCCTGGCGCGTAAAAACCTAAACTCGATCACAAAAATGCTACGCAATCAGATAATCTACAAATGGGGTTTCCCGACCAAACTGATTGTGGAAAAAAATAATGTGTCACACACAATCCACACATTGGAAGAAGGACTAAAAATACTAGGGAAATGGGGCCTGCTTATTAATGAAGAAACCAACTCGTCCATTAAAGCCACAATAGAGAAATTGACACCTCCATGGAATACTAGTCATGGATGACACGTCCGCTGGATAAAGAGTATGGGAGTGAGACCCTATTCTCTCTCCCCCCTCTCTTGCAACTCACCAAAATCCCAAGTGCCTCAGGTTTATAGTTCACAGGGAGAATAGGTCTTTATTTACCTTCGACTTCTAGTCCCTGAGTTAAAGTGCATATTGAAATGCACACGAGAGTTGCACACCAACTCACCAGTTCTTATATGTTTCTTTATTTTTGTGAGTCTAAATCCCTGCTCCCTTCCTCATCTTTCCCCCTCAGCTCAACTTTAATAAGCTCAGATATGTATGGAAGCAGCATAGCCGCAAGACATCTATTCCCACCATGACTAATTTAAACTTACTATCACTAAATGTGAAAGGCCTCAACACCCCATTCAAAAGGAAAGCCCTATGGACTGATGCATTGAAATTTGGAAGCGACATCTTATGCATCCAGGAATCACACTTTGCAAGGGACAACCCCCCTCAATTTGCCCACCCGAAATTCCTACACATCTTTGCATCCTGCAATAGCAAAAAGAAGAAAGGAGTCCTAACGATCATTAAAGATACAATCTCTTTCCAACTCCTTGATTCCAAAATTGATCGACAAGGAAGATATGTGATTTTGGTCGCTAAAATTGAAAACACAGTTCTAACAATTGCCAATATTTACGCACCGAACAAAAATCCCCATCAATTCCTTCAAAAAGTAATCAAAATGGTGAAGAAGATTCAAAAGGGCAATGTCATCTACTGTGGAGACTTTAACGCAACGATGGACCCACTTCTAGACTCAACCAAAGGAACTCTATCCAAAAGAAAATGTATAAAGGACATTTTCTCATACGAGGATCTGCATGATCCATGGAGATGTCTCCACGCAACAGAAAAGGACTTCACTTTCTTTTCAAAAGTACATAAATCATACTCTAGGATCGATCTCTTCATCACTGACAGAGTCCTCCTCCAAAAAATATCAAATGCTCGCATCTTTAACATAACATGGTCTGACCATGCCCCAATATCACTAAGCATACATTTAAAACCAAATTCAAATCATACACTCTGGAGAAATTACACTTATATTTTGTCCCAAAGGGAGGCTCTGGCAGTGATGAAGGAAAGATTGGAAGACTTCTTAAAGGTAAATGATAATGATATGGTATCTATCTCTAGTATATGGTGTGCCCATAAGGCGTTTATTAGAGGAATATTGATCCAATTAGCCTCGAGGGAAAAAAAAAGACGCACACAGTCAATAGCCAAACTACTACTTAGAATAACTGAACTTGAAAAAGATCACAAAACATCCCCCAGTAATCCCACTCTTCTTCAAAGATTAAACGAAACAAGAAATGAACTTAGAGCAATACTGATTTCCAAAAATACCTTAAGAGATTAAAATTAACCTATTACTCACAGGGAAATAAAGCAGGGAAACTACTGGCCTCCCAATTACGCCATAGACAAAGAAAACAAAAAATAGAAAAAAATAGTTCATCACAAAACAGGGAAAGTACTATACAACCCACAAAGTATAACTGATGCATTTGCTGATTATTATGAAAGCTTATATAACTTAAAGGATGATCTTAATACTATCCAGCCAACACCAACACAAATAGCCCAATTCCTAAGTAAGATTAATGTCCCCGCTGTAGATCAGAGTGACCTCGAAAGGCTGAACGACCCAATAACCCCTGAGGAAATTAAGAGAGTCATTCAAAAACTGCCAGCAAATAAAACCCCAGGAGCAGATGGTTTATCCAGTGAATATTATAAGGCGTTTAACACAACACTTACCCCATTTCTAGCTAAAATATTTAACCATGCAGTGGTAAACCATTCGTTCCCCAAAGAAATGCTTGAAGCAATTATTGTTACTATTCCAAAACAAGGGAAAGACCCGACATCACCAATTAATTACAGGCCCATATCACTACTAAATTCGGATCTGAAAATATTTGCTAAGGTCATTGCCAACCGATTATTAGAAATCACACCCTATCTAATTGAACCAGATCAGGTTGGATTTGTGAGAGGGAGACAAGGCCCAGACAGCACTAGACGCATGATTGACCTCCTTAGTCTTATAGAGCGTAGTCGAATGCCTTCTCTGCTCCTTGGATTGGATGCAGAGAAGGCATTCGACAGAGTGCATTGGGGATATATGGAGGAAACTCTTAGGAAATTTGGATTTTCTGGATTTATTTTTGAAGCTATAATGTCACTCTACACCACCCCTTCTGCCAGAGTATATACTGCAGGAAATATATCTAAAAGATTTAATCTAACGAACGGAACCAGACAAGGGTGCCCCCTATTGCCCATTATATTTTCATTAGCAATTGAACCCCTCGCAATATCTTTTAGATCCAATCCCAAGGTCACGGGGATCAAAATAGATCAGGTAGAACATAAATTAGGTCTATTTGCAGATGATG
Source organism: Lithobates sylvaticus (assembly GCA_028564925.1). Lineage (NCBI taxonomy): Eukaryota > Metazoa > Chordata > Amphibia > Anura > Ranidae > Lithobates > Lithobates sylvaticus. The sequence continues at coordinate 267,822,957 of CM053029.1, forward strand.
TCCTTCTATCACTATCAGCGACTGACAATGTACTTAATGAAGTGAACAGCACTCTGGAAGCATTCACATCCATCTCTTACTATAAGATCAATCCTGATAAATGTTATGTTCTGCCTATGAACATCCCACCGGATCAGGTTGTTAAACTAAGACAACACTCTAATTATAACTGGGATAATCCTTCTATTACCTATTTAGGCATTCAACTTGCCTATCCTCCAACTAAATTGTACGATACCAACTACCCCTCCTTGCTAACCCAAATAAATCAAGATATACAATCAATAAAAAAAACGCAGCTATCCTGGATAGGAAGAATAGCAGCCTTTAAAATTAAGATCCTGCCGAAAATACTATATTATTTTAGGTCCCTCCCAATCCCGTTACCGGCAACATTTTTCACCCAAATTAACTCAAAGATTAGCAACTTGATCTGGATGGGAAAAAAACCTAGGATTGCACTATCTATTATGTCTACCCCCAAAACTAAAGGAGGACTGAATCTCCCAGATATTCGTTTATATTATTATGCCACGCTCCTTGACCAAATGAAATTCTGGTTCAAACACTCTAATAATAAATTGTGGCTGAGTATTGAAAGGAAAATAACCAAAGGAAATGATCTTTTCTCCCTATCAATGGCCAGCCACACCTTAGGGAAAATAAATGCACCAAACTTCTTGACAATTAAATCCACATTGACAGCCTGGAAATTCGCTTTAACAAAATTGCAATCTTCGAACGCCCATGCCCTTGTACCTATACCACTCAGAGTAATTGATTATTGTAAAATACGTATAAATACATCATCCTGGTCTGAACAGGGATTTAACTTCTTTATACATTTGCCAGATAACCACAAACAGAGAATAAAAAATAAACTTTCCACCAAATCCTTTACCAAAAATTTTCACCCAGAAAAAAGTGTAGAAATCCCTAGCGCATTATGGGAATTTTTCCTCTCCCACGAGACTACTGGGAAGAAAGGTATATCCTATATATACAATTTACTTTCATCCTTCCCAACCCATACTAAGACTAAAAATATGCTGAAATGGGAAAAAGATCTTTCTCAGACCTTCACATGGGAACAGTGGCAAAAAGCCATACAGGTTAATAGCATATCAACAGCATGCATTGAACACTGGGAAAATGCCCAAAAGATCCTCAACCGTTGGTACTTAACTCCATATAAACTCAGCAAAATATTCCCCACTGCATCCTCTAGGTGTTGGAGATGTGATACCCACATAGGTAATCTGATACACACATTATGGAGTTGTAAAACTCTTTCTAGCTTTTGGAAATCGGTCTCCACCTTCATAGCTTCTTTCACGGGTAATTTGATGAAACTCTCACCCGAAATGGCTTTGTTAAGTATAAACCTTGACATCTATCCTCCACAGTATAGAATTATAATTTCTAATATCCTTATAGCAGCAAGACTCACCATTACCAAATTATGGAAATCTACCTTAGCACCTAACCTATCTGAGGTAATACTGAGACTAAACAATCAGGCGCACTATGAGTTAATGTTAGCACATAAAATAGGTTCTACAAGTCACTTCCTCAAAAATTGGAACGAATGGATAGGACACCCTAGAGCTTCCAACTATCTGAAGGACCCTAAGAACCACTAACTATGCCCCTGAGAGATAATTCTACTTCTCTTCCTCTTCTTTCCTTATGCATTATTATAGAAGGTCTGATATATATGTCTACTTCCATACATCAATCCCCTCTTCCTCCCCCCCCTTCCTTGTCATATTCCTTATGATCCTCCGTTTATGTAAAGTTTTCTTTGAAACATTATCCCATGTTTACAGCATGATCCCGTTAGGGGTAAACAGGGAATTATCAATCTTCCTATCTTGTTATTTTTTCTCGTTTTCTGGGAGCCTATCCACTTGTATAGATATTTAAGCTACCATTATTTTGTGATAATAACATTATATGGAAATGTATTGGTTCTGAAACTGATCTGAAACTGGAACGCAGAGGTGGAACGCATTGTTGAAAACATATTCGTTTTAACAATCCACAAATCTACAGGATAATGGCTGCCATAACGGTGGAACGCAGAGGTGGAACGCATCGTTTAAAAACATATCCGCCCTAATAACTAAACCACCGGTAAAATGGCCGCCGCCTAGCAGATACTTGACCACAACCAAGATGGCCGAATACCAACTTCCGGTTATACGTAATATAAACAAAGCCCAATTAGCCAATCCGGTTCCCCAGATGAAGACACGTGACGTGTCGTAACGCGTAGGGAGTGGCCGTAGGCAGAGGAGACGTGAGACGTGAGAAGGCGCTGAGAACGCCTAGGAGTTATTCATTTCTATATATGTCTATGCTGTTTCTTGCTTTTAAACCTTGATTTTAATGTAAGAGTCCACCCAATGTACCTTAATAAACTTGCCCATATCTAATTAAGATACTACACTAGTGGAGGCTTCCCTTTCTTGTTTCTTTGCCCATTGTCTTGTCCTGACACTGAGCACTGCAGGAATCAAGATTTTAAACGCCTTTAAAGGAGAAGTTTTTTACTCTTACCAGTTTTATGCTGAACAACTTGTATCCACAATCCATGGGGCTATAGGATATGCCCGAAAAGCTACAATCTTTCAGATTTGAGGTGAGAGTTTTGAGAGACTAGTGATTGGATTGAATTTTATGAAAATCAGGACCAAGTACCCGCTGCAGAAAACATACAGGATTTAATATGTATATCATGCAGTTAATGCTGATAACCTGAATGAATGGAATATTTAATTACTGCTTAATTAAAGCGAATACGGTACCTGACTAAATACACCATCAGGACCGGATGGATTAACTTGGACACTGCTCATTCATATATATTTTATCCAACCTGGGACTATATATATTTATTGCCTATTTATTTATTTGTTTAATATTTTTTCCATTAGCATCTGATAACCATTCACCTGTTATTGATTACTCATCCATTATTTGAGGCTTTTTTATTAAGCGTTTAATGGCACAGCACTTTAATTGCATAGCACTTGAATGCACTGTGATTGTTTGAATATTATTTGATTGTTTGAATTTTTCTTTATTTGTATCTCACAGCACTTTATATGGTACCTTTAATGGTTTTGCACATATGCACTCGTCACTTTATGTACTACTGTGTGTAGACATTGATGTTTACTAGTACTGTAGCATTTATTTATTTTACCAGTAGTAGTGTTATTACTATTGGAGTATTCCTTATTGCACCTTAATTTTAGCTATATATTGCGCGAAATTCTTTTATATATATTACTATTTTGTGTATTTGTGAACACACCACATTTTGCAGCAGAGCACCACTTATTTATTTATTTTGACTACTATATATACTCCAAGTAGCGCGAGGGACACATATCCACATTATCTGTTTGAGTCACTTAACCAAACCCTTGCAGCCACAATGGACGTGTTTACGTTCATGGAGAGTAGAAAAGTCAATTTGGATGAGGTTTTTAACCCCCAAACCAAAACACGCAATATGGACTTGGAAAGTATAGTGAGAAAATTAGGACACCATATGGAGAAAAAGGTGAACCTGTGGTGGGACACTAATACTTTCGAGAGATACATAAGAGAAAATATCGTTCCCAGAAGACTCCGCTGGGAACTACCACCTAACGATGGTTTGGTAGATAAGGAGTCAATGGATGAATGGTTTGAGTTCTACAACAGCAAAGGTGTAGAAGGACTCAAATTTCTACTACAACGGAAATTAAAGAAAACTAGACTATTGGAAACACAAATTGAAGATATCAAACAAAAACTAGAACCATACAAAGAATCAGCAGATTTTAAAAAACTTGCAACACAACTAAATAAGGACCTAATCACCAAAGATTTGGAAGCACAGCAGAGAAAGATGAAAAAATACATAAGAGATACAACAGACTATAAAACTGATCAAGTGTTCAAATGGCAGACAAAAATAGAACAGACACTACCGGCCTCAACGTACTCGACACCGGAAAAGGAGGTTAGAATTCAGGATCCAACAACCTCACACACATATAACCCACCAAGATGGGACGAAAGAGATAGATATCCTGAAACACCAAGATCACAAAATAATCAAAGACCCAATAACGGATATGGACAACAAACGCCAAAGAAAAAAGGAAAAAAACCTTTTAAAAAACCTTTTAAAAAACCTTTTAATAACTGGAATCACAATGAGAGGAACCAACGGGAATATAGAGGGCCACCTCATCAATATGAGAACTATGGAGGATATGGAAGAGCACCAATACCCACATACAATAGATATGACACTTTAAGAGATTACCATGAACCACATAATAATCAATATAATTATGGGAATCAATATGAATACAACACACAGCGACCTTTTTTAGATCGGGAGAGGAGAGAATACTCTCCTCGGAGACAAATTTACGAACCAAACCACTCACCAAGGAGACGCCCACAAGAAGAATACAGAAACAGTCCAGAACAGAGACGCCCACAAGAAGGACACAGAAACAGCCCAGAACGAAGAGAGGACAACGAGCGGGAAAGAGAATCCAAACGAAAAAGAGAATAGTTGGAGAAAATGTAGTCAACCTCAGTATCAGTATCAGTATCCATTACAACAGAAGAGCTAGCGGTATTAGACAAGGGCTTGAAGCATGCCCCGATCAAAAACCTAAACAAATTCAATACGTACATAGGAATACAAAAATATATTAGAAAAATTAATATCAAAAAATGTATCATGAATAAACCATGGAGACCCCAAAATGAGGAAAGAAATACATCTCCCACGGTGATACATAGTACGTTACGCAACAACTCGGTGTATAACCCGCAAGTATCGAATAATCAACACATAGAAGTGTTTAAAAATCTGGTTTTACAAGACCTGGAGTCTCTGAAACTTAAGAACATATCTGATCCTATACACATCAAAAAGGGAATCAAACAATTAGCGGAGAGAAAAGACCTAGTTATCAGACCGGCTGACAAGGGAGGAGCAATAGTACTACAGTCTAAAGAACAATACCAGAACGAACTGAATAGACAACTTAATGATGAAGTAACGTATATCAAATTATTGGGTAATCCGACTGCAAAATATAAAAAAGAATTGGAACTACTGGTGAAATTAGGAATAAAGAAAGAGATCCTTAACACTAAAGAATCCAAATATCTTATACCGGAAACTTGTAGGATACCCATAATATATACTGTGCCCAAAATACATAAGTGTAAAGAAAACCCCCCAGGAAGACCAATCGTTAATGGGATAGATTCCCTAACGTCACGAATGGGGCAGTATATAGATCGATACATCCAACCAGCGGTACAGCAGACGAAAGCCTACCTCAAAGATACCAAGCATATATTACAACTCCTAGAGACAACGCCAGTATTGGAGGGGAGGACCATACTAGCGACAGCAGATGTCACATCGTTATACACGATAGTACAACACCACAATGCATGTTCAGCTACCAAATGGCTATTGAGGAATTACAGTAATTATATATGTAAACAAAGAAAATACCTCATCAAATGTCTGGATTTTTGCCTCAAGTATAACTACTTCTGGCACAACCAGACTTACTACAAACAGGCCATAGGCATTGCCATGGGTGCCAAATTTGCCCCGGGAGTGGCAAACGCATTCATGGCCCAATGGGAAGAAGAAACAATATATAAGGATACCCCAGCAGAACTCACTTTGTATAAAAGATACATCGATGATGTAATTATCGTGTGGAACGGAGACAGAAATGCGTTAGAATTATTTCTCACGCAATTAAACGAAAATGAAAATAATATCAAACTGGTATGGAAAATTGATGAAAAAGAGGTGGACTTTCTGGATCTGAAAATCAGTCTGGAAGGAAATAAAATAGTAACTAAAACGTTCTTCAAAAATGTAGACACCAATAGCTACCTCTCCCTTAATAGTTGCCACCACAAACCATGGTTATACAACATACCAAAGGGGCAACTAATAAGATTAAAACGCAATTGCACGAAAGAAGAAGACTATCAAATCCAGGCAAAACAAATAGGAGAAAGATTTAAAACAAAAGGATACGACGAACAATGGATAGAGAAACAAATACAGGATGTAAGTAAAATGGACAGAACAATTATGCTTCAGAATAAACCAAAAAAAAGCTATCAAAATGAGGCACCCTGTCTGATCCTGGACTACAATATACAGCATAAAGATGTAGCCAAGCTAATAGAGAGGCATTGGCATATCCTGAAGAGGGATAAGGATTTAAAAACTATACTACCACAGAAACCAAATATAATTTATACTAGAGCTCCCACTATTAGGGACCTAGTAGTAAAATCGGTAGTAGAACCGCCACCAAAACCAACTTTTACATTTTTCTCAGGGAAGGGATTCTATCCTTGCCGCAACTGTTATGCCTGTAGACATACACAAAAACCCCAAAAGAAGAGAATGGATTTTACAACCACCAATACGGGACAAACCCACAAAATAAGAGACTTTATAGGATGTAATACAGAGGGAGTTGTGTATGTACTACAATGCAGTTGCAATCTACAATATGTGGGAAGAACAAAAAGGGCACTAAAAGTAAGAATAGAGGAACATGTGCGAAATATCAGACGCGGGTTCCCTAAACATAACGTGTCAAAACACTTTGCTTTAAAACACAACAAAGACCCATCTTCCCTGCAATTCTGGGGAATAGAGAAATATAACAAAGCATGGAGAGGCAGTCACAAAATACGAACAATCAGCCAAAAAGAATCGAGATGGATTCACACCATGCGTACTCTCACCCCTGGAGGACTCAATGTCGAGTTCGATCTGAACTGTTTTTTAAGCAACTTCTGAACAACTCTGGAACAAGTATTCTGAAAGAAGGAGCTAGTATTCATATGCCCACACGAATACACACAAGAAGTCAGTGGATGAAACAATATCCTTAAAACATGCCTCCACATAAACCCACTTCAGCACTTATATTTTACCTATTTTAATGTACGATCCATCATAACATTTCATATATACATATAGCCTAGAGAGGCCGATCTATGTTTTGTGTATGCTCCACTATATACATTGATCAAATATGATGGACTGTTTTTATATGTATTATATTTTTAATTGAAGGTACCTCAAGGCTTTCTCTCACTCTAACATCCTAGATATTATATCTAGTCATTATTCTACAGATGTACTTAGGGTACATCTGGTAGAATATTACACATTGTTTATGTACCACAGATTTTATTAATATTCTTAATTATTTATAATTTTACTGTACCATAACTTTGGCATTTGTAGTATCCCCCCGTGTCCGATGACATGGCAATATTATCATTATCCAAGTATTGGTTATAAATAGACCCTCTATATACAGGATATTATCCAGGACTGAATTACCAACCCAACTTTAGGAATATCAGTATCTACTGGGACTAAATAGAACATTTACATATAGGAAATTATCCATTTTAAACACTATTAACCTATTTATAATTACTATTTTCTTTAAGGTCTATTTATGGCTATCTAATAAGCACACCACCACTAGGAGTAACTTATATGCATTCTAGATGTGTATTATTACATACATGGAACCCATGTGGCCTTATTAACATATATACTTTACCCAGGTGGGGACAGTATAATATGACCATTACACTACCAAGTCCCGGGACGTAATAACATTACACTATAACATTCCCGGTAGGTAATTTCAACTACCAACTTATTCATAAGATAATGGCCACTATAATGGTGGAACGCAGAGGTGGAACGCATTGTTGAAAACATATTCGTTTTAACAATCCACAAATCTACAGGATAATGGCTGCCATAACGGTGGAACGCAGAGGTGGAACGCATCGTTTAAAAACATATCCGCCCTAATAACTAAACCACCGGTAAAATGGCCGCCGCCTAGCAGATACTTGACCACAACCAAGATGGCCGAATACCAACTTCCGGTTATACGTAATATAAACAAAGCCCAATTAGCCAATCCGGTTCCCCAGATGAAGACACGTGACGTGTCGTAACGCGTAGGGAGTGGCCGTAGGCAGAGGAGACGTGAGACGTGAGAAGGCGCTGAGAACGCCTAGGAGTTATTCATTTCTATATATGTCTATGCTGTTTCTTGCTTTTAAACCTTGATTTTAATGTAAGAGTCCACCCAATGTACCTTAATAAACTTGCCCATATCTAATTAAGATACTACACTAGTGGAGGCTTCCCTTTCTTGTTTCTTTGCCCATTGTCTTGTCCTGACACTGAGCACTGCAGGAATCAAGACTTTAAACGCCTTTAAAGGAGAAGTTTTTTACTCTTACCAGTTTTATGCTGAACAACTTGTATCCACAATCCATGGGGCTATAGGATATGCCCGAAAAGCTACAATCTTTCAGATTTGAGGTGAGAGTTTTGAGAGACTAGTGATTGGATTGAATTTTATGAAAATCAGGACCAAGTACCCGCTGCAGAAAACATACAGGATTTAATATGTATATCATGCAGTTAATGCTGATAACCTGAATGAATGGAATATTTAATTACTGCTTAATTAAAGCGAATACGGTACCTGACTAAATACACCATCAGGACCGGATGGATTAACTTGGACACTGCTCATTCATATATATTTTATCCAACCTGGGACTATATATATTTATTGCCTATTTATTTATTTGTTTAATATTTTTTTCCATTAGCATCTGATAACCATTCACCTGTTATTGATTACTCATCCATTATTTGAGGCTTTTTTATTAAGCGTTTAATGGCACAGCACTTTAATTGCATAGCACTTGAATGCACTGTGATTGTTTGAATATTATTTGATTGTTTGAATTTTTCTTTATTTGTATCTCACAGCACTTTATATGGTACCTTTAATGGTTTTGCACATATGCACTCGTCACTTTATGTACTACTGTGTGTAGACATTGATGTTTACTAGTACTGTAGCATTTATTTATTTTACCAGTAGTAGTGTTATTACTATTGGAGTATTCCTTATTGCACCTTAATTTTAGCTATATATTGCGCGAAATTCTTTTATATATATTACCATTATTTTGTGATAATAACATTATATGGAAATGTATTGGTTCTGAAACTGATCCAGTTATCCTAGAGATGCAGTATCTAGAATATGTAACTGTATAATTTTTCCTTTGTTATTTATGTTTTGAAAAACTAATAAAAATCTTGAAAGTTAAAAACCTTAAATAGGTTTAGTCAAATTGCAGTGGTCTCCCTTTCTCTTTTCCTTTCCTTCCTACCTGTGTGCCTGGGCGCTCTCCTGGGCTCTGGTGTCCTCCTAGGGGCGCTGGGATGTGTTCTGAGGAAAATTGAATGAACCTGTTTCTGTTCCTTGTATCTTGAACCAGAGATCGCTGAATTGCTGCAGTTTGTTTGCCTGTCTTACAACAAAGCTCCTATTTCATCCTACTGAGGTAAAAGCCTGTTTTTTTTTTTTTTTCTCTGCATCTACTTCCTGCATAAGCTGCTGTGTTTTACCTCACCTGTGCTTCCTATGTCAATTAGTATCTCTTTAGGCTTGCCTTATTCCTTGCTATGGAGACCACTGCCCTAGCAGATCACCGCCAGCTATTAGGCAAGGGGGGGAGGATTTTTGGTAAGTAGTGAAGATTGAAAAAAGAGAGCAATCCTAACGCTGCCTATATGGTTAGCCCTACCAGGTCCGCAAAATCTCCTGATTCAAGGCACAGAGACTTCATGCAGGAGAAGCCATTCTGGCCACAGACGGAGCTGCTCCAGTCGCAGGAGAAGTCGCTCAGGCCACAGAGGGAGTTGCAGGAGAAGTCGCTCAGGCCACAGAGGGAGTTGCAGGAGAAGTCGCTCAGGCCACAGAGGGAGTTGCAGGAGAAGTCGCTCAGGCCACAGAGGGAGTTGCAGGAGAAGTCGCTCAGGCCACAGAGGGAGTCGCAGGAAAAGTCGCTCTGGCCACAGAGGGAGTCGCAGGAGAGGTCGCTCCAGTTCTTACTCCAGACACAGCCGCTCCTATGATGGAGGATCTCCTGTCCATAGACAGTGATCACCAGTCCGACCCTCTGGAAGCGCATGTTGGATATGCGGGGCAGTAGCCCTTCCCGATAAATTGGCCTACCGTAGATGAATTGCAGTTTAGAGAGCCTGTAGCTCCACAGATTCTTACTCTTACAGAGATTCTTACTCTGGAGACAGAGTTATCAACGCGAAGTGCCTCACCTGCTCCTCCCAGCACAGGATTCCCCGTCTGACAATGAGGGGTTGGAAGCAACTGCAGGGTTTGATTTTTTGCTAATTGAACCTTTTGTCAAATCGGTCAAGGAGCGATCGGATGGGAGGAACCCCAGGAAGTCCAACCAAAGCGGAAAAAATACTTCCCAAACCTTAAATGGGACTCGAGGCCTTTCCGTTCATTGAGGAATTGGATGATTTAATTAAAGAGGAATGGCAAGGACCCGAGAAGAAATCGAGTCTGAACAGGCTTTCCAAATTATATCCCTTGAAGGAACCTAAAGTGAGTCCTCTTGTCTCTCCTCCCATCGTAGACGCATCTCTCATGCGGCTAGCCAGGCATGTGCTTGGATAGGAAGATCGACACCGATATGAAGAGGGCCTACCTTGCAGCAGGAGGCGCTTGCAGACCGGCTGTGGCACTTGCAGCTGTAGGCAGGGCCATTTCCAGCTGATCATCAAACACTGAGAGGTTGGTCTCAAAAGGCGCGGACCAGGAGAGCATAATAAAAGCTCTACAGGAGTTAAGTCTCGCGGGGGACTTTGTGGCAGCGGCTTCAGTGGATGCGATTAAATCATCATCAAGGGCCATGTTGGCCTCCGTAATGGCCAGGTAGGCACTGTGGCTGAAACCCTGGTCGGCGGATCCTGTCTCCAAATCAAATATGACGGCGAGAACCTTTTCGGTGCAAAGCTGGACTCAGCAATTTCAAAGGTGACCGGTGGGAAGTCGGGACTGATTCCATCGGACAGAAAACCGAAACAGCAGAGGCCTCCTCCCTTCAGACGTAATCTGCCAGACAGATACAGGGATGCTAAATCCTATAGGCCAGGAAAAGAATAAAGGAGGGGCTGGAAGAACCCCCAGACATCCTTTATGAAGTTTCAGAAGCCCAAGACTCCCGCTTTCAGTGACCAAAAGTCTTTTTTAAGGTGCACCCGCCCAGCCAGCAGTAGTAGGGGCAAGGCTTTCGAAATTCAAGCTGGTTTGGGCGGAAGCAATAAAGGACCCTTGGACAGTGGCTACTGTCCGTTTCGGGCACAGATCGCCCTTCAAGAGACGTCCCCCAGGGGATAATTTTTGTCCCACCAGACTTCCACCTTCTCCAGAAGAAGGCAATAATAGAGGTACCTACATCACAGAGGGGTCGGGGATTCTACTCCCCGTTATTTCTGGTCAAGAAAAAATCTGGGGACCTTCGGCCAGTCCTGGATCTAAAGAACCTCAATCGCTCCATTCGAGTGGAGTCGTTCAAGATGGAGAGTTTACAATCAATCCTCCAGGCCATAAATCTGAGAGACTGGATGCTCTCCATAGACCTCCAGGACGCATATCTTCACGTCCCGATCCATGTTGCTTTCCAGAAGTTCCTTCGGTTCTCGGTGAATCAGGGCCACTTCCAGTTTCAGAGTCTCCCGTTCGGGATCTCTACTGCCCCCCAGAACTTTCACCAAGGTACTGCTACCAGTAATCGCATCCTTAAGGGAGAAAGGGTTGGGAGTCCATCACTACCTGCACGTCATCCTCCTCCTTTCAAGCAACCAGGAGTCTCTTGTCCAACATCGGGAGGTCCTAGTTGCCACACTACAAAGACTGGGCTGGTTGATAAACTGGAAAAAAAGCAATGCTCATCCCACCCAGAGGATGATCTTCCTGGGTGCGGAACTGGAATCTCAGCAACATCCCTTCCGGCCAGAGCATGTCTCAGTCTCCTAGGCTCTCTGTCTGCGACCATTCCTATGGTCCAGTGGGCCCAATGGAATGCAAGACCCCTTCAAACGTCCTTTCTGCGCCAATGGGGCGGCTCATCCATGACCCAACCGATCTACATCTCGGAGGAGGTCAAGCGATCCTTGCAGTGGTGGACTCGTCCCTGCAATCTGAAGAGATGCAAGCACATAGTTCCCCCTCCTCAGGAAACGGTAACCTCAGATGCCAGTTTGGAGGGATGGGGGGCACACTACCTGCACTACGTGGCCCAAGGGCGCTGGCCATTCAGGATCCGGAATGCAGTCTCCAATGTGCTGGAGATGAAAGCAGCCTTTCAGGCCCTCCTGGCCTTCAGTACTTACCTGAGGGGGAAGCAAGTCCTCCTGAAGATGGACAACAGGGCGGCCATTGCCTACATCAACAGGCAGGGGGGCACCAGAAGCTCCTCCCTGATGCAGGAAGTTCGCCCCGTGATGGAGTGGGCACAATCAAACCTATTGGACCTGAGAGCGACCTATATCCCAGGGGTCGAGAATCTCCTAGCCGACTCACTCAGCAGAAGATTTGTTTCCAACAACGAGTGGTCTCTGAGTCCCCAAGCATTTGCGATAATAATTCAGACCTGGAGCCCACCAGACATAGACCTGGCGGCCACACCAGCCAATGCAAAATGCCGGAGGTTTCTATCAAGAATCCCCTTTCCGTCAGTGGAGGGAGTAGATTGTCTACAACATCCCTGAAACTTCAACCTCGGCTACATTTTCCCTCCGACTCCCCTCATAGCGAGGTTCCTTCTGAGGCTCAAGAGGTCGACGGCACTAGTAGTGGCGGTGATCCCTTTCTGGCCAAGGAGGCCTTGGTTCACTACTCTCGTTCAGTTGAACACAACGGATCCTCTCCCTCTTCCGCTGTCAGCAGATCTGCTCTCTCAGGACCAGCTTCTACATCCGAACCCGGAGAGGCTACATCTGATGGCCTGGAGGCTGAGAGGTCTAGGTACCTAGAACAGGGTTGTTCTCAGAGGGTAGTGGAAACATTGCTCCAGGCTAGGAAGCAGACTACCAACAGCACCTACAGAAGGATCTGGGAGAAGTTTACCTCCCTCTCTCAACAACAAGGTTGGGACATATCTTCTCTGACAGGTCCTCAAATCCTGGAATTTCTGCAGTCAGGCCTAGAGAAGGGTCTTCGATCCAGTACCCTGAAGGTCCAGGTTTCAGCCTTATCCGCCCTGACCGGGGTCAAATGGGCACATGATCCTCTGGTTATCCAATTTCAGAGGGCCTGCCTTAACCACTTCAACACCGCCCACCGTCATATGACGCCCACAAGGTGGATCTCCCATCCTGGGTGGGCGTCATATGACGTCCTCGGATTCCCGGCCGCCTGGGGGGCGTGCAGGCGCGCCCACGGCATCGCTCGGGACCCGGTGCGAGTGCCCGGCGGCTGCGATGTCCGCCGGGCACCCGCGATTGCCCGTTAAAACAACGGGACCGGGCGGGAACGTGGAGCTGTGTGTGTAAACACACAGCTCCACGTCCTGTCAGCGGAGAGGAGACTGATCATGTGATCCCAGTACAGAGGAACACATGATCGGTCTTCTCCCCTTGAGTCCCCTCCCCCCACAGTTAGAATCACTTCTATTAGGGAACACATTAACCCCTACAGCGCCCCTAGTGTTAACCCCTTCCCTGCCAGTCACATTTACACAGTAATCAATGCAATTTTATAGCAACGATCGCTGTGTAAATGTGAATGGTTCCAAAAATGTGTCAAAAGTGTCCGAAGTGTCCGCCGCAATGTCGCAGTCACGAAAAAAAATCGCAGATCGCCGCCATTACTAGTAAAAAAAAAAATTCAATAAATCTATCCCCTATTTTGTAGACGCTATAACTTTTGCGCAAACCGATCAATATACGCTTATTGCGATTTTTTTTTTACCAAAAATATGTAGAAGAATACGTATCGGCCTAAACTGAGTAAAAAAATAGTTTTTTTTAAAAAAAATGGGATATTTATTATAGCAAAAAGTAAAAAATATTGTGTTTTTTTTTTCAAAATTGTCGCTCTTCTTTTGTTTATAGCGCAAAAAATAAAAACCGCAGAGGTGATCAAATACCACCAAAAGAAAGCTCTATTTGTGGGAAAAAAAGGACGTCAATTTTGTTTGGGTGTTACGTCGCACGACCGCGCAATTGTTAGTTAAAGCGACGCAGTGCCGAATCGCAAAAAGTGCTCTGGTAAGGAAGGGTAAAAAATGGCCCGGTGCTGAAGCGGTTAAACTAAGGCCACCTAGGAAACCATCATTCCCAGCATGGGACCTCTCAGTTGTCCTGGAAATACTGTCTAATGATCCATTCTCTCCACTCGACAACATTTCCCTTTGGAACCTGACGCTTAACGGTTCGTTTCTGATTGCTATCACTTCAGCAAAGAGGGTCTCAGAGATGCAAGCCTTGATGGCCAAAGAACCGTATCTAGTCGTCTACCCGGACAGGATAGTTCTAAACCTTCAGATCATTTCGTACCTAAGGTATCCTCCTCATTTCACTTTAATCAGGAGATCAACCTTCCAGCCCTTATCAAAGATCAAGGTGATCCTCTGGATGTCAGGGGCAACATCCTGAAGTACCTCTCAGCAACAGAATCGCTCAGGGGATCAGAGAACCTCTTAGTCATCCCATGCGGCCATAGAAAAGGTCAGGCGGCCTTGGCTCACACCATCGCTTCATGGCTGGTGAAGACTATCAAAAAGGCATACTCACTGAGTAAGCAACAGATTCCGGAGGGCTTAAAGGCACATTCCACCAGGGCAGTGGCAACTTCTTGGGCAGCCTATTGTAGGGTCTAGGGAGGGACTATTTTTAAGGCGGCTACCTGGTCTTCCAGAAACACCTTTTTCACATTATAGGGTGGATTCTGCACAACTTTCAACAGTAGATTTGGGAAGGGCCGTCATTCAGGCCAACTCCTCTGTTTCTTGTTAATAAATGTATTTTTCTTGCATTCCCACCCGGTCTGCGAGTTACTCCCCAGAGTGTATGCTGCCATGATGCGACAGGAAAACGGAAAATTGTATACTTACCTTTCCGTAATTTTCCTTTCCTGTCCCATCTTCATGGCAGCATACAATAAACCCACCCATAGAAGGTGATTAATATATATACCGAGAATGCTGGGGCGGGGGCCGTAGCTTCATCTTATAGTTATGTGGTCCTATCAGGTTGTGGAGGCGGAGTCACAACCCAGAGTGTATGCTGCCATGAAGATGCGTCAGGAAAGGAAAATTACGGAAAGGTAAGTATACAATTTTCCGTTTTGTTGTTGTGGACGGGGGGTGCCTTTTTTTGTGCTAGCTGCATTTGGTTTGTTCTGGGCATGCTCAGGGACTTAAGGTGTTTTTTGATGCTTTTTGTGTGTGAACAGCACTTGGATGTTTCTGGGCATGCTCAGAGTTTTTTTTTTGTTGGGTTAGTAATTTAAAGACATCATTAACAGGAGTATCCACTTTTAAGTTCTGTCTCTACATTGGGTGAACTTGCATTTTGTGTGTTTCATGGACTGTGCATGTGTTTGCAATTGCCTCATTAGCACACAAACCTAGGATATATAAAGCTTGCAGATAGCATGCTTTACTTTGCCCTGAAAAGAGCCACGATTGTGTGTGTGCGTGGCGGCAGCGGCAAGAGAGAGCACATTTGAGCGTCCTGACCGAGTTTTTAACTTTTGTTTGTTATGTCTTTGCAAAACAGATGTGTTTTCTGCAATTTATTTGTTACTTTGGTTTGTTGTTTTTTTTTTTGGTGGTGGTTATTTTAACATGAAATTTTTTTGATGTTGGCAATGTTTGTTGTTTTTACGTTGTTCACTTTTATTTAATTGTCTGTGCTGCATTATTTAAAAAACTTTCTCAAGATGTGCCTAATGTAGTTTTAATCCTTTTTATATAGGTGTGTGTGTGTGTGTTCCTTTCAACTCCTGTTAATTAACAATGCAAAAGGGTCAAACCTCTAACATATTCTGTTAGTGTCTCAAATTAACATGTATGTGTGTATTTTGATTTCCTTGCTGCTTTTCCAAGTCCTGTTTGTTTGTGTGTGTGTGTTTTTTTTTTTTTTTTTTTTTTGACCAATAACATTGTTTGCAATGTTTTATGTGTGTTCTTTTCATGCAATGGATTTCCCAGCTGTAGCTTAACGAGGCTGATTGCCATGTGTTAGACAAATCCAGACATTTCAGAGCGGTAAGTCTTCAATTCGATTTTTGAGCAGTGGTTTTCAGCCTCAGTGCTCAAGTACCCCCACCCCCACCCCCCAGGACATATTTAGGACATGTTTCTTATCTAAAAAATGTTTTTGTGTCAAATACTAGACATGTGCAATTCCTTTCGTTTTTTTTCGTTATTTTCGTTCGTTCGTTTTCGTACGAATGAACGAACCGTTCGAATCGTACAAATCTGATTAACGAATCATTCGAATCGAACGAATCCAAAAAAAAACAAATTAGAAACAACGAATGTACGAATTAAGAAAATCCGAAAAACGAAAACAGGAACAACGAAAATGAACGAAAAAATTCGTACATTCGTAACTTTTTTTTTTGTTGTTGAATTGGTAATTTTCCGTGTCCCTTACAATGGTGCTGCTTAACGTGCTTCGAATAGATTGAACGAAAAAATTCGTACATTCGTTACTTTTTTTTTTCCCGATTCGGAAATTATTAAAATGTAATAATAGCATACACATTACATAAAATTATGAATTATGCTCCGATTACGAATGTTACGAATTTACGAATAAATACGAATGCGTCCAAATTTCGAATAAATCAAAATTAAACTAACGAAAAAACGAATCAATGAAAAATAACTCTTACGAATGTACGAATCGTTACGAATACCGACGACTTACGAATTTACGAATCGTTACGAATCAACGGAAACGAAAAAAACGAAACGAAAATAAACGAATTTTTTTGTTGCGCACATGTCTATCAAATACCAAGCCATTGACTTGGATTTAAAACACCTGTGCAAGATGATTTATCATCCAATCATGCAAGATGATGGAAAACCTGCAAACATGGCCTGTTGGGGGTACTTGAAGACAGGTTGAGGAGCTAAAATCAAGCTCAAAACAATCCTATTCTAAGGCTCCATGCACACTGAAGCTCAAAAAAGCTTTTTCTGGACGCCAGATTGCTGGCAGAAAACGTTGGTTGAAAAATGTGCTTTTAACAGCATTTTGTACTAGTGTTTATGAGCGTTAGCGTTTATGGGCGTTTTTAATAAAAATACACAGAGGACACGAGAATCCCACGATGTATTCCAAACTCCCTCAATGCATTGAAAAAATAGAACGCTGAACGCTAATTAACGCACGTTCATGAGCGTTTATCAGCGTTTGGCTTTTTTTGGTGGTGAAAAACGGCACTTTGAACGCAAATTTCGGGCGTTCAGAAAAAGCCCATAAACTCCACTGCTCATTAAAGCTAAAAAACTTTAATGTGTGCATGGACACATAGGCTAACATAGAGTGGAGTTTATGGGCGTTTTTTTTAAAAGCCCATAAACTCCAAACTCCAATAAACTGCAGTTTATGAGCTTCAGTGTGCATGGAGCCTAATTGTGGACATTTCAGAGAAAGCCCAGACTCATTTTTTGGGGGGTTTTTATATTTTATTTTTTGTGTTTGTTTAGTTTTTTTTTTTGTGCTTTTGTGGGGTGTTTTTTTCTTTGTTTATTTTTTGGGCTTTGTGTCCCTTTTCTTAAAATTGGCTTTGCTTGGGGGGCGTGGCTTGGCGCGCAGCGTGCATGGACGCTGACTGAGAGAGCTCCGGCGGATCGGGAGGCCCACAGCTGAAACACGGCCACACACCGGGTTGAATATGCCCACATACAACAAAAAAGGGATACACAACCGCTC
Organism: Lithobates sylvaticus; assembly: GCA_028564925.1. Taxonomy (NCBI): domain Eukaryota; kingdom Metazoa; phylum Chordata; class Amphibia; order Anura; family Ranidae; genus Lithobates; species Lithobates sylvaticus. The sequence continues at coordinate 267,840,856 of CM053029.1, forward strand.
CCTCAGATCGTCCGGGACCCCAAAAGGGAAACTATCGGCGGCAAGCCTGAACAAATTCCGTTATAGCGGCGAACACAGCAATTCCAAGATGGCGCCGCCGTACGGAACACGAGGAGAGGAAGACAAGGAGGACGATGAGATCTCCCTCCCCGCATCAGAAGACTCCTCACGAGGTAACGCTACCCATGACCTACCCCTCACATACTCCACAATGACTGAGATAGCAGCAGATATCAAAAACTCATTCTCTGTAGCCATCACTGACCTGAAGACGGAGCTCCTCAGACTCTCTGAGCAGATGGCGGTAAGCGACAGAGCAGGGAAAAGGAGGGATAGAGCCCTGGTGAGACTAGATGATATCACCGACAATCACTCCACTCATATGCTGGAGATGAACCGCCAAATAGAAGATTTGGACAATAGGGGGAGGCGCCACAATATCAGGGTGCGGGGGGTCTCCGAATCGGTCACCCCTGAACAAATTAAACCAACCCTGTCCTCCATCTTTAACGGCCTGCTCGAACGGCCCGCAGACTCCCCCATAGAATATGACAGAGCCCACAGAGCTCTTAAACCCAAGGCACCCGATGACAACCCACCAAGAGACATTATCTGCTGTCTGCCAAACTACCCCCTGAAGGAAGAGATCCTCCAGAAGGCCAGACTCAATGACCAAGTGACCTTTAATGGCGTGAATGTCCAACTTTTCCAAGACCTCTCCCCAATTACGCTGAAAAACAGGAGAGCACTCAGACCACTTCTAGAAGTATTAAAAGAAAAAAGAATACCCTATAGATGGAAATTCCCCTTCGCTCTCCAAGCAGCCTATAATGGCAAACAATACTTTCTCAGAGTCCCGGACGACTTGCAGAAGTTTTTTGAAAACTTACAGATTGCTCCAATTGACCTGCATGACTGGTACGCAGAATACAAGCTACCACCGTACGTGAATAATATGCCACCTTCATCAGGCCCCTCTCCAGCAAAATCCCCTTACCACCAGGGAAAGATAAAAGGAAATCCCAGCAGACACAACTACAGTTCCCCTTTTGGCAAAGGACCCAGGATGTAATCAACCAGCAAGCCAGACATTGAACTCGGAGACCCGCAGAGTAACCCCGCAATCTGTCTACCCCTTGAAAACCAATGCCTTCCACTACATGCAAGGGCATATGTCCCTCACCCTTCCCTCTCCTGATGTCCCTGGTCTTGTGTCCACAGCACTAACGTCTGACAGTAAGCCACCTAAATAAGCACCTCAAACCCAATGCTTGGAAAGCACATGGGAACCATAGCTTCCCTGCAATTTGCACTCTTCGCCACTAGATGACAGAAGAGCACCTGAATCAGAATAGCAATGAACTTATAGTGCTAATTGATCAGAAACACTCCAATTTCAACGACAATAGCAGATACTCCCCCATAGACTCAACTAGGCACGGCGACCAGGGGAAGGAATAACCAGCCTAGAGAAGACGCAACCAGGGTCTTAAATATACCCCACCTCAGGTTACACAAAGTTCATGGATAACCTTGTTGATTTTCCTCCCCATTTTGCTCTATAGACCTGATGTACCAGTTAATTCCTGATTCAACTCCTCACAGCAAGCTGCCGGAAGACACGAACTCATGGGCATGGTATACTGGAGCACAGGTCAGTACAACACCTCAACATAAACACCAATGCCCTAATCATATAAGGACCGCATAACCCCAGGGCAAGAATCTACAGCACTAGCAAGATTTTTTGACACACAATCGCACCTATAGAGGTCAAACCTAGAGTACACTTTCCTCCAAGGCACTGGCTTTCTCAGAACACACAGCTTCGCGTTCTTGATAAGGACACGCAAGCACCAACGACCCCGAACCAGGGACTTCCTACACCTGGCAACAGATAAATACCTGAAATCAATGAACAGGAAGCTCAGTGCTACACTATAATACCACCCCTCTTGCGTAATACTCTTGGTTGTTCTCCTTCCTTTTCACCCTATATCTATGGATCATCCCTTTACGCACACGCACCATAACTGAGGAATATTGATGAACTCAACCAAATGTTTAGCCCTTGGCATGTTAGCCAAATGGATAGATGGCCATCAAGATCTTCCCCAATACAGACTGTGATTGCTTTAAGTGTGCAACACCCAACACAGGACGACTAACAGTTTATATATAACCACTCAGTTCATATTTATACTTTTGTTTTGCTATGCACAAAGTTAAGCCTTCAGCATTTCTGACCATATACAGCACCATGATCACTGTGAACTGTCGCACTGTTGGGCCTGATGGGTGGCGGACCCTTCACTGAGACGGGCAGCAAGGATCATGACATATGCTGAAATACCCCAGAATGCTCTATTATAAGATATCCACACCAAAGACTCAGGTAGATACAATCTCCCTTGGGACACGAACCAGAGGATATACTGAGGGATAAATGTGCAGTTAGATTATAGGAACTCATATATAACCGTATGGTTTTTCATTTGTATTTCTCCTTTGATGTGGTTAAAGTTTTGACTTCAACATTCCTTGGTAAGACAGACCATTATAACCATTGTGAGATGTCACACTGTTGGGCCAGACGAGTACTGGACCCTTCGCTGAGACATATAGCAAAAGCTCTTGATATATGTTATAAAGTTTTAGAATGCTCCATTACAAACTGCACATCCTGATGACCTTAGCAGATATCGCCCCCCTTATGACTTGAATACAGGGACACACTAAGGGATACTTATGCAGCAGTACTATGCTACACTCATGTATGTTCTAAACCCGGACCTTATACCACTCATTTTATTTAACACTAGGCCTAAGACACCTTTTATGAAACTTCACATGTGGGCTCTCCCGAGGCGCTCGGTACTCCAAAGGAATCCCCACAAACAGTTCCACCTTTCGAGCATCCACGGGTGCGCCTCCCACTAACCCCCCAGAGTCAACCGGCGTTACCCAATAACGTCATTACTGATTCAGATCCAAGCGACCGCTTGCCTGAATCCAGACTCACCACACCACTAACCCACCCTAATCCCCTACAACAACTCCAACCCATAACCTAACACACCCCCCCTCTCCCCCACCTCCCTACTTCTCCTTCCCCCCCCCTTTTTTTTTTTTTTTTTATTTTTTTTCCCACCCCCCCGACAATGACTTACTCTTTCCTAGGTAAATCCCCGACACTGATATCACACAATATCAACGGCCTCAATATACCAGAAAAAAGATCTAAACTTTTTAGAGAACTTAGAGCGGTGAATCCCCTACTGGTATACCTACAAGAAACACACTTCAAGGGACAAAATATACCCAAAATCACCAATAATCTCTATACTAAAGCATACCACGCAACAAATCCACAAGCCAAAACCAAAGGCGTCTCAATTCTCATAAACAAAAATGCCCCATTTGAACTGACAAGTCAACTCATAGACCCCGAAGGGAGATACATTTTCCTGAAAGGTCACTGGGAGGGCTCTCCCATAACCCTAGCGAACGTGTACTTCCCAAACAAGGCCCATATTACTTTCTGCAACACGATAATCAACGAACTTAAATGGTTCGCTGAAGGATGTATCGTCCTAGGGGGGGACTTCAACATACCATTATCCCCACTCCAAGACACCTCAACAGGACACACTCATGTATCCTACAAAGTCCTGAAACGCATTAAACTTTTACTACACTCCCTCACACTAGTGGACTCATGGAGGACAACACATCCCACTGACAAGGACTTCTCCTACTTTTCGCCCCCTCACAAACGTTACTCGAGAATTGATATGATTTTTATAACACAGCGTGACCTGACAAACATTGTAAGGGCGGACATAGGCATTATCACAATATCTGACCACGCACCCACAGCCATCACCCTAAAAATTAACCAATCAAAACGCCCCTCCTTCAACTGGAGATTGAACGCTTCCTTGCTCACTGACCAAAACATCCACGATGACATACATGAATCAATTACTACATACTTTAGAACCAACATCGACTCAGACACGAATCCACTTAATAATTGGGAGGCACACAAAAGCGTAATTAGGGGGGAGTTCATTAAATGGGGAGCCAGAAAGAAAAAAGAAAAGAACAAAACCATTTCAGACCTAACAATTAGAATAGCCCAATTGGAAACGCAACACAAACAATCCCTCATGGCCACAACAGCTGATGAACTTACCCAATGCAGAAGGGAGTTACTGCAAATTTTGCAACTCCAAACACAAAAAGCCCTGTTCTTCCGGAAAAGTGTTTTCTATGAACAAGGAGACAAAAGCGGTAAACAGCTGGCCAGAGCTCTGAGGGATGCCACCATGGCAAACCACATACACGCCATCCGCAACAAAGCAGGCACCCTAGAACACAACTCTGAAAAAATAGCCTCATTATTCCAGGAATTTTATTCTAAACTCTATAACCTACCCCCACAACACAAACCAGCATATATACAGCAAGACAAGGAAAGCCTGATCAAAACCTTTTTGGAAAACAGCAAACTACCCTCCCTATCTACCTTAGACACAGACACGCTGAATACCCCCATAACCCTAACTGAAATTCAAGACGCGATCAAACAATTGAAAACAGGGAAAAGCCCAGGACCAGACGGACTGACTTCCCAATATTATAAGACATTCTCACCCCTACTCTCCAAACCATTACTAGCAACCTTCAACCATTTAGCGTCCCATAAAAATAACTCAGATTCCCTACTTATGGCCCACATAGCAATCATTCCCAAGCCCGACAAAGACCACACAGACTGTGCAAATTTTAGACCGATATCACTCCTCAACATAGACGTCAAATTACTGGCAAAAATCATAGCCAACAGACTAAAACCCCTATTATCCCAAATCATCGGCCCTGAACAGGTAGGCTTCATGCCGGGCAGGGAAGCGAGGGACAATATCACAAAGACCCTGAACTTAATACATTACGCTCACCAACAGAAACTAGAAGGTCTTCTGGTCTCCACAGACGCAGAGAAGGCCTTCGATAGGGTCTCATGGGGGTACATGTTCGCAACCTGCACACATATAGGCCTACACGGCAATATGATGAACTGGATCAGAGCCCTTTATCAAAAACCACAGGCCAGAATCAAAATCAACAATACCCTATCTGACCCAATCCATATACACAATGGGACGAGACAAGGCTGCCCCCTCTCTCCCCTACTCTTTATCCTCACACTTGAACCACTCATTAGAACGATTAACCAATCACCTGACATAGCTGGGTTCACCATACACAAAAGAGAGTACAAGACAGCTGCATATGCAGACGACCTCCTATTCCGACCTCCTATTCTTTATTACACGTCCACACACCACACTCCCAAACCTTATTGACATATTCGCGACATATAGCTACATCTCAAATTTTAAAGTAAACCAATCCAAATCCGAAGCCCTGAATCTAAATATCCCACCAGACAAACTTAACCGACTCCAAGGGAATTTTAAATTTAAATGGGAACCCGAATCCCTCAAATATTTAGGAATCAGACTAACTCCCCAAATCGACGCCCTATAAAAGACCAATTTTACAACTTTACTGACTAATATAACTAAAGACCTCCATAGATGGTCCCCAAAACAGTTTTCATGGTTTGGAAGGGCATCTATTTTAAAAATGACAATACTGCCCAGACTATTATACCTCTTTAACGCACTACCCATACACATCCCCAACACCTTTTTCTCAAAACTACTTGCCATCCAAAGAAGTTTTTTGTGGTCCAACAAGAAACCTAGAATAGATTTCAGAACCCTAACCAAGCCCAAAGATCAGGGAGGCATTGGCCTCCCTGACTTCAAAAAGTACTATCAGGCCTCACACATTTCCAGGATCATCGACTGGCATTGCCACAGCCATACGAAAGACTGGGTGAACCTCGAACTTCCCCAAAACAAAATAAACCTATTATTCTACCCTTGGACTATACATTCCAAACACACAAAAAATATTACCCACCCACTCGTTGCAAACACCATTAAAATCTGGCATACTACTGCCACAAAACATGAATTAGCCACCATACCAGGACCACTGACCCCACTAACCAATAATCCAGACTTCCCGACAGGTCAAACACGAACCCTGCCCCCAACTCAAGAACGACCCCCCAAACTCCTGGCCATCCACTGTATGGATGGAAACAAGGTTAAAACCCTAGAAACACTCAAAAGGGAACATGAAGACCCCTTCTCAAATTACTGGTTCTACATACAAGTAAAGGACTTTCTTCTAAACAGCAAACATCGCCCCTCATACTTCCAAAGACTCACGCCCCTAGAAGATATATGTTTCAAAGGCACACAAACAACCAACACAACATCCCTGGCCTATAAATGGCTATCCCACTCACCCAAGCAAGACAGAAATAAACACAGAGAAAGGTGGGAGAATGAACTCGGGGTTGTAATTGCCAGCACACAATGGGAAAAAGCGTGTATCTTTGCACACAGATGCTCTCTCAGCACAAAATACCAGGAAATATCATATAAGCTCCTCACGCAATGGTACATAACACCAGTCAAGACCAAAAAATGGTCCCCCCAGGCCTCAGACATGTGCTGGCGTTGCAACAACGATAAAGGTACTTTCTTACATCTGTGGTGGGAATGTCCCCCAATCCTTGACTACTGGAACCAAGTTATCGAGTGGATTAAGCACATTACAGACACAAGGATAATTCTAGATGCAGCTGCATGTCTTTTGCACATCAACTCATTTTCAATCAGAAAATACAAAAAGTCCTTATCTAGGCACCTTCTTACAGCAGCGAAAAGCCTAATACCTATACACTGGAAAACCACCCACACTCCTACAGTCAAGGATTGGTTGGACAGGATCAACTACATGTATAAAATAGAAGAGTTACTTGCAATGAAAAAAGAAGACTGTTCTAACTTCTCCTCAACATGGCAACCCTGGTTAATCTTTACGCTATCAACTGAATATACAAACCTATCTTCCTAAACCCCCGAAACAATAGGCCGACAAATTCTACTTTGACCTTTACTATCCGTTAACAACGGGAGCTATCCCCCCCCCCTTTTTTTTTTTTTTTTTTTATTCCTTCTCTCCCCCCCATCCTCCCCACTCCTACCCCCCCTTGACTCCCTCCCTACCCTTCCTCCCCCCCCCAACCTGCCCTGCTACCCCTATATAAACATCAAGCATTCAGTGAACCCCCCAATGTCAGTTCACAATACACAATGTAAATGACACTGGGCAAGCTACAAATGACGCTGGGCAAGCTGCAAATGACGCTGGGCAAGCTGCAAATGACGCTGGGCAAGCTGCAAATGACGCTTAAATGTAAGTTTTTTTTTTTTCCCTAAACTTCTCTCCTAAAGCTTTTTTTCCTTAAAATTCCCTCCTAAACTTGGGGTGCGTGTTATACGCCGGTGCGTGTTATACGCCGATAAATACGGTATTCATAATACACCCCTCAACCCCGATGCATTTCAACCATATTCGGTCTTCTTCAGGGGGATACTTTATACTTTACATGAAAACAGGGTGGATGACTTTGTTACATCTCTGTGAAATATCAAGAAAAAACTTTATCAATTTTTAAGTACAATATTTTTCAATGTATTTTCTCTTTACTAATGCTTCAATAAGCCATTTCCTATATATCATATTCACTCTTCCGTTTTGGAAATCTGTTGCTCGAACCAGAGATTTTAATTATATTAAAAGCCAAGTATGTATTCCTCTTATTCTCCGATGATACCCATCATTGTCTCCACCAAGACTGCTGTTCCCGTCACTCCCACTGGTGTGTGGGGGAGGCCCCCAAGAAAAATTAATTAAAAGGGGTGAGGTTTGTTTCTTTTGCATGGATCAGAGCTTCCTTGGTGGGCTGGTGGTCCTTCTGGCAATCTGGGAGCTGCGATGCGCACCTTGGATCCGCCCCCTCCCTCTTTGTCTATTGGCCAAGGGTCCGGGCGGTTACCACGCTGCGCATCGACGTCACGCACAGAGCGCCCGACGCATGACGTTGACCGGGTCGACGTCATGACGCCGGCGCCTTGTGTAGACCCATCCATGGCTGTGCGGCGGAGGATTTTGGCGCCAAACGTCGTGCAAGTTCCGCCCGGCTGCTGGCGTTCTCTCCCCCCCTCCCGCCAGCCCACGTGACGTTGGTGGCATATTATTGGCTGGAGTGGAGTTCATGACTCCTCATCTTAGAAACAGAATTGGCCCCTTTTTACTTTTGCTCATCCATCACACGCACACAAGCTCCTCACATCTTGATAACAGGTAATCCCCTTGGCAGACGGCACTATACTCCCCTTTCAATTTTTCAGTATGGCAGACGGCACCACACTCCCCTTTTATTTCAATTTTTCAGTATTCCTCACACCTCAACTTCACTCAACAACCATACACCAACATACTTTTCAATCAATTTTTTATGCTTATTTCACTATTTTTTTCCAGCACAATGTTTTATTTTACACTGTATTTTAACAACCCTTTATCTCACACGGTTTTTACACACACTCAGCCCTATCATAAGCCTATCTCCATGTGGTTTGGGTAGTTTAATCCCATATCTTCATGGATTTTAAGATAGGCATTCACAGTCATCCAACATTGGTTCACTTTTTCATAGTTTCCATTCATTTTTCCCTAGACCTTGGGCACTATCCATTCCATATCACCATCAAGGATTTGGTGGTGATTATAGCCTACCAATTCTGTGTTCCCGGATGCCATGCCTCTATATGTCGCCTCAGCTCCCGTGCCAGTTTGACCCCAGTCCACTGTTGGTGATCCTGCCATACCTGAGACCCATGTTCAGCTGTGTAAGTACAGGTGTAGGCTACATACCCTCCCTCTTGCAAATTTAATGTTCTATTTATGTAATCAGTCTGATTTATTTTCTATATTTATATTCTATAGGCTTTGTCCATAATTGCTCCTGATGAGTGGTCATCAACCACGAAACGCGTCGAGCTACAGATGCTACATTTATGCATCTTTTATTTACAGTAAACACCAAGATTGGGGCAATAATGTGCCCACTTTATATCAGACTAGTTTTTCATGTATTATCATGTTATTATCTTTGTTAGTTACTTGCATCGAATGACCATGTGCTATTGTGCCCTGCATTTATGTGTATGTACATATATATATGGACTCTATATGTATTTTTTATGAAATGAATTTTTGGACGCACGGTTGTGTGAGTCTTGTTGTTATTATCAATAATTAAACACATGGAATTAATCTGTTACGAACAATTATTTATTTCTCAAGTGCATGTTTCATTCAAAGTCCCAGCCCCTTACTTAATTTCTTATTAGAATCAGGGATGGAGGTAACCTTGGCTTTTTTGTCATAGACCTCATTTAAAGTCCCATAGGCCCCGCACCCCCCCCCCTTTCTTCCATTGTTGCATGGATCAGAGCTTACAAGGGGCAACAATTTATATGGCACCCTTCACCTAGAGAGGAGATAGTCCCGGCGGAAAGTGCACACCTAGAAATAACAATTTAAATTTTTATTAGTAAGGTAGTATATATTTATCTATAAAGATAACATAATAGTTATTGAGACTCAACCTATAACTGCTTTACAGAGCAAAGTTTTTCTATTTAATTCTATTTTATTAAATTAATAGATGATTACATCCTGAATGCGTATAGCAATTATATGTATTATTGTAGGCTCTCCAGCCAAACATTTTATTCTCATTTTTTAATATATTAAAAATAATAATAGCGTTTAATAGACATTAGCTGTAAAATATATCCGTATAGTAAGGTGCTAATTATAGTGAATGGTGATGGAACTATATGATTTAAAAGTGCATACCAATAGTCCAAAAAGTATATATATTGTGACATATACGCCACTGTGCTGTGAATTAAATAAATAAATAAAAGAAACCAATTAAAAGGTGAATGAATGCAAGTAATTAAATTAATATTAAATTGTAAATAAATAATTAGACTAAATTTTTTTTTTAATTCATTAAAAATGTAGTGTGAGGAGTGAGCAGTGTACATTATTGTGCTAAATTAAGCAAAAATCGGTGATTATAGCATACGAAGTATTAGAACATATATAATATTAAAGTTACCTGCAGTGATGTGTATGTTAGCTTGAAAATAGCCAGGATAGGCCAAAATAGTTGACTGCCTGAATCACAGCAATTATAGCAGGAGCTGTAATAAAATGCAGCCAACGAATATTGCTATTAATGACAATGTGCAAGGGTCTTCTATAAAAACATAGCTGGCCCCCCATTGAAAGCAAATAAGTCAAAAAGTGGCAGAGTAACAGTAGAAAGGTACATACCTGTTTGAGTATCTTATAGTAAATTTGTTTCCCGGAATTCGGAATGACAACTGACATTGTTTGGCTCTTGGTATATATAGGGAGTCTAATTCTATTAGTTGGATGTGCCCCAGGTGTGCCTCTTAACCCAGCAGGTGTAACGCCTATCCAGGATTTGAGCACCTGACCGTCATATGACGGCGTTCTGGAGAGCACGGCGTGCCCCGGAACTTCCGCCATATCCTAAGGAACCGGCCTAGCATCGTGTGGTCGTGTATGTGCGCATGCGCACACAGCGCACCCTCGATGGTCATAGAGTGCGCCGCGCATGCGCACTGCGCAGATAGCGCATGCGCACAACATACTTGGACTTCACGTCCAAAAATTTCACCATGTGAGAGTCATAGTTCATAGTGAACATTAAATTAAATGTATTCACGTTGAGTAAATCAAAGAACTCCAAAAGGGCCGTCTCAGAACCTCCCCAAATGACGAAGACGTCGTCGATGTACCTGAGCCAAATGGTAATCTGGTCCAGGTACCTGACGAGGCCCCCATCATTGGGGAGTGATTTCTACCACTCCCCCAGGTACAGATTGGCGTAGGATGGGGCACAACATGTTCCCATCGCTACGCCCTGTACCTGGAGGTAGTGGGAGGTATCAAATAGAAAGAAATTGTTATTCAAAATATAGTCCAATGCATCCAAGATGAATGCATTGAAAGATTTGTCATACTTAGGATTATGGGTCAATACATTGTGTATGGCCTGTCGGCCAAAATCATGTGGAATTAAGCAATACAAGGATTCAACGTCAATTGTGACTAGAAATGCATGTTTGGGTATTATTAAAGATTTGATACTAGTTAGAAAATTAATAGTATCTTTCACAAAGGATGGTAGGGCTATAACAAACGGTTGTAAATATGCATCTACTACCCTACTAAGATTTTCTGATATACCTCCATTCCCGGAAACTATCGGACGTCCGGTGGGGTTACTGTAGCTTTTGTGAATTTTGGGAGTACTGTAAAATGTAGGCACTTTAGGATGCTTTGTTCTGATGTAGTCATAAAATTGTTGATCAATAATTTTTTCTCTAAAAGTCTTGTCAACGAGATCATATAAACTCTGATAAGATCTATTTATTTGCCGCCGATGTACAGTTTTATACCATTCTTTATTGTTGAGTATATTTAAGCACATGGATCTATAACTTAAATGATCCATTAGCACAACATTTCCTCCCTTGTCGGAAGGTTTGATTACCAAGGATAACTTAAGGCCCATCTCATTGCTCCCATTCTCCTCTAAACTTCTAGAGCGCTTAGTCTAAATACCGTCTTAGCTCCTACCTCAGTGAAAATAACCTTTTTGACCCCTTACAGTCTGGCTTTCGCTCGCAGCACTCCACGAAACTGCCTTACTAAAACTCACTAACGTTTTACTAACTGCTAAATCCAACAGCCAGTACTCCATACTGCTACTACTTGAACTCTCTGCAGCCTTTGATACTGTTGACCACCCGCTCCTTCTTAATAAACTACACTCCCTTGGCCTCAAAGATTCTGCTCTATCCTGTTTCTCTGCCTATCTATCACAGCGCTCCTTCAGTGTTACTTACAACTCTGTCTCCTCCTCTCCATTGGCCCTTTCTGTGGGGGTCCCCCAAGGCTCTGTTCTTGGACCCCTTCCCTTCTCTATCTACACCTCCTCCCTTGATCACTTGATAACCGCCCACGGCTTCCAATACCACTTATACGCCGATGACACCCAAATCTATCTGTCTACTCCTCACCTCACTCCTTCAGTCTCCTCTCGCATTACTAACTTACTAACTGACATCTCAGCATGGATGTCGCCCCTTTTTGACAAATGAAACCACCAAGCTCCTCATTCACTCCCTTGTTATCTCTCGCCTTGACTATTGCAACTCCCTTCTCATTGGCCTGCCTTCTCATTGGCCTGCCTCTCCATAGGCTATCCCCTCTTCAGTCTATCATGAATGCTGCTGCCAGACTTATCCACCTTACCAACCGTTCAGTGTCTGCCAACCCTCTCCTCCAATCCCTACACTGGCTCCCAATCACCCAGCAAATTAGATTCAAAATACTAACCACAACTTACAAAGCCAACCACAACTCTGCCCCGAGCTACATCACCAATCTTGTCTCCAAACATATCCCAAACCACCCTCTCCGCTCTTCTCAAGACCTCCTCCTGTCAAGCTCTCTTGTTTCCTCCTCCCATGCTCGTCTCCAGGATTTCTCCAGAGCCTCTCCCATCCTCTGGAACTCGCTGCCTCAACCTGTCCGGCTATCCCCTACTCTAGCCACCTTCAGGCGATCCCTGAAAACTCATCTCTTCAGGGAAGCCTATCACGTCTCCAACTAATCTTTTACCACTTCCATCAGCTCATTCCCCACAGTTACAACCTTTTGTACCACCTCCCCCACCCTATTAGATTGTAAGCTCTTCTGAGCAGGACCCTCTTAATCCTCTTGTATTTTATTGTATTATAAAACTGTATTGTCTCCCTTTTTATATTGTAAAGCGCTGCGAAAACTGTTAGTGCTATATAAATCCTGTACTAAATAAATAAAAAAAAATATGATTGCTTGATTGGCTTGAAGGTCACTTTGTGGCCGAGGCGATCTGGTGAGCGCATTTTGTTATCACGTCGGGTGAAGCACTTTAACCACTTTCCGACCGGCGCACGACTATATACGTCCTGTGTTTGAAGAGGGATATCTCGGTAACGGCAGCAGCTGCAGCCACAACCGAGATATCCATCTCTTCAGGCGCCGGTCGTAATTCCGATAATGGTGGTCATCGCGGCGGATTCACCACGAGATCACCGTTATCGGCGGCGGGAGAGGTGCCCCGAAGCGTTTGGGTCCTCCTCCGTGCTGGGTATAGAGACGAGTGAGGCTAAGATGGCCGCCACCCGTCTCTATACCATAGCAGGGCGGAAGCGACGTCAAAACGTCACTTCCGCCCATACCTCTTAAAGGAACATTTTCCAAATGTCATTTTTTTTAAATGACTTTTTTTTTTGCATTTAAGTCCAAATATTAGATCTGAGGACTTTTTGACCCCAGATCTCATATTTAAGAGGACCTGTCATGCTTTTTTTCTATTACAAGGGATGTTTACATTCCTTGTAATAGGAATAAAAGTGAGCCAATTTAATTTTTTTTAAAAAAACAGTGTAAAAATAAAATAAAATCAAAAAAAATAAAAAAAATTTTTTTTTTTTTAAAGCGCCCCGTACCGACGAGCTCGCGGGCAGAAGTGAACGCATACGTGAGTAGCGCCCGCATATGAAAACGGTGGTCAAACCACACATGTGAGGTATTGCCGCGATCGGTAGAGCGAGAGCAATAATTATAGACTCTGTAACGCAAAACATGCAACCGGTAGAATTTTTTAAACGTTGCCTATGGAGATTTTTTGAGGGTAAAAGTTTGATGCCATCCCACGAGCAGGCGCAATTTTGAAGCGTGACATGTTAGGTATCAATTTACTCGGCGTAACCTTATCTTTCACAATATATAAAAAAAATTGCACTAACTTTACTGTTGTCTTATTTTTTTATTCAAAAAAGTGATTTTTTTCCAAAAAAAGTGTGCTTGTAAGACCGCTGCGCAAATACGGTGTGAAAAAAAGTATTGCAACGACCGGCATTTTATTCTCTAGGGTGTTAGAAAAAAAAACAATATATAATGTTTGGGGGTTCTAAGTTTTTTTTAGCAAAAAAACCTGTTTTAAACATGTAAACACCTAAAATCCAAAACGAGGCTGGTCTTAAAGTGGTCAAGCAAGTTTACTGAAGCACGTTTGCACTTTATTTCGCACAGTGTTGGAGCATACACAAGAAGATTTGTTCACATATGATTAATATGGACATTTCTGATGTTTTTTTTCATTGTGCACTTTAATAATCAGATACACTTGTTTTATCGTACTGTTTCCTTTGCACCCTTTATATATATATATATTTGCATTTGTGTATTCGTTTTCCACAAATTTTAAGTGCAGCATTAGTATAATTAATTAATAACTTATATATATTTTTTTGTATTGTGGGGCCGATACCCAACACTTTCCCCCTCAAAAAAAGTTAGGGCAAAAAGTTCAATTTTGGTCTCATCTGACCAGGGCACCTTCTTCCACATGTTTGCCGAGTCCCCCACATGGCTTCTAGCAAATTGCAAACGGGACTTCTTATGGCTTTTTGATTAATGATTAATATTTGTCCTGTGGACAGATTCTACCACCTGTGCTGTGGATCTCTGCAGCTCCTCCAAAGTTACCATTGCTTCTCATTTTAGGTGGATGGCCATGTCTTGGTAGGTTTACAATTGTGCCATTCTCTTTCCATTATCGAATGATAGATTGAACAGTGCTCCGTGAGATGTTCAAAGCTTGGGATATTTTTTTTATAACCTAACCCTGCTTTAAAAACTTCTCCACAACTTTATCCCTGAGCTGTCTGGTGTGTACCTTGGCCTTCATGATGCTGTTTGTTCACTACGGTTCCGAGGGCTTCACACAACAGCTGCTTTTATACAGAGATTAAATTACACACAGGGGACTCTATTTACTAATTAGGTGACTTATAAAGGCAATTGGTTTCAATAGATTTGAATTAGGGGTATCAGAGTAAAATGGGCTGAATACAAATGCACGCCACACTTTTCAGATATTTACAGTGGGGCAAAAAAGTATTTAGTCAGCCACAAATTGTGCAAGTTCTCCCACTTAAAAAGATGAGAGAGGCCTGTAGTTGTCATCATAGGTATACCACAACTATGAGAGACAAAATGTGGAAACAAATCCAGACAATCACAATGTCTGATTTTTTAAAGAATTTATTTGCAAATTATGGTGGAAAATAAGTATTTGGTCACCTACAAACAAGCAAGATTTCTGGCTCTCACAGACCTGTATCTTCTACTTTAAGAGGCTCCTCTGTCCTCCACTCATTACCTGTATTAATGGCACCTGTTTGAACTTGTTATCAGTATAAAAGACACCTGTCCACAACCTCAAACAGTCACACTCCAAACTCCACTATGGTGAAGACCAAAGAGCTGTTGAAGGACACCAGAAACAAAATTGTAGACCTGCACCAGGCTGGGAAGACTGAATCTGCAATAGGCAAGTAGCTTGGTGTGAAGAAATCAACTGTGGGAGTAATAATTAGAAAATGGAAGACATACAAGACCACTGATAATCTCCCTCGATCTGGGGCTCCACGCAAGATCTCACCCCGTGGGGTCAAAATGATCACAAGAATGGTGAGCAAAAATCCCAGAACCACACGGGGGGACCTAGTGAATGACCTGCAGAGAGCTGGGACCAATGTACCAAAGGCTACCATCAGTAACACACTACGCCACCAGGGACTCAGATCCTGCAGTGCCAGACGTGTCCCCCTGCTTAAGCCAGTACATGTCCGGGCCCATCTGAGGTTTGCTAGAGAGCATTTGGATGATCCAGAAGAGGATTGGGAGAATGTCATATGGTCAGATGAAACCAAAGTAGAACTGTTTGGTAGAAACTCGTCATGTTTGGAGGAGAGAGAATGCTGAGTTGCAACCAAAGAACACCATACCTACTGTGAAGCATGGGGGTGGCAACATTATGCTTTGGGGCTGTTTCTCTGCAAAGGGAACAGGACGACTGATCCGTGTACATGAAGGAATGAATGGGGCCATGTATCGTGAGATTATGAGTGCAAACCTCCTCCCATCAGCAAGGGCATTGAAGTTTTTTTTTTTTTCCAAATATTTTTATTGAACTTTTCAAGATACAAGTTATGCGGTTACATGTAAAATTCAACCGATGACAAAGATCATAAACCAAACATACATGGGTGAAATGACATGAGTCAAAACTTCACTAAGAATTGGAGTAAATGCATTGAAAACAAAACTAAACAGTACAATCCGTAATGTCGGGTTTAAGAAGTACTTCCTGAAAAGAGCACAGTTGAAAGATTATCTCGGTATGGGGTGATAGGTGAGAAGGCAGAGGAGGCGAGGGGTGGAGGGGGAGGGGTAGAGAACGAGGTGGGAGAGAAAGAGGAGAGAGAGCAGCAGGATCCTTTGAAGGATAAAGTTTAATCAGCGGTGATAATTGTCAAAGTACCAAGTGGACCAGGGGGACCAGAGTTGCATGGTCTTGGCATGTTTGTGAGTCTTGCTTGCAAGCATGTTCTCATAAGTAAAGTGTGTTTGGACCAGGGTAACAATATCTGTTCTAAGCGGGATAGTGTTGGTTTTCCAGTTCCTTGTGAGTAAGAGTTTCGTGGCTAGAAGGACATGTGTGGCTACATGTCTATGAGCAGGTAGTAAGTCATCTATAGTGAGGTTGAGTAGGGCAAGCTGTGGGGATAGGGTAATAGGAAAGTGTAAGATTTCCTGGAGCATGACTTGAATGTCATTCCAGAGCGGTCGTAGTAGGGGGCAGGACCATAGAATGTGGATTAGAGTCCCTGTGTGACCACAGTGTCTCCAGCAGTCAGGTGATGTGGGTTTGTGGAATTTGGCTATTCTGTAGGGGGTCATGTACCATCTCATAAGTGTTTTCTGTGCGAGTTCCCATAGTGAAGTACAGGTCGTAGCCTTGTATATGGAATTGATTGCGAAAAGCCACTGCTGGTCAGAGAATTGGAGCTGCAAGTCCAACTCCCAGTCCATCAGAGGCTTAAATTTGCAAAACACCTGTTTTTCCTGTAGGGCGGAATAAATGATTGCTACCCCTTTAGAAGTGGGGCTATTAGAGAAGAAATATTCCCAAAGTTTTGTGGGAAGGGTTCCTTCCAACGAGGAGTGTGCTGTGAGGCATTTTTGTAGCCTGAGGTACGTCAAGAAGTCTTTATTAGGGGCTCCTATTTGCTTTTGTATTTCGTGAAAGGGCTTGTCGATGATTGTGGTGCGTAGTTCCTGGGTGGATGATACCTGAGCCTTAATCCAATGTGGGATAGGTAGATCAGGGGCGAGGTGTTGTAAAGTATTAAGTGGAATGCAAATTGGTTTGGTCGGAAGATGGGACCATTCGGTGTGATGGAGTGTTTTCCATGCCTTGATGGATGCCTGTATCGGGGGAGAATAATGTTGTAAGAAGGGGGTGGACGAGGTAGTGGTGCTAAGCAGCCAGTTTAGGAGATTTGGACCTGGGGTTGCAGAATTTTCAATAGATCCCCATAGTGTAGTGGGTGTAGGAAGCATCCAGTCTTTTAATTGAGACAGAATTGTTGCTAAGTAGTAATCTCTTATATCAGTGAATCCCATCCCTCCTCTAGTTCTGTGTTTGATAAGCTTAGCATGGTTACATCTAGGTTTTTTGTTTTGCCAGACGTATTGGCTTAAGATAGATTGTAGGGACGCGAGGTATGAAGCTGAGAGTGGGATGGGCAGAACTCTAAAAGTGTAAAGAAGTTTAGGTAATATCATAATTTTAAATGCCGCCAGACGGCCGGCCCATGAGAATTCATATTTAGCAAGTTTAGATGATTCAGTGAGTAACATCTGTTTGGTTTCCGTGTAGTTAGCCGAGAAAAGGTTTTTAGTGGATTTTGTTAGTGTGATGCCTAAGTACGGGATACCTGTGTCAGCCCAGGGGTAGGGGTAGATGGTGCGTAATACATTACTAGTGATAGCATCCATGCCCAAGTCTAGGATGAATGATTTGTGTTCATTAACCTTATAGTAGGAAACTTTACTAAATCTCTGCAAAGGGAGTTGTACCGAAGCCAGTGAGGAATGGGGGTTCGTGATCATCAAATTCACATCGTCTGCGAAAAGATTGATCTTGTGCTCTACATCGCCTATCTTAAAACCAGAAATGGACTGTGCATGACGAACATGTTCTGCCAGCGGTTCCATCACCAGGTTAAAGATGAACGGGGAGAGCGGGCAGCCTTTGCGGGTGCCATTCGTGATGTAAAAGGGTTTGGAAAGCAGTTCTGATGTGTACACCTGTGCGGATGGGGAGGAGTATAAGGCCATTATGGCAGAGAGGATCGGGCCTTGGAAACCAAATTTAGTCAAGGTGGCTCGGAGATATTGCCAGTGGACTCTATCGAACGCCTTCTCTGCGTCCAAGGAGAGGAGCAGAGAAGGCATTCGACTCGTCTCAGCTGTGTGAATGATGTTAACAATTCGCCTTGTGGCATCAGATGCCTGTCTGCCTTTGGTGAAACCTGGTCATTATGGATCAATTGGGGCATAAATTCGAGCAGTCTGTTAGCTATCAATTTAGCGTAGATTTTCGTATCCACGTTTAGTAACGAGATGGGACGGAAGTTTTGCGCTTGAGTTGGTTCCTTGCCTGGCTTCGGCAACGTGACAATTAAGGCTTTAAGCATTTCAGGTGAGAGAGAGGAGGAAGAGGCAGCGTCGTTACATACTGAAGACAAGAAGGGTGCAAGAGTTGAGCTGAATTGCTTATAGTAATTGCTAGTGAGGCCATCAGGGCCGGGTGATTTGTTGGGCTGAAGGGTTTTGATTATTGTTTCAACTTCCCGGTCAGTGAACAGGGAATTGAGTATGGCCAATTGGTCCTGAGACAACTTTGGTAGGTTAATTTCCTGAAGGAATGAATCTATGTCTTGAAGGGGAGGTTGGGCAATAGAGGCGTCGTCTTTTAGATTGTATAGCGTATTGTAGTAATGGCTAAAAGCATCTGCAATGCTTTGGGGGTCCAGCAGTTTTTGTTTGGAGGAGGGGTGGAATAAATGCATAATTTTGGATTTGGTGTAATGACCCTTAAGTCTATTTGCCATAAGTCTGCCCGCTTTATTTCCCGTAGAGTAGTGATTTGCTTTAAAATAGTTGTGGGCCTTCTCATAGGATTGTAGGAGGTGTGATCTGAGTTCCAGCCTAAGGGAATCCAGTTTAGCTTTAGTTGTCAGGGAAGGGGAGGATTGGTTTAGGTGTTCTAATGTTTTGATTTCTGAGGTTAGTAAGTTTAGACGCTGTGATCTTTTCCTCCTCTCCCTGGCACTGAGTTGTATAATAATCCCCCTTATGAATGCTTTGTGGGCATTCCAAAGAATAGTACTATCTTGAACAGAGCCTACATTATTATTAAAGAATTCTACTAGACAGTCTCTGATATAAGAGGAATGGGTCTCAGAAGCGAAAATCGCTGCGTCGGCCCTCCAAAGCCGTGTTCGGGAGGGTGCTGGGGAATCTTCCACGGTGATGGTGACTGGTGCGTGGTCTGACCATGTAATGGTGTCTAAGGTTGAGGAGGATATTTTGGGCAGAGCTCATTTGTCCACAAGGAAGTAGTCTATACGGGTATAGGAATTATGTCTGGGGGAGAAGAATGAGTAATCTCTCTCTGTAGTGTGATGGCATCTCCAAACGTCGAACAGATCGTGAGCTCTGATGAAGGATCCCATAGGGGAAGTCAGTCTTTTGGAGCTTGAGGAGGAATCAATGGAGCAATCAGGTATCATGTTGAAATCGCCACATAGGATAAGCTGACCATGTTTAAATTTGTAGATTTTTTTCATGAGTTTGGAAAGGAAGTGTATTTGCCGTTTATTTGGAGCGTAGAGGTTTACAACGGTGTACCTGACGTTGTTCAAGTCGCAATCAATGGCTAGGTACCTGCCCTCTATGTCGTAGAGGCTGTCATGAAGGGTGAAGGAGCAGGTATTTTTGATGGCTATCATAACTCCTCCTTTTTTATCGGGACCAGATGCCTTAAAAATATGGGTGAACTGTTTGTTGGAACAGTTAGGTTCAGCAGTACGTTTGAAGTGCGTTTCTTGGACGCAGAGGACATCACAGTGGGAGTCCCGAGCTGTACGCCACAGGGAAGTTCTCTTAGCAGGGTGGTTTAACCCTTTTGCATTAAGTGAAAGGAACTTAGGCATTTTGTAGATGAGGTGGCCCTCATCCATTGTTGCTCGTGTCGTGTATGGTCATGAGCATCTACCAGGTCGTTCACCGTTTCAGTCATGGCACCCATCTGAGATTCAACGCGGTCTAGTTTGCGGCCTGTGTGTGTCAGTTCAATTTGGAAAGCGGCAAACATAGAGGACATGTCATGGTGGAGAGAGCTGTGGAGTGAAATCAGCATCTCTTTCAACGTGGTGTCTATGACCGGTTGGTTAGATGTGGGGAATGTTGCTATGGGGGATGCAGAGGGCGTCTTTGAGAGAAGCAGGTCTAGTGTAGGGCTTACCTCAGGGTGTTGATCTGTGTTATCAAATCGCATCCACGATTTAGCAGGGCTGTTGGTTGTGGAAGATGATCCTGAAGAGGGTGGGGAGCTGATTAGGTCGCCCTGTGGAAGTGTGGAGCCTCCATTTTCATCAGGGAGATCTGTGTAGGACAGATCTGTGTGCTGTGTCCCTGTATGCTGTGAGGCGCTGCAGGCGCCATCTTGGATTTTTCCCCCCTGAGGTGAGGGGAAGAAATCGTCTATCCGTTTCGGTTTTTTCAGGTCTTTCCGCTTTCTAGACCCTCCGGTTTGGTTCCCCCAGGTGTGGGGGTCTGCTGAGAGCATTTTTGGGCTCAGATCTGGTCCGGATCGGTGCTGAGAAGGTCCGTTTATGCCGCTCGGTGCAGGAGCTGAGAAATCAAGCTGCCATTCCGCTCGGCGGTTAGCAAGGCCCCCCCCCCCGAGATGAACTTTTGATATTGACAAAATACTTATTTCCCACCATAATTTGCAAATAAATTCTTCCCAAATCAGACAATGTGATTGTCTGGATTTGTTTCCACATTTTGTCTCTCATAGTTGAGGTATACCTATGATGACAAATACAGGCCTCTCTCATCTTTTTAAGTGGGAGAACTTGCACAATTGGGGGCTGACTAAATACTTTTTTGCCCCTCTGTATTTGTAAAAAAAATTGAAAACCATTTGTCATTTTCTTTCCACTTCACAATTATGTGCCACTTTGTGTTGGGGTGAGGGGATACACAAACATGTTTTACAGAGACATAAGCGAATACATTTCTGCTAAAATTCCGTTTGAGATATCCCAGGAGGTACAGAAGAGGAGAAACCCGTGTAGATAACCAACAGTGAACAAAAAAAACAAAAAAACAATATCACCAAGAGAATAACAGGTATAATAGTATCCATTTTGTACTTTTGAATACATCAAATGTAGACAATGGTAACATATCTTCTTCCTAAGTTATAACATGTTACAGATCGCCCTCATGTGCATAGATGGCTCTTTCAGGCGCATCCAACAGGGTCAGGTCAGGCAGGGAATGGTCAGGACAAAAAAAAAAAACACTGGGGGGCGGGGTCGTGAGGCTCAGCTAGGGGAAAGAACCCGTAGAGTATATGGGAAATGTTAGATCTAGAGCGGACAAGGAGAGGGGGTGAGGCTATCACCAGCTGCCCTCTCCTTTGGTTGAGAATTAAGTGCAGCATTATTCCTGAAATGTAGGAAACCCTACATAAGCCGAGCCTTAAAGCGGTTCTGCATACAATAATTTAACATTAGGTCATTCTATTACATAGCATCTAAATAGTGGTAAAAGGCCGTTTTTTTTTCTGTGTTACCTTTTAATTACAGCCCGGTCTCTCCACTCATCCATCTGTGTCTGCGGCTGTGGGTGGGGTCTGTGCGGGGATCCGTATCACTACCCTTGAGTTGCCGCACTGTCTCCTGGGATCTGGTGTCATTCATCCCAGGAGTCAGTGCGGGCAGCCGACGCAAAATCTTGCGTGATTTCTCGGACGCCACCCATTGTTATGGCAACATAGTTATTTACGCCGCTCAGCGCTGTTACCAGTGCGCATGCGTGGGAACCAGCAGGCATGCTGGTAGAACATGGCAACATGGGAACAATGGGAACAAGGAAGTGATTGCTTCAAATGCCCACAAGCAAAATGGAAATTCTGTGGTTTATTTTTTTAAATTGCAGATGGGATCAACGAATGGATATGGATACAGGACAAACATCCAAAAAGTGAGTATAAACTTATACTGAAAGTAGTTGTAACAGGAGTAGAAAAAAAATAAAATAAATGTGTGCAGAACAGCTTTAAGTATTTTATGGATAAGTTATGATGCTACCTGCATAAGTTCCTTAAATAGATGGGTGTTTTTAAACGACATCCAGGGTTCCCATATGGCAGTGAATTTATTAGCTTTGTCTAGGGTAATGTAGATCAGCTCCTCCATCTCGGCTATGCGATTGGCTCGCTGAATCCACTCCGTTACCGAAGGCGTGGATGTCGATCGCCAATGCACTAGCCCACACATTCTGGTGGCATTGACCAAGTGCATTGCGATCGATTTATAATAGAGTTTTTTGGGAAGTTTCGAAAAATGTAGTAGATATTGCGCTGGCAAAAAATCTAGCTTAAGAGGTGATACTTTCCCTATAATCTCATGTACTTTAAGCCAGAATGACTGCAGCTCCGAGCAGTTCCACCAGACATGAAGGAACGTGCCCCTTTCCTTACCGCAATGCCAACAATGATCAGATACTGAGATGGTATACCAGCATGAGCATATTTTGTACCCATTCTATTGTATTGACACATTCTGAGAACCCTTATGGATATAGAGAATGATGCGATCCCACTCCTCCTCATCTATCTCCGCTTCCAAGGCAGAATCCCAATAGGTGTGATCTGTGTGTAGCAGTGCCGTGGGATTTTCAAACAGGGAGGCATAGATACACGAGATGACATAAGCCTGAGGCTCCGCGCAGGAGCAGAGAGATTTGAAAGCTGTAGCAGGCTTGGTGAACTTGTCTCTCCTGGTTGGGGCATCAAGATAATGCATATTGCATATAGGACCAAAAAGGAAATGCTCCCATTTTGGAAATTTCTGCCAGTTCCGTTTGTCGCATAAAGCGAACTCTGCGAAAACATTTTTGGCCAACATCTCCTCATAAGGCCACTCCACTCGCGCAAAGGCTCCAGATAAACCTGGAGGAAATTCTGGGTTTCCTCTAATTGGAGTGATGGAGCACATTTTATCTGAAATCAAGTGAATAGCACAAGCTCTGTCAAACGCGTGAAGAGTGGCATTAACGAGGGGATGAGCCAAGGCCTGAGCAGATACCTTGTTTCTGGGTATCCATGGGGCATGTTGTAGATTAGAATTCGAGATCAAGTTCTCAAGGATCACCCACCCTTTATATTTGGCATGAACTTTCCAATCAACAATCCGAGCAAGATGAACTTCCCAGTAATAGCGCTGAATGTCGGGAAAGTCAATACTGCCCTTCAATTTTGGCAGGACTAGTTTATCCGGGCAGGTTTGCTACCCCAGAGGAATGTTCGACAAATAGATTTATATTGCGTAAAAAAATCAAGTGGTAGGCGAATCGGCAGTGTTTGAAGTTTGTACAAAAATTGTCATTTTGATAATGGACGCGCGCCCAAGAGATGGTAGATCTATCCCACCTCTGGAGATCCTGACGTATGTTTTGTATTTCAGCCAGAAAATTTCTGCTATAAAGTTCTGAGAGTTTTACAGGGAGTTGGATACCGAGATATGTTATAGCATCAGTTTTCCACTTAAAAGGAAAGTGCTGTCGACATTGCTGAACTATGTCTGCCGATAGGGAAATGTTCATAGCAAATGACTTAGAATAATTGATTTGTAAGTTTGATAAAGTTTTAAACTGTTCCAGGACTTGCAGGAGACTGGGCAGAGTCGTCAGTGGCGAAGAAAGAAAGAGGAGGACATCATTGGCGAATGCCGCAATCTTATACTCTCTTTCTCGCACTTTGGCTGTGCGTTGGAAAAAATCCTACAAACAGCTTTTTTGGAGCAGATTTTGGGCGCTGAAAATAGCACTGTAAAAACGTCTATCCCAATTGAAATTAATGGGAATCGCTGTCTAACCACCCAGAAGCTGTGTGAAGGTCAAATGACCGCAGTAAAGAGGAGGATGCTGGTGTACCAGGAACTCCTGTTTAGGGATGGGCCCGGTGTTGGATTCGAACCCATGTTCGAATAGAACATCGGGCGTTCGCCCGTTCGGCGAGCCCAGAACTATTTGGGCCGCTCGCATCACATTTGTGTGATGCGAGCGGCCCGCAATGCATTGCGCCAGTCGCAGTGCAATGCTGGCTGATGATTGGCCAAGCATGCACTGTGACCCCGCATGCTTGGCCAATCACAGCGCCGGCAGCGAGGAGAGCCATAATTGGCTACAGGCAGGATGCCTGTAGCCAATTATAGCTCAGGGGCTTTAGTACACGCCCCACGGTATAAGAGGCCGCCGCGGCGGCGGCCTTGCATATTGTGTTTCAGTGTCAGCGTGTCAGTGTGCTGCTGACTGCTGACAATATGTGCTGTATTTCTGGGGATTTGTGTGTGCGTGCTGTTAGTACAGCATTGCAGTATCACATCTGGGGGGTGTCTATAGGTTGCCTGTGAAGGGGGGCATGTTTCCTGTGCTTAGAACTGTCCCTGCAAAAAGTGTCATTTTTGCAGGAAAAAAGCTATTTAAAAGCACTCGCGGCTAATGAATTGATGGCTCCCGTAACACAGAGAACTGTCATTCATTGATAAAAAAAAAAAAAAAAAAAAAACGTGGGGGGTCCCCCCAATTCAATAACCAGGCCCTTAAGGTCTGGGATGGAAATTAAGGGGGACCCCAGCCAAAAAAAAAAAATGGCGTAGGGTCCCCCTCAAAATCCATACCAGACCCTTGAGGTCTGGGATGGATTTTAAGGGGAACCCCAGCCAAAAAAAAAAAAAAAACTGGCGTGGGGTCCCCCTCAAAATCCATACCAGACCCTTATCCGAGCACGCAACCTGGCAGGCCGCAGGAAAAGAGGGGGGACGAGAGCGGCCCCCCTCCCCGCCTGAACCGTACCAGGCCACATGCCCTCAACATTGGGAGGATGCTTTGGGGGTCTGAGACCCCCAAAGCACCTTGTCCCCATGTTGATGAGGACAAGGGCCTCTTCCCCACAACCCTGGCCGGTGGTTGTGGGGGTCTGCGGGCGGGGGGCTTATCGGAATCTGGAAGCCCCCTTTAACAAGGGGACCCCCAGATCCCGCCCCCCCTGTGTGAAATGGTAAGGGGTACAAAAGTACCCCTACCATTTCACCAAAAAAGTGTCAAAAATTTTAAAAATGACAGGAGACGGTCTTTGACAATTCCTTTATTAAAATCTTCTTTCTTCTTCTTCTTCTGGTCTTCCTTTCTTCATCCTTCGGTTTCTTCATCTTCTCCTTCCGGCATCTTCTTCCATCTTCTTCTTCCATCATCTTCTTCCTCCGATCCGCTTCTTCTTGCGCTGGTCTTCTCGTCCTTCTCGTCCGGCATCTTCTTCCATGGCGTCGGTGTCTCTTCTTGGGCCACTCCTCGCAATGGGAGGCTCCCGCTGTGTGAGGCTTTGCTGCGTCTGACAGGTCTTTTATAATGGAGGGCACCTGGTGACCCCGCCCCCTCTGACGCACGGGACGTCATGGGGAATTCCCTATGGCTTTCCCCATGACGTCAGAGGGGGGCGGGGTCACCAGGTGCCCTCCGTTATAAAAGACCTGTCAGACGAGCGAAGCCTCACACAGCGGGAGCCTCCCATTGCGAGGATCGTACCAGACAGAAGAACAGATGCAGACGCCATGGAAGAAGATGCCGGACGAGAAGGACGAGAAGACCAGCGCAAGAAGAAGCGAATCGGAGAAAGAAGAAAATGGAAGAAGAAGATGGAAGAAGATGACGGAAGGAGAAGATGAAGAAACCGAAGGATGAAAAAGAAGAAAGAAGATTTTAATAAAGGAATTGTCAAAGACCGTCTCCTGTCATTTTTACAAATTTTTGACACTTTTTTGGTGAAATGGTAGGGGTACTTTTGTACCCCCTTACCATTTCACACAGGGGGGGGGGGGGGGATCTGGGGGTCCCCTTGTTAAAGGGGGCTTCCAGATTCCGATAAGCCCCCCGCCCGCAGACCCCCACAACCACCGGCCAGGGTTGTGGGGAAGAGGCCCTTGTCCTCATCAACATGGGGACAAGGTGCTTTGGGGGTCTCAGACCCCCAAAGCATCCTCCCAATGTTGAGGGCATGTGGCCTGGTACGGTTCAGGCGGGAGGGGGGGCCGCTCTCCTCCCCCCTCTTTTCCTGCGGCCTGCCAGGTTGCGTGCTCGGATAAGGGTCTGGTATGGATTTTGAGGGGGACCCCACGCCATTTTTTTTGGCTGGGGTTCCCCTTAAAATCCATCCCAGACCTCAAGGATCTGGTTATTGAATTTGCGGGGACCCCCACGCTTTTTTTTTTTTTTTTTTATTTTTTTATCAATGACTTTTTTTTTATGAATGACTTTCAATGAATGACTGTTCTCTGTGTTACGGGAGCCGTCAATTCACATTAGCCGCGAGTGATTTTAAATACCTTTCTTTCCTGCAAAAATGACACTTTTTGCAGGGACAGTTCTAAGCACAGGAAACATGCGCCCCTTTACATGCATACTATAGACACCCCCCAGGTACGAAATTTAAAGGAATATTACACTTTTATTGTTTCAATTTAAGCATTATTAAAATCACTGCTCCTGAAAAAACGGCCGTTTTTAAAAAAAAAAAAAAAATTGCATTGATACATGTCCCCTGGGGCAGGACCCAGGTCCCCAAACACTTTTTATGACAATAACATGCATATTAGCCTTTAAAATTAGCACTTTTGATTTCGAAAGTTCGCATCCATTATAACTAATAGGGTTCTAAAGCTCGCACGGACTTTAGGTCCGTTCGCGGGTTCTGGTGCGAGCCGAACGGGGGGGGTGTTCGGCTCATCCCTACTCCTGTTGAAAAGGGAAGAGGAGATCAGACAGAGCAAGACAGAGTATAACATGATGGAGGAATCTTTAAAGATGAAGCCTAATCTGACCCCTCATAGCCCCAAACTCCTAACCCTAATCTGACCCCTCATATTCCCAAACCCCTAACCTTAATCACACCCCTCATAGTCCCAAACTCCTAACCCTTTTCACTGTCCGACCCCAGTGTGTTCTACAGGCGCCCCCCAAACGATCGCTCCCTTTGGGATAGACGCACTATATCCAACTGTTGGAGCAATTACTGAGCTCCAGTTGGCTGATGGGCATCTATATATATTTGGTATACAACCGACCTCCTTTAAGGTTGTAAAGTGAAGAAGCTCCTCCCTCCAGCCGTTACTTTTAACCCTACTGGAATGTCTCGTTACTTGGTGTGCTCTCCATGTGAGTTTTGCTCTATGTTTCATTTGTATTTGTATGAATCTTTTTGATTCAGTAGATGTAATCATTTGTATGAAGATTTGCATTTCTGACATATCACCTGACTTTGACATTTTTCTATATATAATAGGAATGGTGTTATAGTCTCACCTCTGAGGAAGGAGGAAATCATTAATATCCGAAACGCGTCAGTGTGAGAAAATGACACAAACGCATTCATAACTTGTATTGTATCACCAAGTTTTGTTGAAACAGTCTCCAGGTGTTTTATATTGTTATATATGTGAAATCTTCTACTGTTTTTATGTACTACATCTTTTTGTAATAAACGCTTTTTCAATATATATTAATCTCCATTTATCTGGGGTTACAAATTCTACGCCTTTAAAGTCCAACCCACAGGGTTATATTATATATATTATAGGATGTGGCGTAAACCGTAAAAAATTCCCCTCTCTAGTATTATATACTCATGTGTGTTTTTTTGTTTAGCCTACATTTCTTCTTTTGAATATTGGTAGTAGATACCGCTCCCCGCTTTGGCTAGCAATAAACACACAATTTAAATACTTACCAATATAGGAAACCTTGGTGTTTTCGTAGCAGAAACACCTTGGTGTTTCTCAAAAATTTTCTTGTTTAGATAAAAAACTCACTGTAGATAACCACTCTCTTAGAGACATGACTGAATTCATAGGAAGTGAATGGAAATCCCTTATGGAGGGTTACTTGAAGGAATTTGGCAATAAGGAGGAGATTGATGCAGAGATATCGTCTCTATCTTTTAGACTTTCGAAAATTCTGGAGAAGAAATCCACACTATTCTGGCACTCCAGATCATTCGAAGACTATATTAAAGAAGACATCAACCCCCTTGGACTCAGAGTCCAGATCTTCCCGACCTTGGAAGGTCTGGACTCTGACTTCAAAACAAGGTGGGAAGAAGTCCTAAAAGTCTGTTCACGGAATCTAATGGAGATCTTAATAGACGAATATAATAGGAGATCATCAGTCCTAGACCTTGAAATAGTCAACATCTGCAATAAGTTACAGAAACTCAAAACCCAAAAACCCCTAGCAACCAGGGAAGAGAGATTAAAAAAACACCTAGAAACTTTTAACAAGGATATTCTGGGGAAAAAAATTTTCAAGTTCAATCGGGATAAGGATGCATTTAGAGACGGCCGGGCCTATAAATGGACCCAATACAATTACAAAAGTAACCCTAATAGAGATGGTCCTAACTCTGGAAGATCTTGGAATAAAAATCAGGGCACCTCTTCTCACTCTAATACCACCTCACGTACCACACAAAAAGCCAAAACAAATCAAAGTGGTAAACGCCAGTATCAGAGTGACTCTCCTGAAGGTCACTCGGCAAACAAACCTATACTAGAAACCCCTGCACATAAATTAGCACCAAACCCTAACACTAGAAATATGGACGCAGCGATTGTGTCCAACACTCACTCACATACTAATAACGTCACTAGTAAAAAATCTTTGGCACACACAAATGGTGGAGGTACAGAGTCCTTTGAGACTCTGTCCAG
Source organism: Lithobates sylvaticus (assembly GCA_028564925.1). Lineage (NCBI taxonomy): Eukaryota > Metazoa > Chordata > Amphibia > Anura > Ranidae > Lithobates > Lithobates sylvaticus. The sequence goes on from CM053029.1 coordinate 267,869,922, forward strand.
TGACCCTTCTTTTTTAGAAAAGATCCTGGCGGGGGTCCAACCATCATTAACCAACCCCAACACTTACACCCAAGTCAATCTATAGACACTGCTAAAACTAATAACACACAAACTAAATTGGATTTGAATATAATCAACCTTTAGTCTCACACACTATCTGAAGAGGAAATTACAATGGCCTCAATTTTTGCCCTAACCAAGATCTAAACAAATTTGACATTTACAAGGACCTACAATTGTTTGTCAGAAAGTTAATTCTGAGGAAACTCTTTGACAAGCAGGGAATACCCCCTGACCGTACCCCCCAAGAGAGTAAAGCATTGGACCATTTGGTCTCACTCTTGGAGGAGAGTGACCCGGCCGACCTGATCGACCGGGTTGATCTCCAAAAGATTTTGGATTCTGTGGACCAACCAGATCCAGTTCCAGATAAAAATAAGATTAAATTAAAAAAGAAGTCCGACTTTTGCCCGGCACCCAGCACGAATCCTAATGCTGCAACTTTTTTAAAACTAATAAATAGGGATCTCGACAAACTTGGAACTTATACCCCTGAGAAAACGAACCTTACAAAAAGCGAATCATTAGCCCTGAAAAATCTATCAAAAAATTCTAATATTGTAATAAAATCTTCAGATAAAGGGGGAACGTGGTCTTATTAGACAACGAAACATACATCAACATGTGCAATGATATCCTAAAAAAACCAACACTGGTACCGTCGTATGCCTGCTGGCATTGTTGACAAATTTAATGGAGAATTTTACACACTTGTTGATTCCGCCCTCAGGAATAATATTATTACTAAACAACTTTGGAACTTTATACGTAATAATTTTCCTAAAGTACCAACATTTTACGCACTCCCTAAGGTGCACAAAAATAAAGTCAATCCACCTGGGAGACCCATTATTTCTGGGGTAGGATCAATAAGTGAAAACGCTAGCCGATTAATAGATGACTTTTTGAAACCCTATGTCATGACTCTGCCGTCTTATGTGAAAGACACCATGCACTTCCTACAAATTGTAGACAATCTCCTCATACCAGAGTATACACTTCTGGTAACCATTGATGTTGAGGCGCTCTACAGTTCTATTCCCCATTATAAGGGTGTAGCAGCAATTAAACATATCTTGATGAATGATAGGAAAGTCGATCCAGTGTACGGCGATTTCATGCTGTCTCTGCTCGAATTGATCCCTGGGCATAACGTCTTCACCTTCAATGGCTCCCACTACCTCCAGGTGCAGGGGGTGGCGATGGGGACCTGCTGTGCCCCGTCGTATGCCAACCTGTACCTGGGGGAGTGGGAGCATATGTTCCTGGACGATGAAGACTTGTCGATGTACACGGACCACATTCTGGGGTGGTACCGGTACATCGACGACATCTTCATCGTCTGGGACGGCCCCCCTTACCTACTGGAGCAATGTCTATCCAGGATGAATAGGAACGAGTTTAATTTAAATTTTACTATGTCATATAATCCTAATAACATTGCGTTTCTAGATGTAGAAATATATAAGGGTGAGGGAGGTCAACTACTTACAAAATTATATAGGAAACCAACTGCTGGAAATGCAATTCTGCATGCGACCAGCTTTCACCCCAAACCCCTATTAAACTCCATACCTTATGGTCAATTTCTGAGAATTAGGCGCAATTGCGCCGATGATCAAATCTTCAAACAAGAAACAGATAATCTGCGTGATCGCCTTCTGGAAAGGGGCTATTCACACGCCTGCTTAAAGAGGGCATACCAGCAAGCCTGCATACGTAATAGGGATCAATTATTATATTCAAAAAAAAACAAAGATGACACCAATCCCCTTAGGATCATATCTAAGTTTAACAACCAGGAACAACAGATTAGAAAAATTGTACAGAAATACTGGCACCTCCTTACTGAAGACCCCACATTAGGTCCATATGTCACGGAAAAGCCCCTATTCACCTTTAAAAGAGCTACCTCCCTGAGAGATCAGATCACTAGCAGTGAATTTAATATGGACAAGAAGACCCACTGTAAGTACAAGGGTACATACAGATGTGGATCTTGCAAATATTGCAAATTTATGTGGGTTGAAAAAAATCCTAAACTACCAGATGGCAGGATATTCAGGGCGAGGCATTTCGCAAACTGTAAAACTCTAGGAGTTATATACCTATTGCAATGTGAATGTTCATGTTTTTATATAGGGAAGACCAAACTGGATTTCTTGAAAAGGGCGTACAGACACATTCATAGTATGCAAACGTGTGACCCTGACCTCCCTCTTGGGAGACATACAACTATTGTCCATGCGGGCAAATTCCCAAAAATCAAGTTCCTCATTTTAGATCGTATCCACCCTAGTCCAAGGGGAGGAGATTGGAACAAAATTCTCCTCCAATTGGAATCACGATGGATCTTCAAGCTCAGGGCAAATCAAGCCCCGGGCCTGAATGAGGCAATTTGGTTTAAACCCTTTTTAGAGGGTTTCTCATCTGGAGGGATGGAGAAATAATCTCCTAAGGGAATATCACCAGATGTTGTATTAAAAGCCTCTTTAACATAAAATTGAAAAAAGTTCTTGAAGTCGATATGCATCCATGGCATTGGATGCATTTCTGTACTCCTTTCACATTAGATACTAAAGATTCATGCCCTCACAACTATCAGGACACTCATAAGATTTGCATACTAATCCATAATGTGTCTGTACATCTATAACTCCCCTTCCCTTGTTCCCTGTCACCTTATTTTGCCAGCTATATATTCTTTAATAACATACAATTTGTATAAAGTCCTTTTGCTGCACATAATTTTCATGTCTTCCCGATATGTATATACATGGATCTCAATGCAATTAATATGATTTGTTGTCATCTGTATAATCTGCATTTATCTCTTCTCCTTCTTTGCCTAAATTTCACTTTCAGATTATATCCCCCAATGTGAAGCATCTGGATGAAGGAGCTTCAATCAATAATCTCCATTGAATTCCCTACAATTAGATTGTACTAATGAGGGGAGAGGCCTAGTAGGCCGCCCGGCACGCCCAGCCGTCCCGCCCATCTCCCAATGGACGCGACGGCGATGTAGGATTTCCCGGCGTCATTTGACGCCGGGACTCCATATTGCTTCACCCGGCGAGCATGCGCTGTTCGCCGGTGAAGCATAACGTGCCGGCGGGAGTTGTGGGCGTGCCCGGGTCACGTTGCGCAACCATTCATTGGTGCGCGGGACACGGCTGCGCGCGCAACACTCGGGGGGCGGACTCAGAGAGCTCTATCAGTTTCCATGCCTTCCAGCAATCAGCTGTATCTGATACAGCTGGCTGCAGGGCTGGAATACACACCCTCCATCAGTCTCCATGCCCTTCAGCAATCAGCTGTATCTGATACAGCTGGCTGCATGGCTGGAATACACACCCCCCATCAGTCTCCATGCCCTTCAGCAATCAGCTGTATCTGATACAGCTGGCTGCAGGGCTAGAACACACATATAAATACGCTGTCCGCCCCACTCAGAATCTGCAACAGTCAGTCTGAGGAGGAGGCGAACAGCGTGACACCACTATAAGGTAACAAATCCTTTTTATTTGCCTTCTTTTATTCCCTATGGAATCTATGCTCCCCCTTTTTTTACCACACTAATATAAGTTTGCTGTTAGTTGTAAACTTCCTTATTTGACATCGCTGTCATTGTTTGACAATCCTAGATTATTATTTGGATACAATAATATAAAAGCCATTCATTTTTCCCCCTCTTTGCTTATGTATTTTTGCTGCAATCATTGCTCTCCCATAGAACTCTGAGGGACTTTTTTGCCCCACAGATATCTACTATTATATGAATTATCCAAATATGTATATTGTCATTTACTATTGAGACATATATTGAAATACAAAAATACATATACCTTTGGGGTGAGCCATCATTTTCCTACTCACTATCTTAAATGCCTTTTTGACCATCTCTCTTCAGAGTCATCGGTCGACACTGTCCAACTTGGATATACTAAAACCAGTGGTATAACAAGCTAAGATTCACCGACAGGTATAGATCAGTGATTTTATATGCATTATCTACGTCACAAAAGTAATTACTTGTTAACCTGACACATACATACATGTTTTATCTCGTAGGGCTCTCTTTTCACTGTCCGACCCCAGTGTGTTCTACAAGCGCCCCCCAAACGATCGCTCCCTTTGGGATAGACGCACTATATCCAACTGTTGGAGAAATTACTGAGCTCCAGTTGGCTGATGGGCATCTATATATATTTGGTATACAACCGACCTCCTTTGAGGTTGTAAAGTGAAGAAGCTCCTCCCTCCAGCCGTTACTTTTAACCCTACTGGAATGTCTCGTTACTTGGTGTGCTCTCCATGTGAGTTTTGCTCTATGTTTCATTTGTATTTGTATGAATCTTTTTGATTCAGTAGATGTAATCATTTGTATGAAGATTTGCATTTCTGACATATCACCTGACTTTGACATTTTTCTATATATAATAGAAATGGTGTTATAGTCTCACCTCTGAGGAAGGAGGAAATCATTAATATCCGAAACGCGTCAGTGTGAGAAAATGACACAAGCGCATTCATAACTTGTATTGTATCACCAAGTTTTGTTGAAACAGTCTCCAGGTGTTTTTATATTGTTATATATGTGAAATCTTCTACTGTTTTTATGTACTACATCTTTTTGTAATAAACGCTTTTTCAATATATATTAATCTCCATTTATCTGGGGTTACAAATTCTACGCCTTTAAAGTCCAACCCACAGGGGACCCCTTCTCTGTAAACTCCTAACCCTAATCCTACCCCTCATAGTCCCAAACTCCTAACCCTAATCCCACCCCTCATAGTCCCAAACTCCTAACCCTAACCCGCAACCTGGCAGGCCGCAGGAAAAGAGGGGGGGGGGCGAGAGTGCGGTCTTTGACAATTCCTTTATTAAAATCTTCTTTCTTCCTTCTTCTGGTCTTCCTTTCTTCATCTTTCGGTTTCTTCATCTTCTCCTTCCGGCATCTTCTTCCATCTTCTTCTTCCATCATCTTCTTCCTCCGATCCGCTTCTTCTTGCGCTGGTCTTCTCGTCCTTCTCGTCCGGCATCTTCTTACATGGCGTCGGTGTCTCTTCTTGGTACGCTCCTCGCAATAGGAGGCTCCCGCTGTGTGAGGCTTCGCTGCGTCTGACAGGTCTTTTATAATGGAGGGCACCTGGTGACCCCGCCCCCTCTGACACATGGTGACGTCATGGGCAATTCCCTATGGCTTTCCCCATGATGTCAGAGGGGGGCGGGGTCACCAGGTGCCCTCCGTTATAAAAGACCTGTCAGACGGAGAGAAGCCTCACACAGCGGGAGCCTCCCATTGCAAGGAGCGTACCAGACAGAAGAACAGATGCAGACGCCATGGAAGAAGATGCCGGACGAGAAGACCAGCGTAAGAAGAAGCGAATCGGAGGAAGAAGAAAATGGAAGAAGAAGATGGAAGAAGATGATGGAAGGAGAAGATGAAGAAACCGAAGGATGAAGAAAGAAGATTTTAATAAAGGAATTGTCAAAGACCGTCTCCTGTCATTTTTAAAATTTTTGACACTTTTTTTGTGAAATGGTAGGGGTACTTTTGTACCCCCTTACCATTTCACACAGGGGGGGCGGGATCTGGGGGTCCCCTTGTTAAAGGGGGCTTCCAGATTCCGATAAGCCCCCTGCCCGCAGACCCCCACAACCACCGGCCAGGGTTGTGGGAAAGAGGCCCTTGTCCTCATCAACATGGGGACAAGGTGCTTTGGGGGTCTCAGACCCCCAAAGCATCCTCCCAATGTTGAGGGCATGTGGCCTGGTACGGTTCAGGCGGGAGGGGGGGCCGTCCCCTCCCCCCCTCTTTTCCTGCGGCCTGCCAGGTTGCGTGCTCGGATAAGGGTCTGGTATGGATTTTGAGGGGGACCCCACGCCATTTTTTTTGGCTGGGGTTCCCCTTAAAATCCATCCCAGACCTCAAGGGTCTGGTTATTGAATTTGCGGGGACCCCCCACGCTTTTTTTTTTTTTATGAATGACTTTTTTTTTATGAATGACTTTCAATGAATGACTGTTCTCTGTGTTACGGGAGCCGTCAATTCACATTAGCCGCGAGTGATTTTAAATACCTTTCTTTCCTGCAAAAATGACACTTTTTGCAGGGACAGTTCTAAGCACAGGAAACATGCGCCCCTTTACATGCATACTATAGACACCCCCCAGGTACGAAATTTAAAGGAATATTACACTTTTATTGTTTCAATTTAAGCATTAATAAAATAAAATTTTAACACTGCTCCTGAAAAAAACGGCGTTTTAAAAGAAAAAAAAAATTGCATTGATACATGTCCCCTGGGGCAGGACCCAGGTCCCCAAACACTTTTTATAACAATAACATGCATATTAGCCTTTAAAATTAGCACTTTTGATTTCGAACATTCGCATCCATTATAACTAATAGGGTTCTAAAGCTCGCACGGACTTTAGGTCCGTTCACGGGTTCTGGTGCGAGCCGAACGGGGGGGGTGTTCGGCTCATCCCTACTCCTGTTGAAAAGGGAAGAGGAGATCAGAAAGAGCAAGACAGAGTATAACATGATGGAGGAATTTTTAAAGATGAAGCCTACAGCTGCAGAAGTTGGAGCAGAAAGACCCTCTGACAGTGGAGATCCAGAGGAATTCATTGACACAATGAGGAGGCACCCAGAACTGTGGGACAAGAAACATGACTGGGTCCTAGCCCTAATCCGACCCCTCATAGCCCCAAACTCCTAACCCTAATCTGACCCCTCATAGTCCCAAACCCCTAACCCTAATCACACCCCTCATAGTCCCAAACTCCTAACCCTAATCCTACCCCTCATAGTCCCAAACCCCCAACCCTCACCCTAATCCCACCCCTCATAGTACCAAACTCCTAACCCTAATCCCACCCCTCATAGTCCCAAATGTCTAACCCTAGCCCTAATCCCACCCCTCATAGTCCCAAACCCCAACCCTAACCCTAATCCCACCCCTCATAATCCCTAACCCTAATACCACCCCTCATAGTCCCAAACCCCCAACCCTAACCCTAATCCCACCCTCATAGTCCCAAACTCCTAACTCTAATCCCACCCCTCATAGTCCGAAATGCCTAACCCTAGCCCTAATCCCACCCCTCATAGTCCCAAACTGCTAACCCTAGTCCGACCCCTCATAGTCCCAAACCCCCAACCCTAACCCTAATCCCACCCCTCATAGTCCCAAACCCCTACCCCACCCCTCATAGTCCCAAACCCCTAACCCCACCCCTAATAGTCCCAAACTCCTAACCCTAATCTGACCCCTCTTAGTTCCAATCCCCTAACCCTAATCCCCCCCTCATAGTCCCAAACTCCTAACCCTAATACCACCCCTCATAGTCCCAAACTGCTAACCCTAATCCGACCCCTCATAGTCCCAAACCCCAACCCTAACCCAAATCCAACCCCTCATAGTCCCAAACTCCTAACCCTAACCCTAATCCGACCCCTCATAGTTCCAAACTCCTAGCCCTAACAATAATCCGACCCCTCATAGTCCCAAACCCCCAACCCTAATCCCACCCCTCATAGTCCCAAACTCTTAACCCTAATCCCACCCCTCATAGTCCCAAACTCTTAACCCTAACCCTAACCTGACCCCTCATAGTCCCAAACTCCTAACCCTAACCCTAAACCAACCCCTCATAGTCTCACACCCCAACCCTAACCGTAATCTGACCCCTCATAGTCCCAAACTCCTAACCCTAATCTGACCCCTCATAGTCCCAAACCCCCAACCCTAATCCTATCCCACCCCTCATAGTACCAAACTCCTAACCCTAATCCCACCCCTCATAGTCCCAAACTACTAACCCTAACACTAATCCCACCCCTCATAATCCCCGAACTCCTAACCCTAATCTGACCCCTCATAGTCCCAAACCCCCAACCCTAACCCTAATCCCACCCCTCCTAGTCCCAAAATCCTAACCCTATTCCCACTCCTCCTAGTCCCTAAGGCCTTCTTCTTCTTTATCACATCATTGTAAATTTAACTTTAATGTAATTGTGACAGACCTAGCCAGGACACATGCTTTTGGAGAGGACTAAATGCGAGCCTCTTGCCAACCGATTATGGGCCCTGGATTTTAAGGGGCACAGGGTGAATGAGAACCCCACTATAATCTGTGCTAGTCAGATTCAATTGCAGAGTTAATTAGCACATACAACAATAGGTGAAATACTCTTTAGAATCTGTGTCAAGACAGACTAGACTCATTTACATTATACAATACAACAGACAGGTGGCTGGAGTTGATGATATTAGCATCTAACATGTGTGAAGCTCAGTGACAACAAGTCTGACCTGTAGTGAAATCCTGATGGGCACAGAGTCACATCGGCTGCTTAAAGGGATTAGTTAATTAGCTCATGTTAATTTGTTACAGGTGTATTGTTAGAGTAAAATGAGCATTATAAATACTTGTCATTTTGGTTCTAATAAAACAGTCCATGTTGGCACTAAGCAAGTCTCGTCTTGTTTTGTGATTGGGAGCGGTTGGAATATCTGAGATCTTAATTCAGTATATCCTCGAAATTTACCCCATCCCTCTCTCTCACCAAATTATGTAATATACACGCGCCCTTGATTACCTTACATGCGTTTTCAACATTAAGATTAATTTGTTTTAGAAATATTTGCCACTTGTTGGCCAGTATCCTGAAAGCACATTCTACAAGTCTATGTGCCCGACACAGCCTGTAGTTGAAGGTAAGGTTGGGTTAGGATTAGGATTTTGGGACTGGGAGGAGTGGGATTAGGGTTAGGAGTTTGGGACTAGGAGGAGTGGGATTAGGGTTAGGGTTAGGAGTTTTAGGCATGGAGGAGTGGGATTATGGTTAGGGTTAGGAATTTGGGAATAGGAGGAGTGGGATTAGGGTTAGGGTTAGGAGTTTGGGACTAGGAGGAGTGGGATCAGGGTTAGAAGTTTTAGGCATGGAGGAGTAGGATTAGGGTTAGGAGTTTGGGACTAGGAGTAGTGGGATTAGGGTTAGGATTAGGAGTTTTGGACTAGGAGTGGGATTAGGGTTAGGGTTAGGAGTTTGGCACTAGGCGGAGTGGGATTAGGGTTAGGAGTTTTAGGCATGGAGGAGTGGGATTAGGGTTAGGAGTTTGGGAATAGGAGGAGTGGGGTTAGGGTTAGGAGTTTTAGGCATGGAGGGGTGGGATTAGGGTTAGGGTTAGGTGTTTGGGACTAGGAGGAGTGGGATTAGGGTTAGGATTAGGAGTTTGGGACTAGGAGGAGTGGGATTAGGGTTAGGAGTTTTAGGCATGGAGGAGTGGGATTAGGGTTAGGAGTTTTAGGCATGGAGGAGTGGAATTAGGATTAGGGTTAGGAGTTTGGGACTAGAAGGAGTGGGATTAGGGTTAGGAGTTTGGGACTATGAGGGGTGGGATTAGGGTTAGGGTTAGGAGTTTGGGACTATGAGGGGTGGGATTAGGGTTAGGAGTTTGGGACGAGGAGTGGGATTAGGGTTAGGGTTAGGAGTTTGGGACTAGGAGGAGTGGGATTAGGGTTAGGAGTTTGGGACTAGGAGGAGTGGGATTAGGGTTAGGGTTAAGAGTTTGGGACTAGGAGGAGTGGGATTAGGGTTAGGAGTTTTAGGCATGGAGGAGTGGGATTAGGGTTAGGAGTTTTAGACATGGAGGAGTGGAATTAGGATTAGGGTTAGGAGTTTGGGACTAGAAGAAGTGGGATAAGGGTTAGGGTTAAGAGTTTGGGACTATGAGGGGTCGGGTTAGGGTTAGGAGTTTGGGACTATGAAGGGTTGGGATTAGGGTTAGGAGTTTGGGACTATGAAGGGTTGGGATTAGGGTTAGGAGTTTGGGACTATGAGGGGTGGGATTAGGGTTAGGAGTTTGGGACTATGAGGGGTGGGATTAGGGTTAGGGTTAGGAGTTTGGGACTAGGAGGAGTGGGATTAGGGTTAGGGTTAAGAGTTTGGGACTAGGAGTGGGATTAGGGTTAGGAGTTTTAGGCATGGAGGAGTGGGATTAGGGTTAGGAGTTTTAGGCATGGAGGAGTGGAATTAGGATTAGGGTTAGGAGTTTGGGACTAGAAGGAGTGGGATTAGGGTTAGGAGTTTGGGACTATGAGGGGTGGGATTAGGGTTAGGTTTAGGAGTTTGGGACTATGAGGGGTGGGATTAGGGTTAGGAGTTTGGGACGAGGAGTGGGATTAGGGTTAGGGTTAGGAGTTTGGGACTAGGAGGAGTGGGATTAGGGTTAGGAGTTTGGGACTAGGAGGAGTGGGATTAGGGTTAGGGTTAAGAGTTTGGGACTAGGAGGAGTGGGATTAGGGTTAGGAGTTTTAGGCATGGAGGAGTGGGATTAGGGTTAGGAGTTTTAGACATGGAGGAGTGGAATTAGGATTAGGAGTTTGGGACTAGAAGAAGTGGGATAAGGGTTAGGGTTAAGAGTTTGGGACTATGAGGGGTCGGGTTAGGGTTAGGAGTTTGGGACTATGAAGGGTTGGGATTAGGGTTAGGAGTTTGGGACTATGAAGGGTTGGGATTAGGGTTAGGAGTTTGGGACTATGAGGGGTGGGATTAGGGTTAGGGTTAGGAGTGTGGGACTATGAGGGGTGGGATTAGGGTTAGGGTTAGGAGTTTGGGACTAGGAGGAGTGGGATTAGGGTTAGGGTTAAGAGTTTGGGACTAGGAGTGGGATTAGGGTTAGGAGTTTTAGGCATGGAGGAGTGGGATTAGGGTTAGGAGTTTTAGGCATGGAGGAGTGGAATTAGGATTAGGGTTAGGAGTTTGGGACTAGAAGGAGTGGGATTAGGGTTAGGAGTTTGGGACTATGAGGGGTGGGATTAGGGTTAGGGTTAGGAGTTTGGGACTATGAGGGGTGGGATTAGGGTTAGGAGTTTGGGACTAGGAGGAGTGGGATTAGGGTTAGGGTTAGGAGTTTGGGACTAGGAGGAGTGGGATTAGGGTTAGGAGTTTTTTTAGGCATGAAGGAGTGGGATTAGGGTTAGGAGTTTGGGACTAGGAGGAGTGGGATTAGGGTTAGGATTAGGAGTTTGGGACTAGGAGGAGTGGGGTTAGGGTTAGGAGTTTAGGACTAGGAGTGGGATTAGGGTTAGCGTTAGGAGTTTTAGGCATGGAGGAGTGGGATTAAGGTTAGGAGTTTTGGACTAGGAGGAGTGGTATTAGGGTTAGGAGTTTGGGACTATGAGGGGTCGAATTATGGTTAGGGTTAGGAGTTTGGGACTATGAAGGGTTGGGATTAGGGTTAGGAGTTTCGGATTATGAGGGGTGGGATTAGGGTTAGAAGTTTGGGACTATGAGGGGTGGGATTAGGGTTAGGAGTTTGGGACTATGAGTGGTGGAATTAGGGTTAGGGTTGGGGGTTTGGGACTATGAGGGGTGGTATTAGGGTTAGGGTTAGGAGTTTGGGACTAGGCGGAGTGGGATTAGGGTTAGGAGTTTTAGGCATGGAGGAGTGGGATTAGGGTTAGGAGTTTGGGAATAGGAGGAGTGGGGTTAGGGTTAGGAGTTTTAGGCATGGAGGGGTGGGATTAGGGTTAGGGTTAGGTGTTTGGGACTAGGAGGAGTGGGATTAGGGTTAGGATTAGGAGTTTGGGACTAGGAGGAGTGGGGTTAGGGTTAAGAGTTTGGGACTAGGAGGAGTGGGATTAGGGTTAGGAGTTTTAGGCATGGAGGAGTGGGATTAGGGTTAGGAGTTTTAGGCATGGAGGAGTGGAATTAGGATTAGGAGTTTGGGACTAGAAGGAGTGGGATAAGGGTTAAGAGTTTGGGACTATGAGGGGTCGGGTTAGGGTTAGGAGTTTGGGACTATGAAGGGTTGGGATTAGGGTTAGGAGTTTGGGACTATGAGGGGTGGGATTAGGGTTAGGGTTAGGAGTTTGGGACTATGAGGGGTGGGATTAGGGTTAGGGTTAGGAGTTTGGGACTAGGAGGAGTGGGATTAGGGTTAGGGTTAAGAGTTTGGGACTAGGAGGAGTGGGATTAGGGTTAGGAGTTTTAGGCATGGAGGAGTGGGATTAGGGTTAGGAGTTTTAGGCATGGAGGAGTGGAATTAGGATTAGGGTTAGGAGTTTGGGACTAGAAGGAGTGGGATTAGGGTTAGGAGTTTGGGACTATGAGGGGTGGGATTAGGGTTAGGAGTTTGGGACTATGAGGGGTGGGATTAGGGTTAGGAGTTTGGGACGAGGAGTGGCATGGAGGAGTGGAATTAGGATTAGGGTTAGGAGTTTGGGACTAGAAGGAGTGGGATTAGGGTTAGGGTTAGGAGTTTGGGACTATGAGGGGTGGGATTAGGGTTAGGAGTTTGGGACTATGAGGGGTGGGATTAGGGTTAGGGTTAGGAGTTTGGTACTAGGAGTGGGATTAGGGTTAGGGTTAGGAGTTTGGGACTAGGAGGAGTGGGATTAGGGTTAGGAGTTTTTTAGGCATGGAGGAGTGGGATTAGGGTTAGGAGTTTGGGACTAGGAGGAGTGGGATTAGGGTTAGGATTAGGAGTTTGGGACTAGGAGGAGTGGGATTAGGGTTAGCGTTAGGAGTTTTAGGCATGGAGGAGTGGGATTAAGGTTAGGAGTTTTGGACTAGGAGGAGTGGTATTAGGGTTAGGAGTTTGGGACTATGAGGGGTCGAATTATGGTTAGGGTTAGGAGTTTGGGACTATGAAGGGTTGGGATTAGGGTTAGGAGTTTCGGATTATGAGGGGTGGGATTAGGGTTAGGAGTTTGGGACTATGAGGGGTGGAATTAGGGTTAGGGTTGGGGGTTTGGGACTATGAGGGGTGGTATTAGGGTTAGGAGTTTGGGACTATAAGGGGTGGGATTAGGGTTAGGGTTGGGGGTTTGGGACTATGAGGGGTGGGATTGGGGTTAGGGTTGGGGTTTGGAACTATGAGTGGTGGGATTGGGGTTAGGGTTGGGGGTTTGGGACTTGGAAAGGTGGGATTAGGGTTGGGGTTAGGAGTTTGGGACTATGAGGAGTGGGATTAGGGTTAGGAGTTTGGGACTATGAGGTGTGGTATTAGGGTTAGGGTTAGGAGTTTAGGAATATGAGGGGTGGGATTAGGGTTAGGGTTGAGGGTTTGGGACTTGGAAAAGTGGGATTAGGGTTAGGAGTTTTAGGCATGGAGGAGTGGGATTAGGGTTATGTGCTTGGGACTATGATGGGTGGGATTGTGGTTAGGTCTGGGGTTTGGAACTATGAGGGGTGGGATTGGGGTTAGGGTTGGGGGTTTGGGACTTGGAAAGGTGGGATTAGGGTTAGGGGTTTAAGTCTGAGGGGTGGGATTAGGGTTAGGAGTTTGGGACTATAAGGGGTGAGATTAGGGTTAGGGTTAGGTGTTTGGGACTATGAGGGGTGGGATTGGGGTTAGTATTAGGGGTTTGGAACTATGAGGGTGGGATTAGGGTTAGGAGTTTGGGACTTGGAAAGGTGGGGTTAGGGGTTTGGAACTATGAGGGGTGGGATTAGGGTTAGGGACTTGGAAAGGTGGGATTAGGGTTAGGCGTTTGGGACTATGAGGGGTGGGATTAGGGTTAGGGACTTGGAAAGGTGGGATTAGGGTTAGGGTTAGGCGTTTGGAACTATGAGGGGTGGGATTAGGGTTATGGTTAGGAGTTTGGGACATTGAGGGGGGAGGTTAGGGTTACGTGTTTGGGGTTATGAGGGGTGGGATTGGGGTTAGGGTTGGGGGTTTGGAACTATGAGGGGTGGGATTGGGGTTAGGGTTGGGGGTTTGGGACTATGAGGGGTGGGATTAGGGTTAGGGGTTTGGGACTTGGAAAGGTGGGATTAGGGTTAGGGGTTTGGAACTATGAGGGGTGGGATTGGGGTTAGGGTTGGGGGTTTGGAACTATGTAGGGTGGGGTAGTGGCTGATGGGACTGGCATTAGGGGTTTTGGACTACTGAGTATGGGAGAAGGGAGTTTGGGACTACCGGGAGTGGGTTTAGTGAACTGGGATATACTTACATTGCAATGATCATCTGTGTGTAGTTTCTGAACTTATCAGGGTGCTCTCTCAGTTCACTATAAAGCAGCACAAATTGTCCTCTCTCTGAGTGCATTTGAGTGATGGGACGAACCCAAAAGCGATGTTGTGGTCTCTGTTGTTGGAGTATATGTTCCCAAACATGTAGCACAAACAACAACAGCTCATGGAACTCCATCTTCTCCCTGTTCTATTTCTTCTCTGACAAGAAAACAGGAAGTGTACATAATGTAATGTAAGAGGGTTGGGTTATTTGCTAACGCTATAAAAATGCGATTAAAACGCGTGTGCGTTAGCGCTAATTTTACCGCGAACGCGACAAAAACGTGGCAAAATGCGGTAATAACGCTAATCGTTTTTACCGCGGTTTTGCAACGCCTCAGTGTGAAAGGGGCCTAAGGGAGATAGGAGGTTTTTGTAGAGGTATCTAGGAACGGGTCCAAAGGGAGATAGAAGTCCCCTCCCAAAATTAAGAGTCCTGACTGAAACAGAGTAAGTTTGGCTACTATCTCTCGTATGAAGGGGACCTGTTTGGTATTGGGACAATACACATTTGCTAGAGTGATCAGTTTGTTGTTCCACTTACGCTTTAGAAACAAGAACCTCCCTGCTGGGTCTTGCATCTGATCAGTGATTTCAAAGCGGAATGTTTTAGCGTTCAGGATTGAGACCCCTTTAGATTTGGAATTGGGGCATGTCGCGTGATATCCTATTGGGAAGCGGTCATTCTGGAAACGTGGGACAGACCCAGATTTAAAATGCAAGGACACAACTGCATTTTTTTGGGACATTTAGTCCTCTCGCATTAAGAAAATACACTTTGAGAGATAAAGGAGCTGAACTGGACGAGATTTTTGATGTCAAGGACCTAGGGTGTACTGCACGTGCTGCCAACGTACTTTAAACCAGGAGAGGGCAGTTGGGGTGATATAGGTAGGGGAGGAGAAGAAAGAAAGAAAAAAAAAGGGGGGAGGGAGAGCGGGAGAGAAAGAGAGTGATAGGAGCAGTAGGGGGAGAGAGGGTCACATGCCTGAACTGAAGGGCCTAACCTGCGACCCTATCTCCACCACAGGGGAAGAAGAAGGATATTTAAAGAGGAATTACTTGAAATTAATTCCAGAGGTGTGCACAGACCTGCCGGCCCACCTAAGCTTAAGAGTCCTAAGGGCAGGGGAATTGGGAATACAGGGAATGTTCAAAGGGAAACTACAACTTTTGTATTAGATCATTATGTGGAGATATCCCTTCCATCACTACACAAATTATTGTCCTCCTTTGGTGCCATTTCCGGATATAAGGTTAACACCTCTAAAACTGAGGCTCTCCCCACACACATCCCAGAGCCCATACTATTGCAACTTAGGGAGGCATATCCTTATAAATGGTGTAACACTTCCCTTAAATACTTAGGGGTCCTCCTCACCCCTTCCTACTCCTCCCTGTACCCCGCTTATTTTCCTCCTCTAATTTTAGACATAAATAAATCCCTGTCAACTTGGACAAAATACCCCCTATCTCTGTTAGGTAGGATTAACGTTCTAAAAATGTCTATTCTACCTAGACTGCTCTACCATTTCGAAACACTGCCAGTTGCCATGCCAGTCTCTCAACTAAAAGCTCTCCAGAGGACCTTTTTGAGGTTCATTTGGGGTGGTGAAGCTCATCGTATAGCTCGTGGTATTGGCTCTAAGGTCCAGGGGTGGTTTGGGAGCGCCGGATATTACCAAATACTACTATGCCACGCACATGAGGGCTTTGATCTCATGGTCCTCTCTGCACACACCCAATCAGTGGACAGCTATTGAAAAGGGAGTATTGTACCCGGTTCACCCTTGCTCCTCTTTCTGTGCTTTGGCAGCACTGATAGTGTGTTTGGCCTCCTTTTGTCTATTTTTATACTCTTGTCTGTCAGCTACACCTCCTGTTTCCTTAAATCTTAAAGGATAAGTTCACCTTTGGTAGCATGGCACTTGTTACACCCCTCTTTAGGAATTGCTGGCATTGCACCCATGACCTGCTGATCAAAGGTTCAATGCTTTACAGGCTGCAGGATAAAAAAAAATAAATAAATGCACATTTTTTATCTGCAAAAAGATGTGCATTTAATTATTATTTTTTTCCAAAAAAGTTCCTTTAAATTGTGTGTGATCTGACTAGGAAAAGAGCAAAACCAGCCTGTATACCAGATACCGTATTTATCGGCGTATAACACGCACCGGCGTATAACATGCACCCCAAGTTTAGGAGGGCCTTTTAAGGAAAAAAAGTTTTAGGGGGGAAGTTTAGGGAAAAAAAAACTTACATTTAAGCGTCATTTGCAGCTTGCCCAGCGTCATTTGCAGCCTTGCCCAGCGTCATTTGCAGCCTTGCCCAGTGTCATTGCAGCTTGCCCAGTGTCATTGCAGCTTGCCCAGTGTCATTGTATCTTGCCCAGTGTCATTGTAGCTTGCCCAGCATCATTGCAGCCTTGCCCAGCGTCATTTGCAGCCTTGCCCAGTGTCATTGTAGCTTGCCAGCGTCATTTGCAGTCTTGTCTGGGTTTAAATTTCCCGCCGCCGAGATGCTCTGTCACGTGCGCCGACGAAAAAGACCGAAGCGGCCCCGGAAAAGACCGAGCCGACTGTTCGGCTCCGCTCGCGGTCCCGCCTCCCTGCTGTTTCCGGACCGAGCGCAGGGAGGCTGGACTACGAGCGGAGCCGAAACAGTCGGCTCGGTCTTTTCCGGAGCCGCTTCGTTTTTTTTTTCGGCCGCAATTCGGTCTTTTTCGGCAGCGCTCGCTATTTTTCGGCGGCGCTTGCCAATTTTGTCACTTTTTTGGGGGGGTATCGGCGTATAACATGCACCCACGACTTTCCCCTGATTTTAAGGGGGAAAAAGTGCGTGTTATACGCTGATAAATACGGTATATGGAATGATATCTTTACATATCAAACCTTGCTAAGCTAATAAAAACCCATGAGTCCTTCAACTTTTAGGCCTACCCTCACAACAGCTCACTAACTCTTTTTCCGCTGCTTTAGATCATGCTCTGCTGGGGTTTTTCGCCTTCCTCTGGATCAACCGTCGGTATATAATTGGGTATATGGGATTGTATGATATTGTTTTATTTTTTTTTGCGGTTGAACTGGATGGACTTGTGTCTTTTTTCAACCTGACTAACTATGTAACTATGTACTATGTAACTATGTAACAACACCAGTTAACTTTTTCCAGCCCTACAAGTAAATATGGGCCGAACACCCCCTTGTTTGGTTTGCAGCAGAACTCCCAAACAGAGAAAAAGTTCTGCGAACCCCATTGAAGTCTATGGGAGCCAAACTTTAAAAATCAAAGTCCCCATTTTGAAGGCTTATATGCAAGTAATTGCCCATAAAAAGTCCATGGGGGTTCGTGTACTGCCCTTGGGGATATGTATCAATGCAAGAAATATTTTTTAAAAATATCATTTTTACAGGAGCAGTGATTTTAATGATGCTTAAAGTGCAACAATAAAAATTAAAAATTCCTTTAAATATAGGCTTGGGGGGGGTCCCCTTAGTCTGCCTGTGAAGTGGTGCATCTGTAGCATGTATAGAACATGCTGCAGCAAAAATGAAATTTCTAAAGGAAAAAAATGCATGAAATTTAAAGAAAAGATATATATTAATCATAATGCCTATTGCGAGCAGAAAGTAATAAAAAAAAAATATTTTCGAAATTGTCGTTCTTTTTTGTTTATAGCGCAAAAAATAAAAACTGCGGATGTGATCAAATACCACCAAAAGTAAACTCTATTTGTGGGGAAAAAAGGACGTCCATTTTGTTTGGGTACAGTGTTGCACGACTGCGCAAATGTCACGGTAAAGCAACGCAGTGCCGTATCGCAAAATGCTCTGGTCATTAAGGTGGTTAAAAAAAAACAGTATCCTCGATGTAAATCCATCACCAATCATGACTCCTCCCCGTCCAGTAAGGCAAACCGCTGAATGCCTGGCTTGCCATTTGACAGTTCTTATATCGGTAAGGGCGGGGGTCACCTGGTGGTACTGCCCCTTGTGACATTACTGACCCAGCATGCATCGGTTCATGACATCGCAAGGGGGTGGTGCCACCAGGTTACATCGCCAGGTGGCTCTGCCCCTTAACTATATACGGACTGTCAAACGGCAAGCCATGCATTCAAAGGTTTGCCTTTACTGGATGGTGGAACGAGTTTATTTTTCTTTCTTGGGTCCGGTGGCATCATGACTGACGATGGATCTACATGGGGGGGGCACTGTTTTTAAATTTTTTAATAAAGGAATTGTCAAAAACTGTCTCTGTGTTTTTTTTTACTTTTTGACACTTTTTTGGTGAATGGGTAGAGGTACTATATACCCCATACTCATTCACATAGGGGTGGGTAGGATCTGGGGGCCACCTTGTTAAAGGGGGCTTCCAGATTCTGCTAACCCCCCTGCCCACAGACCCCCACCACTACAGCCTAGGGCAGAACCCCCCTGGCCCCAAAGCTTCCACTCCCCATGTTGAGTGCATGTGGCCTGATTAGGTTCAGAAGGGGGGGCGCTTACTCCTCCCCCTCTTTCCTGGCCTGCCAGGCTGCATGCTCAGATAAGGGCCTGTTATGGACTGAGAGGGTTCCCACACTTTATTTTTACTTAGCTGTCAATGGAAGCCCATTGACAGCTAATGACTCATCCATTGTTAAGGACACTGAGTTTGACGAACGAGTGAACAGGCGTTGTTGGCGCAAACTTTTGCTTGGCTCGAACCATTCGCCCAACTTTACCCACAAGGTGCCCCAAAAGGTGGACTGGGAACTGAATGCGTCATGTACAAATTACCTACCCTTAGTAGGTAAAACAGGGTTTTTGATTTACCATTTTTATCCATGGGTTATATTCAGCTCTACCTTTAGGTGATTGAACATTGACAAAAAGTAATTCTGCGGCCACATTCTCTATATAACCTCTTTCACTCCTAGCTAGCCTGTTTTGTAGCAAGAAATAGGGCCATCATAATGAACAAAGGTACTGATTGTATGGTAAGTCACAAATCCTATTTTCTTAGCCATACAGTACAGGACACGGGAGCTTGGAACATCCAAAAAAAATTCAAATGGGGGGTGGGAAACACAGAAAACCAACACTAACAGGCCCACATAATAAAATAGGTAAAGAGGGACGTGACAGACACAGAGAGCAGCTTGCAACACTTACACCAAAAACTGGCATCAGAGGAAGGCTGATCTAGACCAGACTAGAGAAAGGACAGGACATGTTCATGGAGTATTTCCTAGGACAAAATCTCCTGGTTTAAAACCACACAAAATAAGCCTTCCAGGTGTGATTATAGACTCTGTGAAAAGTTGACTTCCTAGCCTTTAAGAGGGTAGGGATGACTGAATATAATAGGTACCTGTCCTTTAGGACCCAGGCTTCAAAAGCCATGCCGTTAAACCCATCGACTGTGGAGGACCGGCTCCCGGGATGGAACTCAAAAGGGCACATGGAGAGTCTGCCAGGAGTCTTAGTAGACTCTTCTTGTGCCCTTCTTCCGTTCTTTTATCCCAGATTCTGAGTATGTTCGAGTGACACATCCTCCTGGGCCAGTTTGCTGAAATAAAAACAAAAAAACAATGGAATACTCTTCATCTTGATCCTGCGGAGCAGAGCAGGAAGAAGCTGGAGGAGCGGAAAGGCATAGATCATGTGGAGCAGATCCCATAGAGTCATCAGATAATCCACTGAGAAGGCCTGAATGTTCATGGACTTGGCAATAATCCTGTGTAGTTTGTTAAATGTGAACACCAGAAGGCCCAAATCCAGGGCTTGAAACACCTCTAGGTGGAAAGCTAATTTTCCTGGAATCAAGCACTGACAACTGAGAAAGTCCAGGCAGAGCAGCAGGAGGAAGAGGAAGACTTCCTTTTCTCTCAAGGACCGCTTTATGCAGACACCATTCTTGTGACACCACACAACACACAAGAGGAGAGGGAGGAGGAGGATTCTGGCAGTTTTGGAGGCATTGAAGCAGAGGAAGACATACGTCAATCCTTAACAGATGGTTTTCCATCCCCAGAACCCTTGAGAGCAGGGAGGCTGGGAGAATGCAGTTCCAGATACTGTAATCCTCAGTCTACTTCTCATGTCTCTGCATGGGCTCCCTCATTCTTCAAAACCTGTGAAAGGAACCGAGAATACGTGGCATCAAGGAAAAGGATCACTATTGGTTGGCAACCCTCCTTGACCACCGTTACAAGGGGAAAGTCTCAGAACTCATCCCATCCCCACAGAGGGAGCAGAAGATAAAATCTCTTGAGGCCACCTTAAACAGGAGTTTATGTAATGTCTTTCCAGACTCAGGTAGGTTACAGTCTTGTGAAAAATGTAGTTTTGAGGCTTCTGTTGGTCAAGAGAAGAGCAGAGGAGAAAGGGGCTGCCTCAGTGTTGCATTTAAAAAAAAAATGTATTCCTCGTGACCAGGCTGTCAGCATTCACATCCCATCGGCAACTTCTGCATCATATGATGGTAGATTATCTAGGGGTCAAAGCAGACATGGAGAGTTTTTCAGTTGAGGATCCACTGGGTTACTGGGTCATGAGAATAGATCACTGGCCAGAACTTGCCCAGTATGTGATTGAGTTGCTAGGCTGCCCAGCTTTATGAATGGGCATTCAGTGCTTCCAGAGGTTTTGTGACAGATAGGAGAGCACGTCTGTCTACAGACTCTGTGGACCGGCTGAGATTTATCACAATGAATCAGTCCTGGATTAGCAGCAGCTATCAAACCCCTGATGCCAATGTCGCTGATTAAGTGCTTTCTGCATCTGGAATCTCTGAAAGACTGACTAGGCTACCTAGCTTTGTGGGTGTTGATTTCATCTGGAAGAATTTTTTTGGTGTACGTTCCTTGGGCACAATTAACACCCAAGGACCAAGTTATCCGCACCTGTTTGACAGGTGCATATCATTTAAATTTTAGACAGCAAGGCCAATTCTTGCTTTCATCAAGAGTACTTCTATAGGGTTAAGGTGTGAAGACACCACTGACACCCAAAGACCATTTTTTCTGCACCTGTTTGATAGGTGCATATCATTTACATTTTTGACAGCAAGGCCAATTCTTATTTTCATCAAGAGTAAATCTATAGGGTTACGGTGTGAAGGTACCACCGACCCCAAAGACCAATTTTTCCACCACTGTTTGGCTGTAGCATATCATTTACATTTTAGTCAGCAAGGCCAATTCATATTTTCATCAAGAGTACCTCTAGGGTTACGGTGTAAAGGCACCACCAACACCCAAAGCCCAATTTTTCCACACCTGTTACTCAGTGGCGACCCATCCATTAGGGGGGCATGGGTGCCGCCCTCCTTTCCAGTCCCCCCACTGGATCATGGATTCCAATGAGGGGTGTTTTTTTTTAAGCACGCAATTAAAGCCAGAGGCTCTAATAGGCTTCAAAAAAGGGTGGCCTCAGGGCGCAGAGTACTGCGCTCCGAGCCCACCCAGTTGTGTGACAATAGCGAATGAATATTCGCTATTGCCACACTGATCCTCCTCCCGGCCAATCAGACGCGTTGCTCAATTGGCTGAAACCACAGGTGATCCTATTGGACGCCTAGGAGGAGGGAGGAAATGCATGGCGCAAGCCGTCATGATGGAGAAGAGAAGAGGACACAGGAGCCGCTGCCGACTGCCTGCAGACACAGGAGCCTCTCCCCTCTGCCTGCTGACACAGGAGCTGCTGCCTGCTGCCTGCCGACACAGGTGCCACTGCCACCACAGGAGCCGTTGTCCACCGCCTGTTGACACAGGAGCCACTGCTCACCGCCTACCGACACATGAGCTGATGCCCGCCGCCTGTTGACACAGGAGCCGCTGCTCACAGACTACCGACACAGGAGTCACTGCCCGCCGCCTGCCCGCATGTAACCTAGATGGGGTAAGTGCCGGGCTTGATGACCGACCGACCGGTCATACAGCCCAGCACTTATGGTTTCACTTTAAGCATCAGTAAATCACTACTCATTTAGAAATTATGTTTTTTACAAACTTTTTTTTATTGATTCATGTCCCCCAGGGCAGTACCTAGACCCCCATAACCATTGTATGCCCAATTACTTGCATATAAGCCTTCAAAATGGGCACTTTAGATTTTTCCAGTTCGGGTCCCATAGACTTCAATGGGGTTTGTTATTCGGTTCCGAACTTTTGCAATGTTCGAAAGTTCTGCTGCAAACTGAACTGGGGTATGTTCGGCCCATGTCTAGTCCATAATAGGCAAACTCCAAAGAGGTCTTTAGGGACAATAGTATGCTTTTAGAAGATCATGGCCCTGTATGGCACACTGTGGCTAACCCAACACGATGCACAACGTGCAAAGGTAAGTGCCCAAGCAGTATCCAATGCCAGAAGTGACAGTATCTTCTCTCTGTGGGGTCTGGGTACATTCCCCCCAGGCTTAGCCGAGGAGTAAACTGATTTGCAAGCTACAGAAAGAAGCAGCAGAGGCTAAGGTACAGCCAGGAATCTTGATAGAATAAATTTTCCAAAAGCAAACTTCCACATAAAAGAGGTAAATTTCTTTCAGTAAACAGAAGAGATCAAAGTAGCAAGTGGGACACTACCAAAAAACTGGACTACATATAACCCATGGATAAATATTTAACAGGTGATTAAAGATTCTCTATTATGTACTGTTCGACTAAGCAAAAACTTTGCCTATCTAGATCCAATTTACTGGTACAAGAATCATCTGGAGGCCTTACCTTTTCACTCCAAATACATGCTGATAGGTTAATTGGCTTCTGTCCAAAATTGGCCCTAGTATATGAATGTGAGTTGGGGACCTTGGATTGTGGGCTCCTTGAGGGTAGGGACCAATGAGAGCGTGCAATGTACGTGTGGATAGCTGCGTAAATTGTAGACATGCACCCACACTCTCTCAGGTTGAACTGGATGGACTGGTGTCTTTATTCAACCTTCCTAACTATGTACTATGTACTATGTACTTAACTGTGACACGTGAAAGCACAAATAGAAAACATTTTGAGATTTAGTCATCACTGTGGATATGGAAGTATCAAAATGTACGTGTAGAAGAAAGTTACTATTCTGCAGTATACCAGTATACCTGTCTTAAAAAAATAAAAATAAAAATGTTAAACTAGTAGAAAAAAATGCAGGCACTCACAGATGTCTACACATACTTTCTGAGGTCTTTTTTTAGAACCCATGATGTCCAAATTCAAGCTAGTTCCAATAGGCAAAGTCCAATACTTTTAGTACTTTCCAGTTAGTCACAAGCTAGACCCACTAGCTTCCTATCACTTTATAGAAATAAAAAAAACATATACAATGTTTACATGCTTTTCTGTGTTTAGATTTCAAGGCCACAAAACCAAGCTGTTAGAAAGTTATTTTAATCTAATATCTAATATTTATCTATTAACAAATTAATAAATGGATTGGGTCTTTTTAGAATGATTAACTTATATACATTTATATCTTCTAGATATGGAAAAAGTGAAATATATAGACTTTTATATTTATGTGAAAGTATATACAGTATCTCACAAAAGTGAGTACACCCCTCCCTCACATTTTTGTAAATATTTTCTTCTATCTTTTCATGTGACGACACTGAAAAAATGACACTTTGCTACAATGTAAAGTAGTGAGGGTACAGCTTGTAAAACAGTGTCAATTTGCTGTCCCCTCAAAATAACTCAACACACAGCCATTAATGTCTAAAGCTCTGGAAACAAAAGTGAGTACACCCCCTAAGTGAAAATGTCCAAATTGGGCCCAAAGTGTCTATATTTTGTGTGGCCACCGTTATTTTCCAGCACTGCCTTAACTCTCTTGGGCATGGAGTTCACCAGAGCTTCACAGGTTGTCACTGGAGTCCTCTTCCACTCCTCCATAATGGCACCATGGAGCTGGTGGATGTTAGGCACCTTGCGCTACTCCACCTTCCGTTTGAGGATACCCCACAGATGATCAATAGGGTTTAGGTCTGGAGACATGCTTGGCCAGTACATCACCTTTACCCTCAGCTTCTTTAGCAAGGCAGTGTTCGTCTTGGAGGTGTGTTTGGGGTTGTTATGTTGGAATATTGCTCTGCGGTCCAGTCTCCGAAGGGACGGGATCACGCTCTGTTTCAGTATGTCACAGTACATGTTGGCATTCATGGTTCCCTCAATGAACTGTAGCTCCCCAGTGCCGGCAGCACTCATACAGCCCCAGACCATGAGACTCCCACCACCATGCTTAACTGTAGGCAAGACACACTTGTCTTTGTACTCCTCCGCCACGCACTCTTGACACCATCTGAACCAAAAAAGTTTAATCTTGGTCTCTTCAGACCACAGGACATGGTTTCAGTAATCTATGTCCTTAGTCTGCTTGTCTTCAGCAAAATGTTTGCAGACTTACTTGTGCATCATCTTTAGAAGAGGCTTCTTTCTGGGACGACAGCCATGCAGACCAATTTGATGCAGTGTGCAGCGTATGGTCTGAGCACTGACAGGCTGACCCCCACCCCTTCAACTTCTGCAGCAATGCTGGCAGGACTCATATGTCTATTTCCCAAAGACAACCTCTGGATATGACACTAAGCACATGCACCCAACTTCTTTTTTTGATTTTATTTTTTTAACATGAACAGACTGTTCTTTTATTGAGAAAAATAAATGTAATACATTTTATGAAGTACAATATGTAAGTAATTAAAATTACATGTAGGGTGTCATACAAAGATGGAGCATCATATATTCAAAGTAGTAGACAGTCAACATAATCTGCAGGTTCAGGCTTCCTCCAAGAGGTGATGATATTAACACCTGGGGGCTCAGCTACATTCTGATTAAAAACCATACTAGCGTGAGTCTGTGCCCGTTATGCAGTCCAGGATTGCCAAACCCTCTCATACTTCCCGGGACAGTTCCTGTTTATGTAGGTTAGTTTGTACATGGGAAGAGCTGAGGTAATAGCCTGTTCCCAAGAACCCACAGAGGGGGGGATCGGGAATTCCACTTTAGTATAATTTCTCTTCTAGCGTAGTAGAATAGAAAACATATAAGTGTTTTGGTGAATCTGGGTCTTTAATCATCATCAGGAATGCTTAAGAGCAGCAGTCCAGGGGTGACTGGCAGAGCGAGCTGCAGATGAAAGTTTATAAGTTCAACCACCGGCAACCAGAACTGGGCAACTCTAGGGCAGCTCCAGAACATATGCATATATGTATCCTCTTCTCCACCACATCTAGTACAATTGGCAGATTTTTCTGGATATATGCTATGTAACCACTGGGGAGTAAAGTAGACTCGATGTAAGAACTTTACTTGAATCAGTCTGTCCCTAGATGAAATTAATGTCTGGGCACTTTCTCCGAGGCAATCATCCCAGTCCTCCCTATCTAAGTCTGGAATGCTGGTCTTCCATTTTTCCCAAAGGCGTTCCATCCTAGGGGAGTGGCAGTCCAAGAGGTCAAAATACAGTGTGGACAGGGGTATCGATACTTGTTCCAGGGCCAGTCTCCCCTCTGTCGGGTCCATGTCTAACTTCGGGATAGTGGGGATTTGAGCTCTTATTGCGTGACGCAGTTGGAAGTACCTGAATGTCATCCAGCCAGGTAGATGGAATCGGGCCCTGAGTTCTGTTAATGAAAGCAATCTATCAGCCGTTAGAATGTCCCCCAGGGTCTTTATCCCATGCCTAGCCCAAATCTGAGGGTCAGGGATTGTGCGAAGATGTGGAAGGTTGGGATTACCCCACAACGGTGTGAAGGGGGATCATCTATTTGGAGAGGTGAATCTAGCCCTCGCAGCAGCCCACACTCTGAGTGTAGTATTAGTGGATTGCGGCAACGCAGCGTAGGCTCGGTGCCCTCTATAAACCAAATTCCCCAGTTCTTGGAGGGAGCCTTCAATCGCCGCCTCCAAACAGACCGACGCATTTGCTCGTGACCGCACAAACTACTATCTGACAGTGACTAGCACTGCCGCCCAGAAATACACCTGCGTATCCGGGAGAGCCAAACTTCCACATCTTACAGGAAGGGTCAGGGTATGTTTTGCTATCCTTGTAAGTGTTCCTCCTCATATAAAGCTACTCATACATTTCTCCACCTCCTTAAAAAAATAAGTTGGGCATCCAGGTCAGAGAGTTACGAAAGACATAAAGAAATTTGGGAAGAAAGATCATCTTCAAGAGATTAATTCTTCCCATAAGATTGAGGGGTAGTGGTGACCATGCCGTGCATTTCTCCTTCAATTGGGCAAGTATAGGAGATATGTTAAGTTCAAAATAGTTGATTGGATCTCTTCTAACCTGGATGCCCAAGTATTTAAACTGTTCAACCCACACCAGCTGACTGTCTGGGGCATTGGAAAGTGCTAGGGGATCAAGAGGGAAAATAACTGATTTATCCCAGTTGATGCACACTCCCAAGAAATGTCCAAACTCATTGAACAGTTCTAGGGCCGCTGCAAGAGAGCTGTCTGCATCTTGTAGATAGAGCAGCGCGTCATACGCGTATAAAGAGAGCTTCTCTTCCTGCGGGCCCACCTTAAGTCCTTTAACCAGGGCAGATTCCCTAATGATTATCGCCAGTGGCTCCAAGGCTAGGGCGAAGAGGTAGGGAGAGAGTGGGCACCCCTGCCTTGTACCCCTCTGCAATGGGAAGGATTTGGAAAGTCTATCGTACGGATTCGGGCTCTGGGGGATCTGTAGAGCATTTTAAGCCAGTGAATAAAGTGAGGGCCAAACACAAATCTATCCATCACCTCACACAGAAATTCCCATTCGACTGAGTCAAAAGCCTTCTCTGCATCGAGGGAGGCTATGACTCTGCTTCTGCTGTTGGTGTGGGTGACCGAGAGGTTCAGAAAGAGGCGTCAGAGATTAATGTCGGTGCCCTTGCCCGGTATGAAGCCAGTTTGGTCGACATGGATTATGTCTTCCAGAACCGCAGAAATATGACTTGCAAGTACCTTTGCCAAGATCTTTGCATCGACGTTAAGAAGACATATCGGCCTATACAAGGAGCATTCCTCAGGATGCCTACCGGGCTTGGGCACCAGCACCATCACCGCCTCAGACATGGAGTCCGGCAGCTCTCCCCGCAGGAAGAATTTTTGGAAAAGGGAGGTGAGCCTGGGGGCTAACAGGTCTAAATATTATGTGTAGAATTCTACCAGTAGCCCATCCACCCCAGGGGTCTTCCCCGGTTTAAGTTGAGTCATGGCCTTCTGGACCTCCTTCAGGGTTATTTCCTGGTCAAGGTCTGCAGTCGTCAAGCTTAGGGAGGTTAATTCTATTAAGGTAAGAGTGCAGGTCAGGGGTGCTGTAGGAAACCTTGGTGGAGTAAAGTTGTTTATAGTAAAGGAGAAAGCGGTCATTAATTTTAGAGGGTGTGAGCAGTATGGTGCCCGTCTGGTCCCTAATGCCACTAATAGTAGTCACTGCAAATTGACCCCTTGCCAGCCAAGCCAGCATTTTTCAATTTTTGTTTCCAAACTTCAAAATCCTCTGGGCTTAGTGTAGACGGGATTTGTGCATCGCGTCTATCCTTAGCAGTGATAGCTGCTGCAGTGCAAACTGCCATGCCCCATTGGGTTCAGGCTAGCCACATATGCTGCCTCTTTTTGGTCAACCTCCCTCTCAAGCTCAGTGAGTGACTGTGCAGAGGCTTTGCGTGCAGCAGCTATGCGGGAGATATAGGCCCCCCCAGCCCAGGCCTTAAAGGCATCCCATACAACCTCAGGGGAAGCAGATTCTTTGTTGGCAAGCCAGTAGTGACATACCCCCTCCTGTATATGTTCTTTTATGGCAGGATCCTCTATCCAAAATCTAGACAGACACCACGTCCGCACCCCCGGCGCCCCGGCTGTCAACCCAATACACAACAGAGCATGGTCCGAGACCCCCTTGGAAGCATACTGGTCTCAGAGATCCGGCGTGTCATGGATCGGGAGGTGAGGGCCAAGTCAATGCTCGAGAACGTCCAGAAGGATGCTGAGGGGCAGGAGAAACCTCTATCCTGAGGATGGTAGTAACGCCATACATCTACCAGGTCGAACACGCCCATCCACTGGGCCAAGCCAGGGGCCCACCGGGAGGTGGAGAGGAGTCTGTCCAGGTCAGGAGATGGAGTCATGTTAAAGTCACCTATAATTAAGGCATCATCATCAACACCATATGTGATCACTTTCTGCATAATAACGTTAAGTACTGCAACATCAGCAGGAGGGGGCAGATATAAGCCTACCAGGATCAAAGGATTATTAGATATAAGGGCATGCATTATTACAAAGCGACCCTGTCTGTTTTCAGATCAATGAGCTGTAAAGGGAGTTTCCTATGAACCAAAATACTGACCCCCCTGGAGTAGCTGGAGTGCGTGGCATGGTAATGTGTTCCAACCCATGTGTCAGAGGTACTCACCCGGGCCGATATGCTGAGAGCTGCTCCCCTTGCGACTAAGCGCACGATGCCTCTGGAGTGGGTACAGAGGACACCGGGCTCAAAGATGCACGGGTTGCCAGCAGGAGTGTAGCAGGTGGTGTGCAGTAGCGTCGTAGACCAGGAGAGGCTGAAGCTGCACTGGGAGTAGACACCTGGCAGGGTTGTGATCAGGTAGAGGTTGCAGAGGTACCAACACGTATACTGAAGGAGGACCCTCGGGAGCATAAGAGAACTGCAAGTCCTGAACACTGAGCGGGAGATAGTCCAGCAAGCAGGCCGAGGGTCAAACACAGGCAACCAGGCAGTAGAAGTATCCAAAGGCAAGCCGGGGGTCAAACACAGGTAAGTAACTCAGAGGAAGTCCAGTAGGCAGGCCGAGGGTCAAGCACAGGTAATCAAGCAGTAGAGGAATCCAGGAAGCAAGCCAGGGGTTCAAACACAGGTAGTAGCGGTAGCGGTAGTCAGGAGGATTCCGGGTCGGCACTGGTAGTCAGGTAGATGCAGGGTACAGGATACAGGATACAGGATACAGGATACTGGACTGGAGACAGGACTCAGAAGAGACAACAAACCAGCAATTTGGAAGCGGACAGGGAAGGCCTTTTATAGGCCAGGTAACTGGTCAGGTGGGATACCCGGACGAGTGCGCATGCGCACTCGTCTTCCGTCAGCGCTGCGCACAGTGGTGAGGCGTACTGGCTGGGTTGTGACAGATACCCGAGAGCCGCGGACCCGCGCATGCGCACCTGTTACCCGGCGTACCTGTAAACCTCGTTGCGCCGCTCTACCGCGCGTGCGCAGCCCTGGAACCCGGCGGAGAGACCTGGTATTTCCCTGACAGTGCCCCCCTCCTAAGGGCAGCCTCCGGATGCCCATTTCAGGATGTCTTTGGTGATATTCCCGGATTAAGCGGGGGGCATGAATGTTTTCGGATGGCTCCCAGGAGCAGTCTTCTGGGGGATACCCCTTCCATTTAACAAGATATTGGACCTGCCCTCTTCTTCTTCGGAGATCCAGAATTTTCTCAACCTCGAATTCTTCCTCTCCTTGGATGGTGATGGGAGGAGGAAGTGGCGTTTGCCTATCAGGGAAAGAATTAGCAATTATGGGTTTCAGCAAAGAGGCATGAAAAACTGGGTGAATCCTATAGGAACTGGGGAGATCTAGTTCAAAGGCCACTGGGTTGATCACCCTCTTGACCTCAAAGGGGCCGATGAACCTGGGACCCAATTTCCGAGAAGGACAAGGGAGTTTTAAATTAGCGGTTGATAACCAAACTTTCTCACCAATCTGGAAAGGCGGACATTCCTTCCTGCCCCGGTTGTATTGTACCTCATAACCCTTCTGTGCTTCCTTCATGGCCTGTTGGATCCGGGTGAAGTTGTCTTGGATACTTTTGACTAGGTCCTGTGCAGCTGGAGTAGGGACGTCTGGAATGGAATCTGGAAGAAAAGAAGGGTGATAACCGTAGTTTGCCCAGAAGGGCGTCTGATTAATGGCAGAATGCAAAGAATTATTGTAGGCAAACTCCGCGTAGGGTAGTAAGCCTGACCAGTCATCTTGGGAGTAAGAGCAAAAACACCTCAGGTATTGCTCGAGGGTTTGATTCGTGCGTTCAGTTTGACCGTTGGATTGGGGGTGATATGCTGAAGACATGGAAGTCCTGATTTCAAGGGATTTGCATAGATCTCTCCAGAACCTAGAGGTGAACTGTACCCCTCGGTCCGAGGTGATGTTAGCTGGAACTCCATGTAACCTTATAATTTCCCTGATGAAGATGTCAGTAGTAGCGGAAGCCGAGGGAGTACCTTTCATGGGTAGGAAGTGAGCCATCTTTGAGAGACGGTCAATGACAACCAGAATCGTGGTGAAGGAAAGGGGGTAAATCCACGATGAAGTCCATGGAAATCTCCTTCCATGGACGTTCCGGGACAGATAATGGACGTAACAGACCCCAGGATTTAGTGTTGGACCCCTTGTTCCTTTGACAAATGTTGCAAGAGAGAACGTATTCCTGACAGTCTTTTCTCCAGCCCGGCCACCAGTAAGATCGACCTACCAAGTCCACTGTCTTCTGTACTCCAAAATGGCCGGACATCTTGTGGTCATGAAGGGTCTGCAGAACTTGGAGTCTGACAGGAGGAGGGACAAAGATTCGGGCATGGGCCCAGAGTAAATCCTGCTTCCTTTCAAGAAAAGGTAATGTGGGAGAAGAGAACTGGTTGGAAGCCTGTTTGAGGGCTGTGGTTAAGTCAGGCTGAATGGCATGGAGAAAATTGTGGGCGGACAGGATAGTAGCAGGTTTTTTCGAGGATTCAGTGTCCAGAAACATACGGGATAAGGCATCCGCCTTGCCATTCTTGGAGCCAGGACGGTAAGTGATGTGGAAATTAAATCGGGAGAAGAACAAGCCCCAGCGGGCCTGTCTGGGTCTAAGGCGTTTTGCAGCCCTGAGGTACTCCAAATTGCGGTGGTCAGTGAAGATGAGGATGGGTTGGGAAGCTCCTTCAAGCAGGTATCTCCATTCCTCGAGAGCGAATTTAATCGCAAGTAATTCCCGGTCGCCTACATCATAATTCTTTTCAGGGGGACTTAGTTTTCGGGAGGAAAAGGCGACTGGGTGAAGGAGGGCCTTTGGGCCACTTCTCTGCGATAGGATTGCTCCTAAAGCAGAGTCTGAAGCGTCCACCTCTAGGACGTAAGGGAGTTCGGGGTCAGGGTGCTGTAAGATGGGTGCAGAGGAAAAGAGTTCCTTGAGCTTCTCAAAAGCGCTCTGCGCTTGGGGAGTCCACTGGAACTTAACTTGCTGGCGAGTCAGTTGGGTGATTGGGGACACAATGGCAGAAAATCCCTGAATGAACCGTCTATAAAAGTTGGCAAAGCCGATAAAACGTTGGACTGACCTCTTGTCCGTGGGAGCAGGCCAATCCTGGATGGCCTTCACTTTTTGGGGATCCATCAGTACTCCTCCGGTGGTTATGATGAAGCCCAGGAACTGGATGGTATCAGTCTCGAACTCGCATTTCTCTCCTTTGACGTAGAGCCCGTGTTTGCGGAGGATGAGAAGAACTTTCCGGACATGTTGACGATGGGCTTCTAGGGAATCGGAGAAAATCAAGATATCATCAAGATATACAATGAGGAAGTTATCCAAATACTCACGAAAAATGTCATTGACAAGGTGCTGGAAGGTAGCTGGGGCATTACAAAGTCCAAACGGCATGACCAGGTACTCAAAATGGCCGAATCTGGACCTAAAAGCCGTCTTCCATTCATCCCCAGAGCGTATTCTAACTAAATTGTAGGCCCCACGAAGATCCAGCTTGGTAAACACTTTGGCAGTCCTGAGCCGTTGAAAAAGTTCGGGAATGAGCGGAAGTGGGTACCTGTTCTTGATAGTAATTTTATTGAGTTCCCTGTAATCTACACAGGGTCTGAGGGAACCGTCTTTTTTTTCAACAAAGAAGATCCCAGCCCCTGCTGGCGAAGAAGATGGTTGGATGAACCCTTTGGCAAGATTCTCGTCGATATATACCCGTAGGGCTTCAAGCTCAGTTTCAGACAAAGGGAAAATCCTTCCGAAGGGGATCTCAGCCCCTGGTAGGAGATCAATCGGACAATCGTATGAGCGATGAGGGGGAAGAACTTCGGCCTTTTTTTCATCGAAGATGTCCATAAAGTCTTGGTAGGGTGTTGGGACGTGTTGCAGGTCCTTGGCACTGGGTTGCAAGGCAAGATGGGTGAGAGGTACTGCGGGTTGATCCGGAAGGCAGTGCTGCAAGCAGTAAGAGGAGGAGAACTCCACTTCCTTGTTGACCCAGTCAATCCGAGGGTTGTGAGCCAGTAGCCAGGGGTACCCCAGGATGATGGGGAACATGGGAGAATGGATAATGTCAAAACGTAAGAGTTCCTGATGACCTGATTTGGTGCAGGTCAGGATGGGAGCGGTTTCCTGGGTAACCGGTCCCGAGCAGGGTGGAGAGCCATCAGCTAGCTGGATCTGAAGAGGTTGTTTCTTGGTAGCTAAAGGGAGGTTCAGGTGTCGTGCCAGGGTCAGGTCCATGAAGCAACTGCAGGCTCCAGAGTCAAGGATGGCTCCCAACTGGAAAGACTCTCCCGCTACCTGTAGGGAGAGTGGAACAGACAGATGAAAATGCGGCACTTTAACAGAGTGTGAACTTGAGAGGGACCCAGAAGGACACTTACTGGGTCTTATGGGGCATTTCTGTAGGTAATGCCCCGTGCCCCCACAGTAGAGGCAGAGATTGGCTTGACGACGACGGAACTTTTCTTCAGCAGATAGGGGGGACCGTGCCAGGCCCAGCTGCATGGGTTCCCCATGAGGAGGGGAGCGAGAGTTCCAAGAAGGAGAAGGTGCTGGAGGGACCCGGGGCATCGTCCAGGTGGGACGAGGGCTCTGCAGTCTCTCTGCTCGCCGTTCTCGTAGTCGACGGTCAAGTTTAATGACAAGTTGGCAGAGATCTGTGAAGGTACTTGGGATCTCTCCTCAAGCCAGTTCATCCTTTAATACCTCGGATAGCCCTAAACGGAATTGATATTTTAGGGCTGATTCGTTCCAGTCAGTATCAGCTGCCCATTTGCGGAAATCTACTACATAGTCCTCTACAGGTCTTCTCCCCTGGGATAGGGTATGCAGGGTGGTTTCTGCTGTACCTGTGCGTTGGGAGTCCTCGTAGAGTGCTGCCATAGCGGAAAAGAAAGTCTCTACTGAATTCAATTGTGGGCTTTTCTGTTCCATCAAATGGTGCGCCCAGGATTGAGGGTCATCAGAAAGGAGAGAGATGATGAACCCTACTTTAGTGGATTCCAACTGGAAGGTCCTGGGTTGTAGGGCTAGGTGAAGCAAACAGGAGTTTTTAAAAGAGCGAAATTTCCTTCGGTCCCCGGAAAAACGTTCTGGTGTGGGGACCCTGGGATCAGGATGGGACACATCATAGGCAGGGAGAGCACCTCCAGGTGTTGATAGAAGAGTGCAGGTGCTGGCTACCGGGGGTGACTGGTCCGCTTGGTTTGGGGATAAGGTCAGATGCTGAAGACGCCCCTCGATCTGAAAGTATCCATCCTGGAGGCGTTGTACAGCCTGGGTAAGGGTTGTCACCTGCTGGCATAAGGCCTCAAGGGGTGAACCAGCTCTGTCGGCCTCGGACATTGGCTGGTTTGTACTGTCAGAGGTACTCACCCAGGCCGATATGCTGAGAGCTGCTCCCCTTGCGACTAAGCGCACGATGCCTCTGGAGTGGGTACAGAGGACACCGGGCTCAAAGATGCACGGGTTGCCAGCAGGAGTGTAGCAGGTGGTGTGCAGTAGCGTCGTAGACCAGGAGAGGCTGAAGCTGCACTGGGAGTAGACACCTGGCAGGGTTGTGATCAGGTAGAGGTTGCAGAGGTACCAACACGTATACTGAAGGAGGACCCTCGGGAGCATAAGAGAACTGCAAGTCCTGAACACTGAGCGGGAGATAGTCCAGCAAGCAGGCCGAGGGTCAAACACAGGCAACCAGGCAGTAGAAGTATCCAAAGGCAAGCCGGGGGTCAAACACAGGTAAGTAACTCAGAGGAAGTCCAGTAGGCAGGCCGAGGGTCAAGCACAGGTAATCAAGCAGTAGAGGAATCCAGGAAGCAAGCCAGGGGTTCAAACACAGGTAGTAGCGGTAGCGGTAGTCAGGAGGATTCCGGGTCGGCACTGGTAGTCAGGTAGATGCAGGGTACAGGATACAGGATACAGGATACAGGATACTGGACTGGAGACAGGACTCAGAAGAGACAACAAACCAGCAATTTGGAAGCGGACAGGGAAGGCCTTTTATAGGCCAGGTAACTGGTCAGGTGGGATACCCGGACGAGTGCGCATGCGCACTCGTCTTCCGTCAGCGCCGCGCACAGTGGTGAGGCGTACTGGCTGGGTTGTGACAGATACCCGAGAGCCGCGGACCCGCGCATGCGCACCTGTTACCCGGCGTACCTGTAAACCTCGTTGCGCCGCTCTACCGCGCGTGCGCAGCCCTGGAACCCGGCGGAGAGACCTGGTATTTCCCTGACACCATGCTTTTTTTGAGGCCTAAGATCCGAGATCCCACCAAGTGGGTCTCCTGAAGAACAACCAAATGGGGGGAGTACTTTTTAAGGTAGTTGAAGACCAAGGAGCGTTTCGTGGGGGAATTAAGACCCTGCACGTTCCATGAGATTATACTGTGTACTGACATGATATTGCGAGATATAGGGGGCTCGGGGGTTCTGGGTGGGTCTGCACCCCAGCACTCCAAAGGGTGGCAGGCAAGGATATCCCGTCTTTGAGGGATCCTCCCCTCCCAGCCACAAGTTCTCTCCAGATCATTCCCACATGCAACTTATCGTGAAAGGGTACTTCGTATTGTAAATGAACAGCGTATATCTTAAAGAAACAGTCGTTCAAATAACCAAACTTACAAACTCTAATTGTCTCTGTGCGGTCGACAACGGTCAATCTTCCCATCTCCACCCCGCAGGTCCCTCGAGTGAGGGTCTGCCTGGTACCCCAAAACTTGCCCGGAGGCAACTAGAAACTTGGGAGATGTGTAATAAGCGTGGAGTACCTAATAAAACGTTGTAGCACTTAAACCTGAGAAGGAAAAGGAAAAGTCAGTCAACAGAATCTGCCGCATATAGTTCCCATCAGGAGGTGCTGGATCTAGGATAACAAAGTATTTGAGGTAAGTAGTTCGCCTGGTGTCCACCAGGGGCCAAAACTTGACGTGGCTCTCCGCCACTAAAATTTGGTTAGGCTGAGCTGTTCAGGGGCGTCAAAAGGAAAGATCCCCCCGCTCTTAACAAATAACAGGAATGGGTAGGTCCCGTAAATAACTGAAAAGAACCCATATCTTCCATCTTAATAACTTGAGTTGTAAACACAGCAGAGACCAACTAGACTTGTAGGGATTGCCACATATGCAGAGCCTAAAATAAAGTGTGGTCACAGCAGGGGGAACCCTCATCCATGTGGCGGCAGGGATTCCAGCCAGCTGGATGCCTCTCTTGTGATGTAAAGAATCTCACCGTCTCCCCACAGTACAGCACACTGTACTTGATCCTCCTTTCCCTGAGGGCAGCTTTCACAGCATCAAAGGACCTGTGGAGTTTCTGCATCTCAACAGAATAGTCTGGAAACAACATGAGACGGTTATTCTTATATTGTATATCCCCCGCCATTCTGGCAGCTCTCAGTATTTCATCACGGTCTCTGAAGTTCAGCAGCCACAGGATAAATGTGCGGGGGGCCAGGTTGTGGCGGCATGTGGTGTGCCCTCTCCACAGTAAAGTATGGGGACAGCTGGGCTGCAGGCAGGAGGGAGCGCAGAAGCTCTTCAGTAAAAACTGTGGGATTCTTCCCCTCAGCCCCCTCTGCTAGACCAATGATATGAATATTATTGCGGCGGCAGCGATTTTCGGCATCCTCTGCTCTGTATTCTAACGTTTTTAGCTTGGACTGCAGCGTGCGGAGAGCTCCTTCATGCTCTGCGACCGTGTCCTCCATATGGCCCACCCCCCCTCTGCGTTGGTCAGGCGGGATCGGACCTTGTCCATGTCCTGGTGGATCAATGCCATGTCCAGCTGCACTGCCTCTATCTTACTGGTCAGGGTTGTCTGGCAAGTGGCAATGTGGCAGCATGCAATACCTCCGGTATCCCTGGGGGATTTGCTGGGGCCTCAGTTTGCGACGCCATGTTAGCATGTGCTGTGCAGGCAGGCCGCGATCTCAGTGCAGGGCTGGTAACGTCCAGGATATCAGGGGGAAAACAAAGCTTCTTACCAGCCTTACCGTGGCCTGGTGTTCTAGACGGCATCCGCCGACTATGGCTGCTACTAAGAGCATCGGTTCTCCCAGGTATGCATAAAATAAGGAGAGTTTCCAGCAGAGCTCCGGGATGTGCGTCTGGTCACTCCGCCATCTTAGCCACGCCCCCCACCCAAGTTCTTTGGTCGACCATGGCTTGTTCTGAGTGGAACCTGATCTGTTAAACTGCTGTATGGTCTTGGCCACCGTGCTGCAGCTCAGTTTCAGGATCTTAGCAATCTTTTTATAGCCTAGACCATCTTTATGTAGAGCAACAATTCTTTTTTTAAAATCCTCAGAGAGTTCTTTGTCATGAGGTGCCACTCACTTTTGTTGCCAGCAGTTTAGACATTAATGGCTTTGTGTTGAGTTATTTTGAAGGGACAGCAAATTTACACTGTTATACAAGCTGTACACTCACTACTTTACATTGTAGCAAAGTGTTATTTCTTCAGTGTTGTCACATGAAAAAATAGAAGAAAATATTTACAAAAATTTGAGGGGTGTACTCACTTTTGTGAGATACTGTATGTGTTGTTATAAGCTTCATAAGCATTTCTTTGGAGAGCTCACATATGGTAATAATTAGTTCTTACCTCCCCCCATCACAGATGGAGAAGGAAGGATTCACATTTCTTAAGATGTAAAAGTTTATGTTTTAGTTAAGATTACAAGTTCTTTATACTACAATATTTCTTGATTCGGATATTAATAAAAACATTGGGTTTTCAATGAAAATTATATATATATATATATATATATATATATATATATATATATATATATATATATATATATATATATATATATATATATATATGTATTTATTTATATATATATATATATATATATATATATGTATTTATTTATATATATATATTTTAGTATATGTAGTATTTTATG
Source organism: Lithobates sylvaticus (assembly GCA_028564925.1). Classification (NCBI taxonomy): domain Eukaryota; kingdom Metazoa; phylum Chordata; class Amphibia; order Anura; family Ranidae; genus Lithobates; species Lithobates sylvaticus. Next base: position 267,907,169 of record CM053029.1, read on the forward strand.
TAGATGTTATATTAAGTACAAGTTAAATGCTTTTACACATTGTTCTTGCCACTCCTCAGGAATGCCAATGCATAGAGACTGAATGACCCCCACCCATGTGTGAGAGGTGAGAGGGGAAGCTTGATCTCATTAGAAGAGTCTGTAGGACAATAAGGCTCAGAGGAACTTTAAACTATCCCTTTTAAAGATAGAGTGGGGGGCAGATTTTAGGAGTAAAAAATAGGAACAGAAGCACAGTAGGGCAGATTTGCTTCAGACATACCACGAGGAAGGGCCACACACACACAAAGAAACAAATCTGATTCAATCTTCATCTTAAGAATATAACAACATTATTGATATTATTTTTACATTCTATATTTTTATATTGTTCTTATAATATTTTGCTATTTTATTATTAAATACATTTTTGAGTTTTTACAGGGACTTTCTTGGATCTTTTCTTATCAATATGAGTTATTTAATATCGATAATTATACAAAAATAACGATTTTAACAGGCAAGGCAAGCCATCAGCCAGTTTCGTTTTGTCTGAATATCAAATTTTTTTTAAGTATTTCTCCTTCCACTTGAAGAGAGGAAAGATAAGCAAGACAAGCATTGATTATGCAGTCTAGCTTCCAGGAGAAATAGAAACAGCGAATCAACTTTCAGCATCATTGAATTAACCTGTAATCATAGAGTTATCAGAATTGTTTGCGCACGTGCAAGAAAACTCTGTTTCTTGGCGTAATTTCCTACCAAGAGAGGGTGTGCGTGTTACATGAGGGGAGTCTGTCCTAAATTGGTAAGTAATGAATTTTATTGATGAATTATCTAGTGAGAGTAAATAAGAATTCACAAAATCTGTCAAAATTAGTTAAAGATGATGAATAATGATGTTCACTGAATGCTTACAGGCTAATATTAAGATAAAAAAATCAAAATGTACTTGAGAATTAAGAGAACTAAGAGAACTAAGAGATTCAGCAAACGAAATGTGATAAAGTTAGTTAAAGTTTTTGACACAATGATATTAGTAATTCCTAAAAAAGGAATGTTGTTTGTACAAAAGGGAAAACAAAGATTCAACAGGATAACAGTGCTACCTGTCTGATTTTGACTGAGCGAATAGATGATTTGCAAAGTGCAATTTAAATAAAAGATATTCAGTTGTCTGAATTACAGAATAATGTACAAATTATTTGTGTAAATTCTAAAGCACAGTCAAGCAAGAGTTTAGAAATGAATGATAGTGCAGACTCTAAACAGAAGTCTTTTGTACCAGATATGCGGTCTATAGAAATAAATGACCAGGACCATGAAGTTTTGTTTAAAACAAAATTAATGAATAAAGATGCAATATGCACACAGAGTTTAGAGACAGAGACAGACAAAAGCAAAATGGAGATCAGAAAGTTGCCACATGTATGGCCTCACCCAGATATGGTGAGATACACGTCACAGGCAGAACCAATGTTTCAGGGCAGACAGGAAATGTTACTTGCTTACATTGTAAGATATGTGGCCATGTACAGAAAGAATGTTTAACCACTACAGATCCGCACTATAGCCGAATGACAGCTACAGCGCGGACCTGCTTGGCTAGGAGTACATTCGTTGGTGTCCTCCCATGCCTGAGTGGCCTGCGCGCCCCCTGTAGGGCGCGCGTGGCGCACTCAGTGATCAGCGGGTCTATGAGACTCGCTGGATCACAGATCGGACTAAGGGGTTGATCCTGACCCCTTACCAAGTGATCAGCTGTCAGCCAATGACAGCTGATCATGTGATGTCAACAGAGCCGGTAATCGGCTATTTTTTTCCTCGCGCTGACAGCGCGAGTAGAAAAATAAAAGCCGATCACGGGCGGCCATCATCGGGACATCAGTCCCGATCACGGGGAGCTGCTGCAGATCCTTAGTGCCCACCTGTGCCCCCTGCCAGTGCCACCTAGCAGTAGGCAACAGTGCCGCCTATCAGTGCCCACAGTGCCACCCATCAGTGCCACCTATCAGTGCCCACAATCAGTACCTCAACAACAGTGCTGCACATCAGTGCCACCAATCAGTGCCCATCAGTGTCACCTACCAGTGCCCATTAGTGCCCATCAGTGCCACCTATCATTGCCACCTATCAGTGCCATCTATCAGTGGTACCTATCAATGCCCATCAGTGCCACCCATCAGGGCCCATCAGTGCCATCTTATCAGTGCCCATCAGTACCGCCTTATCTGTGCCCATCAGTGCCATCTTATCTGTCCACATCAGCGCTGCCTTATCTGTGCCTATAAGTGCCGGCTTAACTGTGCCCATCAGTGCCCACCAGTGCAGCCTCATCAGCGCATATCAATGAAGGAGAAAAATTACCTGTTTTCAAAATTTTATAACAAACTATGAAACATGATTTTTTTTTCAAAAGTTTCCATCTTTTTTTGTTTGTTTAGCAAAAAATTAAAATCCCAGCAGTGATTTAATACCTGTGTATAGGTGAATCCCTTGCACTACTTTGAGTAATTAGGGTCAATAATGGTATTGAAAAATAATACAAAGTATTTGCAGCAAAATGAAAAGTGTTCACAATTTACACAAACATGGAATAGAATATGGTGGATAAATTCACGCAAATTAAATAATAAAGTGAATAAGTGCAGTGAAGGCTGACTGCCAGCAGGTGGCACTAAAAAACAATAATCGATCTGAAAGTGCTAATATTCCATAAATCTTGAAAATAAATAATAAATAATCGCTAGTAAAATGAAATGCGATAATTAAATAATAAAATCAAATGTAAACAATAGTGACAGTTGTCTAATATTATAAGTGCCCAGTGCATAAATATGCATAAAAATAGGTGACAATTGATGTGTAATAAATAAATATCCAAATGGATCACGTGAAATAAAATGAAGGAATAAAATCTTGAATGGCGATAAAATAAATGTGAGATGATTCCAGAATAAATAGATGTATAATAAATAATAAATTGTCCAAATAAATATACGTGGCGTAAATAAAGTCCACACTGGATAAATCAAGTAGCAATATAGCAATTCTCCAATAGGTGCTCCAGGGTATCTCCAAATATATCAGAGCATTGATCTATGCATTTGACTATGTTGATGGATATGGTTATGTTCACACTGGTATTCATCTATTTTGGATATCCTTATCTGGTCTCTCTGGACTCTCACCTTAAGCCTGATTAGTATGCACCTTTCAGGGGTATCCCATATCCCCAATGTTATGGTATCAGAAGTCTGCAGAGCCTAGTGGGTAATTCAGTCAAATCCTTCTCCTTTTTGTGCCTCTGGATCGTGGACCTAAAGTGCTCAGTGTCACTGGCTGTATCAGCAGAGTAATAGATGCCCCTCCCTAGGATACAGTGGTGTGAAAAAGTGTTTGCCCCCTTCCTCATTTCCTGTTCCTTTGCATGTTTGTCACACTTAAGTGTTTCGGAACATCAAACCAATTTAAACAATAGTCAAGGACAACACAAGTAAACACAAAATGCAATTTGTAAATGAAGGTGTTTATTATTAAAGGTGAAAAAAAATCCAAACCATCATGGCCCTGTGTGAAAAAGTGATTGCCCCCTAAACCTAATAACTGGTTGGGCCACCCTTAGCAGCAACCACTGCAACCAAGCGTTTGCGATAACGTGCAATGAGGCTTTTACAGCGTCCTGGAGGAATTTTGGCCCACTCATCTTTGCAGAATTGTCCTAATTCAGTTACATTAGAGGGTTTTCGAGCATGAACGGCCTTTTTAAGGTCATACCACAACATCTCAATAGGATTCAGGTCAGGACTTTGGCTAGGCCACTCCAAAGTCTTCATTTTGTTTTTCTTCAGCCATTCGGTGGTGGACTTGCTGGTGTGTTTAGGATCATTGTCCTGCTGCAGAACCCAAGTTCGTTTCAGCTTAAGTACACAAACAGATGGTCGGACATTCTCCTTCAGGATCTTTTGGTAGACAGCAGAATTCATAGTTCCTTTTATCACGGCAAGTCTTCCAGGTCCTGAAGCAGCAAAACAGCCCCAGACCATCACACTACCACCACCATATTTTACTGTTGGTATAATGTTCTTTTTCTGAAATGCAGTGTTCCTTCTACGCCAGATATACTTGGACACACACCTTCCAAAGAGTTCCACTTTTGTCTCATCGGTCCACAGAATGTTGTCCCAAAAGTCTTGGGGATCATCAAGATGTGTTGTGGAGAAATTGAGACGAGCTTTGATGTTCTTTTTGCTCAGCAGTGGTTTTCTCCTTGGAACTCTGCCATGCAGGCCATTTTTGCCCAGTCTTTTCCTGATGGTGGAGGCATGAACGCTGACCTTAACTGAGGCAAGTGAGGCCTGCAGTTCCTTGGACGTTGTTGTGGGGTCTTTTGTGACCTCTTGGATGAGTCGTCGCTGCGCTCTTGGGGTAATTTTGGGCGGCCGGCCACTCCTGGGAAGGTTCACCACTGTTCCATGTCTTCGCCATTTGTGGATAATGGCTCTCACTGTGGTTCGCTGGATTCCCAAAGCTTTGGAAATGGCTTTATAACCCTTTCCAGACTGATAGATCTCAATTACTTTCTTTCTCAATTGTTCCTGAATTTCTTTGGGTCTCGGCATGATGTGTAGCTTTTAAGGATCTTCTGGTGGACCTTACTGTGTCAAGCGATGCCTTGATTGTGAACAGTTGTGGCAATAATCAGGCCTGGGTGTGGCTAGAGAAATTGAACTCAGGTGTGGACAACCACAGTTATAGTATGTTTTAACAAGGGGGGCAATCACTTTTTCACACAGGGCCATGATGGTTTGGATTTTTTTTCACCTTTAATAATAAACACCTTCATTTACAAATTGCATTTTGTGTTTACTTGTGTTGTCCTTGACTATTGTTTAAATTGGTTTGATGTTCCGAAACACTTAAGTGTGACAAACATGCAAAGGAACAGGAAATGAGGAAGGGGGCAAACACTTTTTCACACCACTGCACTTCACTGCAGTTGCCAAAGAACAGGGAAAGATCATGTGACAGCACAGTATATGAAGGCAGTCTCGCTCTGTGATGTGCTCCGTAGTCCCGGGGAGCGGCGCTGTCCCCCGATAATCGCAGTGACAACACACACAAGTCCTCAAGTTTTTTAGTGCCACCTGCTGGCTGTCAGCAGTGATTAAATACCACCAAAAGAAAGCTCTAATTGTGGGGAAAAAATAAATAAATTCATAAAAATGTAATTTGGGTACAGTGTTATATAACCGCGCAATTGTCATTCAAAGTGCGTCAGTTCTGAAAGCTGAAAATTGGTCTGGGCAGGATTAAGTGCCCAGTAAGCAAGTGGTTAAAATATAAATTATATTCACAAAGAATTAGAAAATGAGGAAATGTTTGAGCAATTTATTCATCCTTGTACAAACAATAGGTTGATTGATTTACCTTATGCCTCAGAAGTCAAACAGATCAGTACTGTTAATGACAGTTCAATCAATATGACAAACAATGCTGACATTGAGAGAGATGGATTACTTCCATCGCCATCAGGATTAAAAAAAGTTTCTAAGACTCCTCCAACATTAAATTATGTTGCGCCAATTGTATTAGATGAAAGTGGAAGGCCATGGTTACATAGTTTATTAAATGGTAGGAAAACTAAATGGTTAAAAGATTTAGAAGCTGAACTCAGTTTAACTAAACACAAATTACCTGTGAATATTAATTCTCCAAAATGTAATTTAATTGGATTCAGTGGAAAAGAAAATACAGTTGCAACTAAAGTTTCTGATGTGATTTTGAAATTCCGGGACTTTTGAAAACTAAGATAGATATCTGGTGTAGAGAATATTCTAGGCATGAATGTGATTAGTAAACTAAATTGGATTATTGATTTAAGTAATTTTACTATATGGAAAGATTTATCCAGGCTCAAATCTATGTTAATAGATCCTTCCATGTACAGTAATGTTGGAAGTATTTGTACAGCAGTCGCTGACATGTCTTCAGACTATAATTGGCCACATACAGGAACCAATCTCTCATTGGAACAATTGGTTTGATCACATAAAAGTCTTTGGAGTCAACCAAAATTGATAAAGGTTTGTTTAAAGATATTGAAATAGAAATTGAGGGAAGAGAACCTGAACCCCAAATTCAATATAAGTTGCCACAAGATTCAATGGGTCCAGTTTCTGACATTGTACATACATTTTTACAACAAGGAATATTAAAGAAAGCACAGTCAGTAGTAAATAATTGTATTTGGCCTATCAAGAAACTGATCATTCTTATTCTTTATCAGTTGATTTAAGATCACTGAATAAATGCATTACAAATAACAAACCTATTGTTCCTAATTTAAATTTAATGTCACACTTGGATGCTAAGGCCAAAGTATTTTCTGTATTGGAAATCACAAACAGTCATTGTTCAGTACCATTAACTAAAAGCTGTCAATATAAACCTGGCTTCAGCTTTAATAAAGAAACTTATGCATTCACTAAAATAATTCCAGGATTGGACATTAGTGACGGTATAGCGCACAAGTGTTTAGAGAGAATATTATCAAAATTCTCTAGACCAGAATGTATTTTTCAGCATGTGGACAAGTTTTTGCTGACTACACGTTATTTACTCTGTTACAAACGGCAGGGCTGAAATTGAACATGGAAACAGTTCAGTTAATGAAAAGTCAGGTAGCATTCCTTCATATGCAAAATTAGTCATGGACAGTTATCTTAGGAAAAAGTTTTTTGCTATTCAAATTTCAACATCTTACAAGGCATTATATACATTTTTGAGTGAAGTAAATCGTTGCAAAGAGTTTTTACAGAAATGTGATCATAAAGTTTAACCATTATTAGATTTTTTGAGACAAAAAGTTGTTGTGTTTGATCAACGGGGTCAAACCCAGTGTAAGGAAATCAGTGGAAATCGCCTGGCGCATGCTTCTGGGCGACTGCAAATTCCTGTGCGTGGCACCCAGCGTGCACGCGCAAGTGTGCGCCCCTAGCGCCAATTGGCGACAAACGGCCTACTTACAGGAGGCCCCAACCACTGATCTGTGCTGACTGGTCTTCAGCTGTGCTCCTGATATCCTGAAATCTGTGATTATTCTGTCTGATACCCATTGCTGACCTTGGCTCCTGTTGACTCTGCTATACCTGATCCCTGGCTCCTGATCCCGGCTTCCCATCTGACGTGTCTCTGCCTCATGTTCTGGTACCCTGCTGCCCGTCTGTTAAGGATACCGGCTTTTCATATGACTTGTCTCTGCCTGATGTTCCGGTACCCTGCTGCCCATCTGTTAATGAACCCGGCTATTCCTGTGACCTTGCCCTTGTGTCCTGCTTGGCTCAGCACTAGAATCCAAGTGTCTGCAACTACAGTCCTTCGACCAGCTGCGACTTCCTGCTCTGCAACTACAGTCCTGCGACCAGCTGCGACTTCCTGCTACAGGCTTCCGGGTCTTCATTTGCAGGCATTTGTGTGTCTCCTGTCCCTCGGCTCCTTCTGTTTCAAGAGGGGCCGACCTCATCATTTCAGTCTCCCTTCAGGTACGTGACACCCAGACAGATGCCTTTGAAATGTTGAAAAGGGATCTGCAGAATGCTCCCTCATTGAATACTATAGAAATGTGTCTGTTTATTCCCTATGTATTGCAAACTGATGTATCTGAGAATTCGATCTCAGTGACTTTTTCTCAATTAAAAGAAGGTGATCAGAAAATAATAGGCTTTTTCTCCAGAGGTTTGACAAATATGGAAAAGATACACATAATAAGCAATTGTTAAGTGTTTATTTTGCAGTCAAAGTAACAGAAAAGATTGTGAGATCTCGTAAGATCATATTTTTGACACCTGATCTATCACTAAAACTTCTTCTAGAGAATTAATTCAAGAGAATTATATGACAAATATTGCCCATTCTTTAAAACTTTACAATTTAAATCTATAGCGGTAGATTTGGTAACAGAACATTCTCAGCTATATGCACAAAATTATGTTTGTACAAATGTATTCAGAAAAAGTGTAAATGGAATGCTGAAAGAGGCTTTAAGCCAGTATTTGTTAATGCTATTAAAGAGACAGTAAAGGCAATTAATTTTTTTTTTTTTAAATGCAACCTGCAAGGCAAAGGCATAATGAGCTAGTATGCATAGCATACTAGCTCATTATGAATAACTTACCTGAGAACGAAGCCCCTGAAGCGGTCCTTCTTCTCCCCCACTGCCATGTATCATGGAGTGACTTCTGGGTCTCGCGGCTCCGGCAAATCACATGTGCACGGGAGCCGCCACTAGCGGCATTTCGCCGTTAGCAGCGGCCTGCTCAGTGCACCTGTGCGCCACTGTCTATGGCACATGCACTGAAGACAGCGGTTCCTGTCTTTTTGCAAATATCTCCTAAACCGTGTAGGTTTAGGAGATATTTCTTGGACCTACAGGTAAGCCTAATTTAGGCTTACCTGTAGGTCAAAGTGGTCTGTAAGGGTTTACAACCACTTTAAGAGTCGTTCAGCAGGTCTTCCTATGTGTTACCCAAAGAATAGTTATGTTATTCAGCAAAAAATCTACAGAAAATGCTGAATAGGAAGATGCTAAAAATTACATTACAGCACGTATGACTCTAAATCTTAAAGAGGAGAAGTGAATGGACACAGCTCACTTCAGGCTTCTGGGTTGATTTGAAACCTTTGTTTGTTTGTGAAAACGAGGTTTCGAATCATGACTAAAAGGAGTAATTGCGTCCTGTTATAGTTATAGTTAAAATACACCGAATACTAGCATAAGGAATATAGGCCAGTCTAAGAAAAATAGAGCAAAGCAAGGTAATTAGAAATATTATTACCAAAATATGTTTTTCATGTCATGATAAAATATTAGGATTGTGATATGTAAAATGAATAAGTAAATGAAGGTATATTTTGCATTAGTAAATTCAAATTAATGATACTACATTCTGTTTCAGGATCTGACTTATAAGTCACCAAAAGAAGAGAAATGTAATATTTGTAGACCTTCCAGATGAAAAAAAACCCTTGAAGCTTAAGAATATCAGTTCTCGGAGAAGATTTGACACAAGAGATTCATTAGTTATAATTATTGTTGTCTTTTTATGTTCAATAAAGTTTTTCCAACTTTACAGACCTTTATAGACCTCTAATAAGAGAGAAACTTCTAAAAACAATTGACTTTTGATTTTCGACTACTGATGAAATAATTTATCCATCAGATATATTGCAGTTTTGTATATATATATATATATATATATATATATATATATATATATATATATATACACACACACATTTTTGTGACGTGATGTTTATCACATCAAGATGAGATATTTTTTACACATACATTTTTACAATCACATGCAATGCACTTTCAGAGTTGAAAGGGTTAACCCTCTTTACAATAGAGTCTTTAAAGTTAGGAGGAATGTCTGGTGTTAATTAACTAATACATTTTTGCGCTATAAACAAAAAAAGAGTGCCAATTTTGAAAAAAACGCATAATTTTTTACTTTTTGCTATAATAAATATCCCCAAAAAAGTATATACAAATATATTTTTTTTCTCAGTTTAGGCCGATACGTATTCTTCAACATATTTTTGGTAAAAATATTGCAATAATCGTTTATTGATTGGTTTGCGCAAAAGTTATAGCGTCTACAAAATAGGGGATAGTTTTATGGCATTTTTATTAATAATATACATTTTTTTACTAGTAATGGCGATGATAAGAGATTTTTATCGTGACTGCGACATTATGGCGGACACATCGGACAATTTTGACCATTGGCATTAATACAGTGATCAATTCTATAAAATTGCATTGATTACTGTAAAAATGTCGCTGGCAGTGAAGGGGTTAACCACTGGGGGCGGGGGAGGGGTTAAGTGTGTCCTGGGGGGTGATTATAACTGTGGGGGGGTGGGCTAGCAGCGACACAACACTGATCGCTGCTCCCGATGACAGGGAGCAGAAGATCAGTGTCCTGTCACTAGGCAGAACGGGGAGATACTGTGTTTACATTGGCATCTCCCCGTTCTTCAGCTTCGTGACACGATTGCGGGCACTCGGCGGACATTGAGTCCCGCGGGCACGGTCACGGAGCTCGCGGCAGGCGTGCGCCACGCACGGTGGGAAATTCAAAGTAACGTACTTTGCCCAGCCGTGCCATTCTGTCGACGTATATCTACAGGAGTCAGTCGGCAAGTAGTTAATCTAATATCTAATATTTATCAATTAACAAATTTTAACAAATGAATGAATGGATTGAGAAAGTCACGTGACCTGTGATGACACACGTCGGGAGGAGGAGCCCAAGTGACAGTGCTAAGCACAGCACAGCACAGTGAGGAGGAAAGGGCTGACAGCCCCCTATCTGAGCCTGACCATTAGCAGGATTTGAACGTGCAAACACCTACTGGGTACATGTGAGTTGTATAGCTGTAGGCAACCACCTAAAAGATCTTCTTTGTTTGATGGTTGAATAGAGCGCTGCGCAATGGTTTTTTGTTTGTGTCTTTTTCTCTTTTATATCATACCGGAGCAAGATATCAGGAGGAACCAAAAGGAAAAAAGCCCTACATTCCCAGCATAAAGGGACGTTTCTTTTTTTTCTCTCTTTTTTTTTTTCTCTAGCATTTCTAATTGTGTCCCGGATATCATTAGTGGATGTGAAGAGTTATTTCATTAATTATCTAACTCATTTAATGGACTGCTATCACCTATGGGATTAATATAATATTTAACTGGCGGCCGTTTACCCATTAATTCATCAATTAATTAGCTAATCCATCAGGTCAAGCCTGTATTGGCTTTTGGAATTTATATATCCCCATATGCATCACTGGCATAAACTGGATATTTCCTTTCTTTGACACATTATAACACATACTTGTTTTTACTCACATTTTGAAGCACTTTATTTATTTAAAACACATTGTATTTATTTTTAACACATTGTGTATTTATTTATTTATTAAATTGGTTACAACCTCATTGTAACTTGAAGTTTATATATATATTTTTGTGCACCTGGGATTGTCACGCAAGCACTTATATATTTTATTATACCATGACATTTGTCTTTTAACCTCACCTGCTGATCTAAATAGACTAAGGTTGATATTGCGCACTATTTATACTCTAGTATTTATTTTCTTATTTTTTTAAGTGTAGGACACACTTTAATGGTGCAGCATATCATTTGGTCATCAAATTTATAGACTTTTATATTTATGTGAAAGTATATATATGTTGTTATAAGCTTCATAAGCATTTCTTTGGAGAGCTCACACATGGTAATAATTAGTTCTTACCTCCCTCCCTTAAGATGTAAAAGTTCATGTTTTAGTTAAGATTATAAGTTCTTTATACTACAATATTTCTTGATTAGGCTATTAATAAGAACATTGGGTTTTCAATGATTATAATAGATATCTATATATACAGTGGTGTGAAAAAGTGTTTGCCCCCTTCCTCATTTCCTGTTCCTTTGCATGTTTGTCACACTTAAGTGTTTCGGAACATCAAACCAATTTAAACAATAGTCAAGGACAACACAAGTAAACACAAAATGCAATTTGTAAATGAAGGTGTTTATTATTAAAGGTGAAAAAAAATCCAAACCATCATGGCCCTGTGTGAAAAAGTGATTGCCCCCTAAACCTAATAACTGGTTGGGCCACCCTTAGCAGCAACAACTGCAACCAAGCGTTTGCGATAACGTGCAATGAGGCTTTTACAGTGTCCTGGAGGAATTTTGGCCCACTCATCTTTGCAGAATTGTCCTAATTCAGTTACATTAGAGGGTTTTCGAGCATGAACGGCCTTTTTAAGGTCATACCACAACATCTCAATAGGATTCAGGTCAGGACTTTGGCTAGGCCACTCCAAAGTCTTCATTTTGTTTTTCTTCAGCCATTCGGTGGTGGACTTGCTGGTGTGTTTAGGATCATTGTCCTGCTGCAGAACCCAAGTTCGTTTCAGCTTGAGTACACGAACAGATGGTCGGACATTCTCCTTCAGGATCTCTTGGTAGACAGCAGAATTCATAGTTCCTTTTATCACGGCAAGTCTTCCAGGTCCTGAAGCAGCAAAACAGCCCCAGACCATCACACTACCACCACCATATTTTACTGTTGGTATAATGTTCTTTTTCTGAAATGCAGTGTTCCTTCTACGCCAGATATACTTGGACACACACCTTCCAAAGAGTTCCACTTTTGTCTCATCGTCCACAGAATGTTGTCCCAAAAGTCTTGGGGATCATCAAGATGTGTTGTGGAGAAATTGAGACGAGCTTTGATGTTCTTTTTGCTCAGCAGTGGTTTTCTCCTTGGAACTCTGCCATGCAGGCCATTTTTGCCCAGTCTTTTCCTGATGGTGGAGGCATGAACGCTGACCTTAACTGAGGCAAGTGAGGCCTGCAGTTCCTTGGACGTTGTTGTGGGGTCTTTTGTGACCTCTTGGATGAGTCGTCGCTGCGCTCTTGGGGTAATTTTGGGCGGCCGGCCACTCCTGGGAAGGTTCACCACTGTTCCATGTCTTCGCCATTTGTGGATAATGGCTCTCACTGTGGTTCGCTGGATTCCCAAAGCTTTGGAAATGGCTTTATAACCCTTTCCAGACTGATAGATCTCAATTACTTTCTTTCTCAATTGTTCCTGAATTTCTTTGGGTCTCGGCATGATGTGCAGCTTTTAAGGATCTTCTGGTGGACCTTACTGTGTCAAGCAGCTCCTATTTAAGTGATGCCTTGATTGTGAACAGGTGAGGCAATAATCAGGCCTGGGTGTGGCTAGAGAAATTGAACTCAGGTGTGGACAACCACAGTTATAGTATGTTTTAACAAGGGGGGCAATCACTTTTTTCACACAGGGCCATGATGGTTTGGATTTTTTTTCACCTTTAATAATAAACACCTTCATTTACAAATTGCATTTTGTGTTTACTTGTGTTGTCCTTGACTATTGTTTAAATTGGTTTGATGTTCCGAAACACTTAAGTGTGACAAACATGCAAAGGAACAGGAAATGAGGAAGGGGGCAAACACTTTTTCACACCACTGTATACAGAGAGGCTAGGTATATATATATACAGAGAGGCTGGTGTATATACAGAGAGGCTGGGCATACAGAGAGGTTGGGTGTATATACAGAGAGGCTGGGTATACAGAGAGGCTGGGTAAATACAGAGAGGCTGGTGTATATACAGAGAGGCTGGTGTATATACAGAGAGGCTGGGTATACAAAGAGAATATGGTGTATACAGAGAGGCTGGGGTATACAAAGAGTGTGGGTTATACAGAGAGGCTGGGATATACAGAGAGGCTGTGATATACAGAGAGGCTGGGGTATACAAAGAAGATGGGCATACAGAGAGGCTGGTGTATATAAAGAGAGGCTTGGTATACAGAGAGGCTGGGTATATACAGAGAGGCTGGGTATACAGATAGGCTGGGTATACAAGGAGGCTGGTGTATATACAGAGAGGCTGGATATACAGAGATAGTGGATATACATAGAGGCTGGGTATATATACAGAGAGGCTGGGTATGGAGAGGATGGGTATACAGAGTGGTTGGTGTATATACAGAGAGGCTGGTGCATACAGAGAAGCTGGGGTATACAGAGAGGCTGGTGTACATACAGAGAGGCTGGGTATACAGAGAGAGGCTGCTGTATATACGTATGTATGATTGGCTGCCAGCTTTGACAGCTTCCCAGCAGAATAACTCTGGACTCATGTCTGAACACCCCTGAGCTCATTCCTAATCATCATCATTATTCGAGCGGGCACCCCAAGCTCTCTTTTCCTAATCTGTGGCTTTCAATACCGTCTGCCCAGTTTTCTATAAGTTCTGGTCAGCCACTCTGCCCCTAGTGGGAGCAGTTTCCCAAGTGACAGGCACTTAAAAAAGATCAAATAAAATACATTTGTTACTACTACATTCCTTGGAACAAATTATCTCCCAAAAAAATATAGGGGTATTTTAAGACCCCTGTGGTAAAGTCGATAGTGACGAAACACGTCAGGGTGTGGCTACATGATAACGCTTGAGACAGTGACTCCACATGTACGAAAGAAGCTATGAGGAGATCGCAACACTGAGTCAACTGGCATTTTTCTAATTTTAACAAGGCGAAGTGTTTTTACACTATTGGGGGCTCTGTCTCATTTTCTCACTGTCCCCACATGTGGAGAGTATCTTTATTGATCTTGATTGGGATTGGCATGTATAAGCGGCTTTTTAATAACATCTAATAAGGCGATTAGGGATGAGAAAATTTGCGCGAACTTTAGAACCCTATTAAAGTCTATGAAACGTTTGAGAAAAATGGCATGGGTACCCCCCCCCCAGGCTCTATATACTCTGAACAGCAGTATACAGGCGGTGCAAACAAGACAGGGACTGTGTAGGTTTGTTGTGAAGTAGAATCTGTTTGCTCATTTTGAACTGGTACATTTTTAAAGTGTAGCTCCAGTCAAAAAATCTATTTTTAAGCTTTTTGGGAAACATGTAACATTTTTTTGCTGAGTGTGCACCTCTTCATAAGATTTCACCGGACTTTCTGTCCCAATGACAAATGTTTTTTGAAAATTTGGATTTTTTTGTAAAAGAAGGATTGGGATAAAGCATCAGTGGAGAGGAGACACGTTTTTCCCATATCAACTCTTACAGGAGAGAATTTCCCTTCCTAGGGGTAGATTTCATCTCACTTCCTGTTGTCTCCTTCCGTTTGCAAGTAGGAGACGTTTGTAAGTTGGATGTTTGAAAGTAGGGGTCTGCCCTATATGCTCTGCAAAAATTTGGGCCTAAGGTGTTGGTGCTGCCACAACACTGTAAGCCCTCAAAGTGACTCTTGGTGGGCGCTGGAATGCCCTGCTGTGAACTATTATATCAAGAATTGTAATTACTATGTAACTATGTAATAATTACATGCCTTTGTTGAACAGTGGTAGAAAAATGGGGCCTTTGGTGGTGGTGGTGGTGCTGGTGCCACAACACTGTAAGTCCTCACAGTTACTCTTGGTGGGCATAATTACATGCACCTGTTGAACAGGGGCTGAAAAATTGGGCCTTAGGCACTGGTGCCACAACACTGCAACACCTCACAGAAACTCTAGTTGGAGCGCAGGAATGAGCCCTGATGCAAAGTATTGCATCAAAAATTGTAATTAGACGCCCCTGTTAAACAGGGGCTGAAAAATTGGGCCTTAGGCACTGGTGCTGGTGCCATAACACTGCAACCACTCACAATTATTGTAGTTGAGTGCAGCAACGAACACTCCTGCAAAGTATTGCATCAAAAATTGTAATTACACGCCACTGTTAAACACGGGCTGAGAAATTGGGCCTTAGCCACTGGTGGCGGCGCCCAGAACCAAAAATTTTCTTACAAGCTATCAGCATGATCATTAAGGAGGAAGAGGATAGTCACTCTGCATAATAGGATAGTCACTCAGCATCAGCATCAGCATAGGCAGTCTTGAAGGGATCTGACATTTCAAAAAAAAATATTTGGTTACATCAGCATCAGGTGCTTGGTAGCTGGTGGTGATCCAAGACTGATTCATTTTTATGAAGATCAATCGATCAACCGAGTCGGTGGACAGGCGCACCCTGTGATCGGTTAAAAAGCCTCCAGCAGCACTGAATGTGCGTTCCAAAAGAACGCTGGATGCAGGACAGGCCAGTAGCTCAATTGCATACTGTGCAAGCTCTGGCCAGTGATCCATCCTCAAGACCCAGTAACCCAGAGGATTTTTTGGGGGAAAGGTGTCCAAGTCTGACCTTGTCCCTAGGTATTCCTGGACCATGTAAATCAGACGCTGGTGATGGTTGCTGGAACCGATCATACCTTGGGGCTGCGGACTAAAAAATTGTCTGAACGCATCGGTCAGACGACCACCTTCTCCACCACTCCTTCTGTGACTGACCGAAGCCTCAGCAACACGTTGTCCACGATCAGGAATTTGGAACCTCCCAGTCTCTGGGAACTCGTTGCACAGACCTTTCGGCAAGGCCTCCCGAAGATGGTTCATCCTCTGCTCCCTCTGCGATGGCAAGATAAGCTCCGCAACCTTACCCTTGTAACGTGGATCAAGGAGGGTTGCCAGCCAGTAATGATCCCCCTCCTTGATCCGAATAATACGTGGATCCTTCCGCAGGCTTTTCAGGATCAGGGAGGCCATGCAGCGTAGGTTAGCTGAGGCATTCGGTCCAGAGTCATCTGGGTCACTAAGGACGACATGATCAGCAGCCACCTCCTCCCAGCCATGTACAAGTCCACAGGTTTCTTGGGACTGTGAATGATCCCTAAAAGACTGCTGCTGATTAGACATGTGCAATTCGTTTTTTTTTTTTTTTTTCGTTTTTCTTTTTTTTTCGTTATTTTCGTTCATTCGTTATCGTACGAATGGACGAACGATTCGCTAAAAAATTTTAACGAATCGTTTGAATCGAACGAATCCGAAAATAATGAAAATCCAAAAAAAACAAATTAGAAACAACGAATGTACGAATGAAGAAAATCCGAAAATGGCAAACAGGAACAACGAAAATGAAAAAACGAAAAAATTCGTACATTCGTAACTTTTTTTTTTGTTGAATTGGTAATTTTCCATGTCCCTTACAATGGTGCTGCTTAACGTGCTTCGAATAGATTGAACGAAAAAATTCGTACATTCGTAACTTTTTTTTTTCGATTCGTAATTTTCCGTGTCTCTTACAATGGTGCTGCTTAACGTGCTTCGAATGGATTGAACGAAAAAAATTCGTACATTCGTAACTTTTTTTTTTTTCTAATCGTAATTTTCTGTTTCTCTTACAATGGTGTTGCTTAACGTGCTTCGAATCGATTGAACCAAAAAATTCATACATTCGTAACTTTTTTTTTTTTTTACGAATCGTAATTTTCCGTGTCTCTTACAATGGCGTTGCTTAACGTGCTTCGAATGGATTGAACAAAAAAATTCGTACATTCGTAACTTTTTTTTTTCGATTCGTAATTTTCCGTGTCTCTTAAAATGTAATAATAGCATACACATTACATAAAATTATGAATTATGCTCAGATTACGAATCTACGAATGTTCCGAATGTACGAATGCGTCCGAATTTCGAATAAACGAAAAAATAACTCTTACGAAAATATGAATCGTTACGAATACGAACACCAAAGACTTACGAATGAATGAATCGTTATGAATACGAACACTAACGAATTTACGAATCGTTACGAATCAACGGAAACGAAAAAAACGAAACGAAAATAAACAAATTTTTTTGTTGTGCACATGTCTACTGCTGATGCTGAGTGCCAGGCTCCACCTCCATGCTGACACAATCCTCCTCCTCTTCCTGTGTGATCGGTGGGCCAGCAGGAACACTGTCTGCATAAAGGGGGCCTTGAGAGGTAAGGAAGTCCTCCTCTTCCTGCCTCTGTTCTGCCTCAAGTGCCCTGTCCATTATCCCACGCAGTGTGTGCTCCAACAGGTGGACAAGAGGGACAGTGTCACTGATGCATGCACTGTCACTGCTCACCATCCTCGTGGCCTCCTAAAATGGTGACAGAACAGTGCATGCATCCCTGATCATGGCCCACTGGCGTGGGGAAAAAAAACAAGCTCCCCTGACCCTGTCCTGGTGCCATAATCGCACAGGTACTCATCGATGGCCCTCTGATGCGTGTGCAGCCACTGCAGCATGGCCAACATTGAGTTCCACCTGGTGGGCATGTCACAGATTAGGCGGTTCTTGGGCAGGTTAAATTCCTTTTGGAGGTCAGCCAGCCGAGCACTGGCATTATATGACCGGCGGAAATGCACACAGACTTTCCTGGCCTGCCTCAGGACATCCTGTAAGCCCGGGTACCTGCCCAAGAACCGCTGCACCACCAAGTTAAGGACGTGAGCCACACAGGGCACATGGGTCAGTTGTCCCTGTCGGAGGGCAGAGAGGAGGTTGGTGCCATTGTCGCAAACCACCATTCCTGGCTTAAGCTGGCATGGTGTCAACCACCTCTCAGCCTGCCCCTGCAGAGCTGACAGAACCTCTGCCCCAGTGTGGCTCCTGTCCCCCAAGCACACCAGCGCAAGCACCGCATGGCATCTTTTTCCCTGCATACTTGCGTAGCTCCTTGAACGCCTACGGAGCACCGCTGGTTCCAAGGACAAAGAACAGGAAGAGGCCATGGAGGAAGAAGAAGAGGAGGGGGTGGAGGAGAGAGGTGTGTCAGAATCACCAGTAGTAGCATTTTGGAGGCGTGTTGGCGGAACAACCTCCAACACTACTGCACCTTGTCCTGCATCCTTCCCAGCTGCCAGAAGAGTTACCCAATGCGCCTTGAAATATAGGTATGCCTGCTGGACCATGAGTCAGGGGTAATATGCACCTTAACGCTGACTGCCCTGTCCAGCGAAGCCAAGACATTGGTAGAGAGCTGGAATCGCCCTCTGTGAGAAAAAGTGGCGTTTGGGAACCTGCCACTGAGAAACCGCACATTCCACAAACTCACGGAAGGGGGCAGAGTCTACTAACTGAAAAGGCAGCAGTTGAAGTGCTAGCAATTTAGCCAAGCTAGCATTCAACCGTTGGGCATGTGGATGGCTGGGAGTCAACTTCTTTCGACGGTGCAGCAGCTGGGGCAGGGAAATGTGCCTGGTACAATCAGACGTCGGTGTACAGATAGCAAATTGCCCGCAAGTACTTGGCTGTGACACACCTAATTCTACACCTTCATTCCTCTCAGTGCAGGTTTCAGAGAGGACTGAAGGTATAGTGGGGTTGGAAATCCCAGCTGATGAGGAGCAAGGAGAGGTCCGCTTTGTTCTTTGGTGTGGTTCTTTTAGGTACGCTTGCCAAGGACCTGCATGGTAGGTCGACATATGTCTGGTCAAGCATGTGGTGCCCGAGCGGCTGATGTTTTGGCCACGCGAGATACGCTTGAGACATATTTTGAAAATTGCAGTGGTGCGACCTAATGTACTCGTCTCAAAAAAGGCCCACACCAAAGAACTTTTGGAATAACGCGCAGAGGCAACGCCCTGCACATGCGGAGCTGTGCGGTGTGATGCAGTCGGTGTGCTGCCCTTAAGCTGGCCCCTGGAGGGCATCCTGCCTCATTGGAGATGTGCCTCCTCCTCTTTCCTATCAGGCACCCATGTGGAGTCAGTGACCTCATCATCTCCTACCTCCTCATCACTGGAGCAAACCTGGCAGTATGCTGCAGCTGGGGGAACATGACTGCCAGATTGCTGTCCTTCTTGGGCATCCACTCTCTCTGGGCTCACATTACTGCCTTCCTCTAGCTGGCTATCATCATCAGAGCCTTCAAACGCTGGGCATTCTCATGGAGCATGTACCCAACACTGTGCTCAAACAATTCGGGGGACTCCTCAGGAGGACATGGTGGGCCTAGGAAAGGAGTGACTGATGCCATTAAACCAAGGGAAGAGGCCGCGTTGGCAGCTGCTTTGCCAGTACCCTGAGCCTGGGTGAGAGAGGATGAGGAGGATGAGGATGGCTTGGTCATCCACTCTACCAAGTCTTCGGCATGTTGCGGCTCAACGCGTCCAGCTGCCGAAAAAAAGGACGAGCGTGTCCCATGGCCATGTGCTGATGAGAATGCACCGTGTCCACAACCAGCACTTTTGCCTCTAGACACAGAGCCTGCTTGCCCTCTTTTATTGTCTCGTGACTGTCTGCCTCTCCTTGTTGGCCTTCCAGACATACTAATGGCCTGCAGGGAGATGTAGCTGCACAAAGCTGGGACGTATATACTGATATACTGCAGCTAGCAGAATCAACTGCCTGCCTGTAGTATTATTATTATCAGAACACCAGCAATTGGGGGAGCTTTAGGAGTACACTGTGCAGATGACACAATTCACCCACTGTAACTGCTACAGCTGCCTGCGGATAGGATGAGCAGAACACCAGCAACTGGGGTAGCTTTAGGCGTACACTGTGCAGATGGCACAATACACCCACTGTAATTGCTACAGCTGCCTGCGGATAAGATCAGCAGAACACCAGCAATTGGGGTAGCTTCAGGCGTATACACTGTTCAAATGGCACAATATGCCAACTGTAATTGCTACAGCTGCCTGCAGATAGGATGAGAAGAACAACAGCATTTGGGGTAGCTTCAGGCGTACACTGTGCAGATGGCACAATATGCCCACTGTAATTGCTACAGCTGCCTGCGGATAGGATGAGCAGAACAACAGCAATTGGGGTAGCTTCAGGCGTACACTGTGCAGATGGCACAATACACCCACTGTAATCGCTACAGCTGCCTGCGGATAGGATCAGCAGCACACCAGCAATTGGGGTAGCTTCAGGCGTATACACTGTGCAGATGGCACAATACACCCACTGTAATTGCTACAGCTGCCTGCGGATAGGATCAGCAGAACACCAGAAATTGGGGTAGCTTCAGGCCTACACTGTGCAGATGGCACCATACGTTGACTGTAATTGCTACAGTTGCCTGCGGATAGGATGAGCAGAACAACAGCAATTGGGGTAGCTTCAGGCGTACACTGTGCAGATGTCACAATACACCCACTGTAATTGCTACAACTGCCTGCGGATAGGATGAGCAGAACAACAGCAATTGGGGTAGCTTCAGGTGTACACTGTGCAGATGGCACAATACACCCACTGTATTTGCAACAGCTTCAAAATGAAATTAAATCACACTATCTCACTGTGTATCTCTCTCCGCCGCCGCAACACACTACACAAGGCCGCTGCGCAGGCGGCCTTATATAGTGTGGGGCGTGTACTAAACCCCCTGAGCCTATATTTCCCCTCCTAGCACAAATACCCATAATACACAAATCATCCCTGCTAGCACAACCCCCCTCCTAGCACAAATCCCCCCCACCATATTACCTTTTCTAGCACAAACCCCCCAAAGTTCCCCCCTCCTAGCACAAATCTTCTTCCCCATCCCCCCTTCCAACACAAATCCTCTCAAATCACCACTCCTAGCACACCTCCCTAAATTTCCACTGCTAGAACAATTCTTTTCCCCTGCCGCTCCCGAAATTCTCCCTCCCAACACAAATCCCCTCCCACCAACCTGCATGTTGTGCCCCCCTCATCTCACATGATACC